>JADDOH010001944.1:0-352152 GCA_016648135.1 Agrypnia vestita
GGTTGGTTGAGAATGGTTATCCCAGTGCAACCGAAATATAGCACAAAAATAAAATATTTTTTTACAAATCCGCGAAGTTCCCAAAAAATAACCTTTTCATAATGCACATACCTCTTCGCGAAAACTTCTATTTAAACATACATATAATATATACACTATATACAGGGTTATTTGGAAAACTTTAATAACCTCGCAGGACTATATTCCTGCCTTGAGTATGAGTCGAAAATGATGAAGCTATTATGACCTAATATCAATAGTTAAGGAAATATGCGACATCAAAGTTTGCATTTTTTTCTCAATATTTCTGACTTAATTTTTGTAAAACGTTGGACTATCATTACAGTAACTCATATCGATTACAAAAAATTCATTCGTTTCAATACAAGTTAAATAAAATGAAAAATCCCTGAATTCCAATTGGAATGTTTTCCAATTGGAATTCGAGGGTTTTTATTTTTTTATTTGATTTGTATTAAAGGGAATGAATTTTTCATATTCGATATGAGTTACTGTAATGATAGTTCAACCTTTTACAAAAAGTAAGTCAGAAATATTGAAAAAAAAATGCAAACTTTGATGTCGTATATCTCCTTAACTTTTGATATTAGGTCATAATAGCTTGAACATTTTCAACTCATAATCAAGGCAGGAATACAGTCCTGCGAGGTTATTAATGTTTTCCAAATAACCCTGCATAATTATACAGTAGCCGTAGAACCGTTCCAATGTGGAGTGACTAACCGGTGTCGCCCGATTGAGTGAATGAACTCCAGTTCTACTAGACCCGTATGAAAAGTGTAGTATTAATATTTATTAAACAAGTAATAAGAACCAAAAGGATTTTAGTGTTTTTTTCTTAAAGCCTGTTTTTTATATATGAAATTATTTTCATATATAATTTTATAATCAATTCTCACGTCACTTGAAATTAATCAAACTAAATTATCGCTTCTTCGCTTTCGTTAGGTGGCAATTGGCAATCCCCGTTCGTTTTCTGCTGGCAGAAGAAGTCATCTCGGAGTCGCAGCTGGCCTCCTCTTACTCGTACGTTTCGCTTCTGGTTCTTCGCTGTCGGTCTCTTCTACCCGCTTTCCGTTAATAAAATATAAATGCCGGTCGCCCCTTAAGACTTAACAGATTCAGAAAGAATTGACAAAAATTTCAAGGTTAACCTCAAAACTTATTAATTCGAAAATTTCGCATGACATTAAAAACGTCACCTTTAAATTAATACAAACCGGCAGATGTCACATGCTATAAAATAACGCGTCAGAATTTTCAATAATTGTTTTGAATAATTAAACTGGTTATTGTACAGAATATTTTAAGTATGTTCAATGAATGGAAAAAAATGGTAAAAAGGAGTTTAATAAAAATTGAAATAATATTTCTGGCGTATCCTAGTGTAATGCTAGTAATTCGGATGAATTCCATTACACAGATAAAGTATATTGCTAAAAAAATCAATATAGATGTCTCATTAGCGACATCTGTGGCCATTTAAGTGGAATGAAAAAGTTTTGGTGCCGGCGACGCTGAGGAACGTTACAACTCATAGATGAAACGTGGCTTATAATTTAAATATATACAACTTCCAAAAATTAGTATACATGGTATTCTATTACGGGTGGAAATGGCGAGAGTTACTTTATGTAAAGAGATCACTTAAGCCAGCCGTACGATAGGTCGTAAGCCCCATGTACACCCAAAAGATTTCTATACCTACTTTCCCATAAAAATACAGTTTCGTCTCTGTGAAAAATTTATAATATACATTGATTGAATATCGTATTGTCATCAGGAATACGTCTCTCTACCAAATCGCTGACTGGCAAGCATGTAAAAACCTTTCATTATTTTAATATTTCACACAAATAAGTGAATCTTAATTTATAAGTATACTAGTAGATACAGGTTCGCACAAGACGTCTAATGACCAGATTGCAGAAGATGAGTGAGCTTCTCCATCGAGGGCAATAATCGAAAACGTTTACTAAAATGTAATGACAGCTTTTAAAAATAGTCGGCCGACAACAACAACAGCTGGGCTGTGTGTGTCATGCGTCACGTGTGGACACTACACTCGCACGTAACACACACGTACACAAACTGGAACTAACAGGTTTTGGCGGGAATGCCGTCTGGAGGCCGACCCTCCAAACAGGCCTAGAGAGAATCCTCAAACACCAAAGTAACAATATTGTTAGTTTCGGTTCAGTGAAGCCATCACTAGGGGACAAATTGCTCCTAAACATCACGCGCGGCGTAGAGTCTACGTGACGTTGCAACGTCGCGCACAACATAGCGGGGCATTAATACGTGACGCGGCAACGTTGCCATGCGCACGGTACCCGAGCGAGCTCACCGCGACATCGCGCTGCGTGTCAGTACCACGTGGTATGTTTACAAGTGAATGCGCATGCGCTTTAACTGTATACCACTCAACATGACATAAGTGTGGGGAAACGATATTGTTATCCAACTGATCGAGCTGATTGAGTTATAGAGCTAACCTAATTGAGCTGTAATTGCAAGTCTGATGTGAGGGCCGACAGTGTTACGTATCGTGTCTTGCTTGGCTGTGGAAGGCCCGATTATTTGTAATAAATTTTCAAAATCAGAAACTGACAAAAGATCCGTCAGACATTCAAAGATCGCATAGAATATCCATCCTTCTTTCTCTTTACAGTAAATAATTTCGCATCCACCACCTTTTTCTCCTCTTACGTTTCGATAAACTCGTTAGAATAAATAGATGCGCAGCACTAATCATCATAATCTCATCGGGCGACATTTCTGCGACAAGTGATATGTGAGTCCCGGTGTATACACGTCAAATGACCGCGTCATTGTCCTCGAAACATGAGCGTAGATGTTGATGCGACATGCCGCGCGGAATGTTTCGCGATTTGTCCCTTAGTGAATACATGGCTTTAGTTACATCGATGTACCACAAAGATGACGACAGTACTTATTATTATGTCCTCAGGTTTATCGCTAGCAAAATGTAATTTAAGTAATTACAGTAGATAATGAAAAATGGTGTGAAATCAGTTTGAACTGCTTCGCAATTCTCAGCGCTACGACCCCGCAAGATAGAAGTCGTATTTACAGCCAAACGCGTAGCATGCGGCACAATCAGAATGGTCTAACTTACTAACTTACCATCACGCCGTTTCCCCGCGGGGGTAGGCAGAGAGCCACACTCTTCTGTCCTGACATACAACTCAACGCCTCACCCACATTCGTACATCTTCGCGTGCAAGCTCGCCGGTTGTTGAGGCTTCTGACGGAACCATCTTCCAGTATCTGGTTAATCTGGTCAAGCCACGTCTTCCGCGGTCGCCCTCTCTTTCTGGCGCCATCAACACTTGCATTATATATATCTTTCTTACCATTCTTTCCTCATTCATTCGCTCAATATGTCCAAATCATCTGAGCGACCCTTTTTTAATTATATTAATTATGCTAAGATCAGCTTTACGTTCGTTCCAAATATCTGCATTATTTACTCTATCATAAATTTATTTTCCACACATACGTCTGAGGGATCTCATCTCCGCTGCATTCAATCTACTTTCGTTCCTCTTCTGCCAGCTCCAGGCTTCGCTTCCATACATCAGTGTTGGTACCAGAATTCCATTATGTACGGCTAGTTTTGCCTCGGTAGACATATTTCTATACAGGGTTATTTGTAAAACATTAAAAACCTCGCAAGGGTATAGCCCTATATAGGAATATATTTCTGGCTTGATTAAGAGTCGAAAATATTCAAGCTATCATGACTTAATATATCAATAAAACAAAAAAAAAAATTAATAATGACGTCAAAGTTTGCATTTTTTTCAATATTTCTGACTTATTTTTCTAAAACGTTGGACTATCATTACAGTAACTTATATCGAATATTAAAAATTCATTCCCTTTAAGTCAAATAAAATAATAAAAACCTTCGAATTCCAATTGGAATTTTTACAGGGTTTTTATCATTTTATGTAACTTGTTTTGAAACAAATGATTTTTTCGTAATCGATATAAGTAATTGTTATGACTTTTCAAAGTTTTACAAAAAATAAGTCAGAAATATTGACAAAAAAAATGCAAACTTTGATGTCGCATATCTCCATAACTGTTGATATTAGATCATGATAGCTTGAACATTTTCGACTCATTATCAAAGCAGGATTATAGTCCTGTGAGGTTATTAATGTTTTCCAAGTAACCGTTGTAAAGTCGTTGTACAAACATGTCTCTCCCCCTGGTTTAAGAATAGGGCCCTCGATGTCTCTAGTTTGGTACAAAAATACAAAAAGATATTGTTTAAAGACAAAGTCACCCGTTCTGGCCTCGTACCGAGATTATTGAATATTGTGACTAATGATATTGGACTGTGGTGCGTGACCAAGGATGGGACTTCGATGCCACGCTTCAGAGTTTGTCGATAAAGATCGCTATGTCGTGACCTTAAAGGTACAGATACACATGCTTCTTTACTGGCATGCTAATGAGCATGCCATTAATAAGCATGCCCTAACAACTGTACACATTTGCTCATTACTGGCATGCTTATTAGTGGCATGCTCATAAATAAGCATGTCCAAAGCTAACAATCAAACACACATGCTTATTAGTGGCATGCTCTTGTCATAGAATAGAGACGCTCTTGTTCAAAATGGAAACTTTGCAAACTGAAATAGAAAATTCAAGTGAACCAATAAATCAAAAAAGTTCCCGAGTTTCCAACCGCACATTTTTGATTTTAGTTTATATAATTTTTATTGTAAGATTTGAATCATTCATGCCTATTAATAAAGTTTCGTAAACATTATTTCTCACTATATTATTTTTACACAACGGTGACCGAGTATTCCACAGACATTCGTGATTCTTATAATAAGTCACGAAAAGTAATGTTTTATCATCTCACCAACGCGCCATATTTGTTTCATCTGTCGCGGACTGAGAAGATCGCATTGATAACACTAGCCGCGAAGCCCGCGAATGACATAAGCATGCTCATAAATAAGCAAGTCTGTTCACACATGCTCCAAAGATACCCCTTCTCTATGGTGAATGACAGTGGCATGCTTATAAATCAACCGGCGGTTGATTTTTGAGCATGCCACTAGGTGGCATGCTCATTTCTAGCAATGTGCGTACACACATGCCACTAATAAGCATGCCACTGTCAAAGTCGATACTGCGCATGCTCACGTGCCACTAAAGAAGCATGTGTATCAGACGCTTAACACGTTAAGGTATCATCTAACAGTGGTTTTTATCAAAATTCTGATAACAATTCTCTTTAAATCTATGTTACTCACTTATCTGATTTTTAAAATTTTTTTATTTCTCAACCATAAAAAAATGTATTCTTACTCCCTTTATATTAACTCGTGACGGCGGCCCGATAACGTCGCGGAATATTTTCTAAATTTGAATTACTCCGTCGGTATACATAATAGGTACTTCACTACGAATTTCGAAAATCTAAATTGAATGACAAATGTTCTTAGAATTTAATCTTCAAAGCATGAAGTGCCTTATTATATTAAATTCCTGTAAGTTTAGTGTTATGTTATATGTTTTAATTCGTCTTTAATTGTTGTTATATTTTACAAAGAAAGGGAGTATAATAAAAACTTGGTTTTTATGGATTAGTTTTTTAAAAAGTTATTCCGCTAACTGGGTGGATAAAACTATATATATCTGGTAATCTTTAGTCGGGTTACTTTTTTACCTTTACTACATGGCGCAACTGGGCCTAAGAATGTTCTCAGATTTTCACGGCCACTCAAAATCTTATGGTTTGTGTCTTCTGGGATAATATGCCGTTTTTTCCCGTGGATCCCATTGCAGGGTCCATCATCATATACAGGGTTATTTGGAAAACATTAATAACCTCGCAGGACTATATTCCTGCCTTGATTATGAGTCGAAAATGTTCAACCTATCATGACCTAATATCAATAGTTATGGAGATACGCGACACCAAAGTTTGCATTTTTTTTTCAATAATTCTGACTTATTTTTTGTAAAACGTTGGACTATCATTACAGTAACTTATATCAATTACGAAAAATTTATTCGTTTAAATACAAGTTAAATAAAATGATTAAAACCCTGAAAAAATTCCAATTGGAATGTTTTCCAATTGGAATTCGAAGGTTTTTATTTTTTTATTTGACTTGTATTAAAGGTAATTAATTTTTCATATTCGATATAAGTTACTGTAATGATAGTCCAATGTTTTACAAAAAATAAGTCAGAAATATTGAAAAAAAATGCAAACTTTGATGTCGCATATCTCCTTAACTATTGATATTAGGTCATAAAAGCTTAAACATTTTCGACTCAGAATCAAGGCAGAAATATAGTCCTGCGAGGTTATTAATGTTTTCCAAATAACCCTGTATATTAGCCCTCATGACCCCGCAATGAGATCCGAAACGTCGGCCAGAAGGGTCGCAAAAACACGGGATAACACCCCAGAAGGCAGAAACCAGAAGAAAAATTGATATTCAAGCCCAATATTTCAGCTCGATGTAAATGTTAGATGGTATCATAATGTTCCAAGGGAACGATATCGCCAATTTATGAGAAATAAACTAATTCTGTGTGAAATAAAATTGGGTTTTTGTCTGCAGTGGCTTCGGGAGTGAGTTAAGTTCGCGCGAGGGCACAGTCAGGGGTTATAATGGGCCGTATTCTGAAAATAACAAGATTGTCGCTTTGGTGATTCTTAGCCCAACACCCAAAAATATTCGAGACATTTATTTATGTCCGTGTAACTACTTAACTAATTTACATTTTCGACTTTTGCGATTTTAGATGAGACCTTTGGAAAGTATTTATGAATTGACATGGTCTAATTAGTGTGGTATGTTGATTGAGGGGTATGTATTGGATTCATAAATAATTGTCATTAAAAATTCAAGACAGGAAGCAGAAATTGCATCCTGTGTTTTGTGTCTATCTACATATACTCTGGTGCAATATCACTTTTCAACACCCAACAGTTGTGCAGTAATGGCATATAAACCATTTTAAACTAAAAAGGTAAATACACGGTTGGTAAAAATTATCTGTGTATAGTTTTCTGGGATATTCTACCGTGTATATGTGACCTCTCTGGCCGTTTCAGATCCCATTGCAGGGTCCATCATCAGGGCTGATGTGATGAGTGTGTGTTGAAGTGTAGGTTAAGTATTGCCTTGCTATACCATACCGAAGACAGGGTGTCTCCAAGTTTGCATTATGTCAAGTACTGGATTGCAGTACCGTGTCGAAAGCAAGGTGTGTGTCTTGATGTAGTGTGTTATGTATCTACTAACGGATGTCGGACTGTGCGGATCGTCGATTTGATTTATCCTGCAGCGCCGGATACCACGAGGTTTTTAAGAGGGATCCGAAACGTTGGCCAGAGAGGTCATATATACACGGCAGAATATCCCAGAAAACTATACACAGAAGATTCCGAGCGGCCGTGAAAACCTAAGGACATGGTAGAAATTAGTTTGTTTCACACACATCTACTATTTTCTTCATCCAAAGAGTTCAGATATTTAATTAAAGTCAATTGTTTCGTCATAATATTGACAATCGGCAGAAATCTTGCGTATCTCTTTTTTTGAGTGTTCGTGTAACGATCACCGAATAAGAATTTTGTATTATGTTAATTAATGT
Source organism: Agrypnia vestita (assembly GCA_016648135.1). Taxonomy (NCBI): domain Eukaryota; kingdom Metazoa; phylum Arthropoda; class Insecta; order Trichoptera; family Phryganeidae; genus Agrypnia; species Agrypnia vestita. The sequence goes on from JADDOH010001944.1 coordinate 7,690, forward strand.
ATATTATGGATGTCTCACAGAGACGTAACTGTATTTTATTTTTATTATGGGAAAGTAAGTATAGAAGTCATTTATGGTGTATATCGGACTAACGACCGATCGTATGGTAGACTTAAGTGATCACTTTACACATATGTAACGTTCGCCATTTCCACCATGATAGAATATACCATGTCTTACTAATTTTTGGAAATCCAGAAATCCAGTACTACCGTTCTGAAAGATTTGAACAAAACTCAAAAATATTCTGAAAGAATTTTGATGTTTTCAGGAGTACGGCCGAATGTATTATTGGATGGTTCGATGGGGAGTGACGTAGTTGCACCACGCGACCAGCTCTCTGCGGTTGCACGGACGACAAAGGTCGGAAATGTCGAGATATCCGCACACCAACCTTTGTTCGTGGCTCACAGCGCCATCCTGCTCGGATACAAACCATAAATCTTTGGTCAATAGCGATCGATTATGTAGGAACTATATTTTATCAGCAGATTTCTAATCTCTGCTGGATGAAGGCCTCCCCAATTGGAATCGCCCATCAATAATCGCTGCTGCTTAATTTAATGTTTTCGTCAAAATAACGGTTATACAGCCTTTTGTGTTGGGTTACCGCTCTATAAAAAATATTTTGTGTATTTACTCCCTTTATATTAACTCGTGGCGTCTGCTTGTCTTCTTGTCTGACGAAAAAACTTTGGATCCATTTTAAACCCCTTTCCCGTGATCCAATCGAGCTGAAACTTTGCAAGCAGACTCGTGATGACGATCAAGAAGATCTATCAAAGTTTCGCTAAAAAAATAATTATAGTATAATTTTGGAGTTTTCAAATTTTTAATGGTCTTTTCATACAAATAAGTAAGTAGTATGGAGATTCCGACGCATGTGGTAGACACAAAACCCGAAAATGAGAAAGGGAGTATTGTGAAAACTTGGTTTTTATGGGTTACTTTATTCAGTTATTTTAGATTCGTTGTTTAAATTATTTAGTCACTTTGTTTGAAAATCATATTTCACAAAAAATATTCATTTAACTAGTTTCATTAAAAGTTCTGTTAAAAAATCCTGGAAAGCCTCCATCTAATAAGTCCTACCGCTCAAAGGCTTTTGGTAAAAATTATAATTAAACGGAAAAATAGGTAGTCTCGCTAATAAGGTAACATATAGAGTGCTAAGTGTTAATTCGGTATATCTACGAAATTGAAATAATCATTTAAGTGGCATTAAAAGTTTTGTATTAATTCCTTCATCGAAATACGGCCAGATATATGAATCAATAGACTTATTTTAAATCTATACCTTTTCTGTGTGTACCTGTATTTATACCAGTATTTATACACGTATTTAGATTTATATACGTTTTTGTACACGTATTTATATTCCCGTATTTATACGGGTATTTATATACCCGTATTTATACACGTATTTATATACCCGTATTTATACCCATATTTATACACTCGTATTTATACCCGTATACACATATTATAATACCTGTATTTATAAACGTATTTAATTTTTAAAAATATGTCTTACCGTGCACTCGTACCTTTCTTCAATTTCGAAATATTTATTTGGTTTTGGAATCACACCAAATTGAAACTAAGCAGTCCGATATGTAGATGAAAGTTTAATCGGTTAAGCTGACTTCCGTATTCGAGTCCCAGTGGTGACCATTTTTTTCGATAGACAGATTTTTCCGTGTAATTATGTGTTCGCGGTGATCTTATTTGTTTTAAAAATTGTCTCGTTTTTTGCAAAATAATAAAAAAGTAATATTGTAATAAGTAAGCGATATAGACATTACTGTACTATCGCGACACGAACGTAGCACCACCGCCCGAGTTTAGTTCTCTCTGTTATGGAATGCCCTTCTATTTTAATTAATTAAACGAAATATTGAACCGTCGTGTTGAGTTTCGATTAATAAATAATTTGTTCCCAATATGGATCCCGATATGTAAGTAAAATATTTTTTATTCTCTTTTAATTGTATTTTTAAATGTACTTGCGTCATTCTTGCAGCGAGCCTTTTATATATTAAATTTTTAAGAGCATTTTGATAGCTTGGTGTACAAATATTCAATGTGTAGTTTTGAGAAAAATGATATTTAATTTTTGAGACGCTGGAGTACCTAATTAAGGTATTTCCTTTTAATGTTTTGGTAGAAAGGCGTACCCATTAGTGAATTTATCAATATAAATATGATATGAAAATTGTTTAAATCTTTTTTACTGAGATTTTAATTATTCGCAAAGATTTCAAATTCATAATTGAAGACCCCATGGCAAGAAGTTGTTAACTAACATTTTTGTCAAAAATGAGTTAATAAGCCGTCTAAACTAAATATTGTGCGCTCTTTTCATTGGAAATAAGTTTAGAACTTAAAAATAATTAGATAGTAAAAACGGATAGCAATTGAAGGGTTGTTTGATGTTCGTGTTTTACCAATTTTAAAAAGGTATTATTCTATTAAAAATGAGTTCCAGAGGCGAAAAAATGGCTGTTAACTACAATTTTTTAGGGAAAATTATTTTATTTTTATTTTTTGTGCATAAATGCGTTTTTTACTTTGTTAATACTTTTTGATATTTTAGTGACATTAATCAATAAAAATTAATCTTGAATTAGCAATAACAAATATTTTTCAAAGGCGAAATGCAAATGTCTAATTATCTCAAAATGACTTGAATGTTAGTTAACAACTTCTTGCCATGGAATTTACCAAAAAGTAACTATTCAAAACTAGTGTGTTATATATTAAACATTCAATGCCTAAATGTTATCTCCATTGTATCATGTACTGGATGAAGGCCTCCCCAATTATTTCCCACTTTCCCTACCATTGTTTTTCACTACCACGTTCATATGCATGTCTGTTCAGTTTGATGGATTGATCAGTCCGGCGGATTCTAGGGCGACCTGTCTGTGACACGTGAAGATTCTGACCAAATGCGACTAATTTTTGGGGTGTCCATGCGACAAAGCGTGCTAGTACCCGCGCGGTAATAAAATTCCACATGTTTCAACACTTGAATGCGACTATTTCCTTAAGATAAATTATAGAAGTCTCACAGAGACGGAAGTATTTAAATGAGAAACCTTAGTGATTAAGTCAATTTTATGCGATGGCCCAGGGCTTATAACTTATATGACCTGGCTTAAATGATCACTCCACACAATGCAACGTTCACCAATTGCATTGTAAAAACACCGAAACATTATCAAAATTTTAAAGTTCTATAAATGCTACAAATCTGAGAATCTTTCGTTTATTTGACTGGACTATGCTAGAGACATCTGTAGTATTTTTTCATGGGCTAGTATGCATAGATTTCGCACCTGGTAATGATACCTCTATAGCTCACACATGTTCAAGGTCCTGGGCTATCGTATAAAAAAGACGTTTTTCATATAAATAGCTTCGTCTCTATGAGACTTATATAATATATCTTAATTAATTAAAAAATATTGATTGTATTATTTGTATGTATGTATTTATATTTGATTAATTACACCTACATGTTTCGGATGGGGTGTTTTATATAATTATTCTGAAGATGGAAAGGTTTTTCAGAAACATGTAGGTGTGATTAATCAAATATAAGTAGACACATACAAATAATACAGTCAATATATAAAAATGTCAATCTACAATGTTGCTGAATCAACTGAAAAAAAATCTTAATTAATTAATCATTTCTCTGGGAACAAAATCCAGTAACTATGTTCTCAGAACATACCTACATGTAAAAATATTGCGATTTCCATCGATTGATTCTTGATTTCAGCCTCTTGATTTTTCCCAGTATCACTGGAAAACTGGTTTTCCAACGATCGTTTGTTGTGGCCTGACCTATGGTATTTCATTTTCTTAACGTTTTCAATTATTATATACAGCGACTCTTCTGCCTCCTCTTATCCGCAGGCTCTTTTCAATGTCTCCCTTGTGGGACGCCATCTCTATTTATATCCGAGACATCTCTACATGAGAGAGAACGGGCATTATCCTTGGCTCTACCCAACCGAGTTCCTCCAGGGTATGCTTGGCTACAATAGTTTAGAGACTAGAATGAATGTGTATTTGATTAAACATTTTTATCGATTATTACGCGGTATGATCGATAATCCTGAAATTGTGCGGGGCATTGGTTTGTATGTTCCTGATAATTACCTACCTTGAATATTGTCGGCATAGATTGTTTCACATTCCAATATACAGGATCAACCTGCCGATGGTTATGCCTGTTGGAAGAGCCACAGCTATGCTGAACAATATCGCTTTGGGTATTGATATATTCCATGTGTCTGAAGGGGTTTTCCGAAGCAGGATTCTCCTACATCTTTGACCAGATTTTATGTTATTTTTAATAAATTAAATGTTGTTATTTTTATATATATACAGGGTTATTTGGAAAACGTTAATAACCTCGCAGGAGTATATTCCTACCTTGATTATGAGTCGAAAATGTTCAAGCTGTTATGACCAATAGTTATGGAGACATCAAAGTTTGCATTTTTTTTCAATATTTCTGGCTTATATTTTGTAAAACGTTGGACTATTATTATAGTAACATATATCGATTAAGAAATTTCGTTTCAATACAATACTTTTGTTTCGACTAAAATTACATGAAATAAGTAGGTACTAATGTTGTATTTAAAGCTTATAGAAAAAAGATTATTTTAATTTCTTCTTCCACAGAAAAATTGTCATTGTCACGTTGGACCATAGAAAAGATAAATATTGTTGCACTCTTATTTATATTTTATGTTTGACGGATAACCGTCATGTTCTTCTTTCTCCCTCTGACCACACCAACGACGTATCCCTGTACGTCTCGTTTATTTTTTTATTTTCGTGTATTAAGTGTTGGGATAAAGAACTGACATCCGAATATTGCTATTTCCAGAATAGAAATATTGGGATGTCGGTATCGTAATATAACAGTCATATTACGATGAATAAGACCTGTCAGTCAGTCAGATCTTATTATCGTAAGTTTAGCTCGCTATTAATGTAAAAGAAACCAGTTTTTCAAGTATCTTAGTAATTAGCATAAATTTTAGTGTATTAAAAATTACGACCGGTTTTCGAATAGAATTGGGATTGAAAAAATTATTAAAAGAATGATAACATTGTTTAATGAGATCTCAAAGCTGAACAAGTTTTGTGACCACCGTGTCATGTGCCATCGCGATAAATGCAACGAGCACACATCAACAATGCACATATGTACATTCTCACTGTTCCGAAGTGTAAGGCACTTGTTACATCATATTTGAGGAGATGCAATATACCTGTAAACTAGTCTCAACAAAAAGGCAAGTAATATCTATAAAATCGAATAAAGAAGTAATTACATATCTATACGGGGCTACTTGGAAAACATTAATAACCTCGCAGGACTATATTTCTGCCTTGATTACGAGTCGAAAATGTACAAGCTATCATGACCTAATATCAATAGTTATGGAGATATGCGATATCAAAATTTGGATTTACTTTCAATATTTCTGACATATTTTTTTACAAAACGGATCTTTACTTTAGGGTTATTTATATCGGTTATGAAAAATTCATTTGTTTAAAAAAAAAGTTAAATAAAATAATAAAAACCTTGAAAATGTTCCAACTGGAATGTTTTCCAATTGGAATTTGACTTGTATTAAAGGGAATGAATTTTTCATATTCGATATAAGTTACTGTAATGATGGTCCAACGTTTTACAAAAAATAAGTCAGAAATATTGAAAAAATGCAAACTTTGATGTCGCATATCTCCATAACTATTGATATTAGGCAGGAGCGTGCAGTGGGAACAAGAAGCATAATATTTATTTAACCCTATATTTGGGGGAAAAATCGAAATTAAATATTTATCTGGTAGAATACTATGAAATATTAAAATCTGAATAATATGTTATTTATTGTGATTGGAATATTACGAGATAAATCTCTTATTTCGGTTTCTTTTCAAAATATATGCTTAGGAAAAGTTATGCTTCTTCTTCCTACTGCACGCCCTTTCGACTTATATGAAGGCAGGAATATAGTCCTGCGAGGTTATCAATGTTTTCCAAATGACCCTGTATACGTCATTACAGATGATTCGTATGCGGAACTTGAAGGTACAATAAGTTACGCAATATTAAAAAAAATCTTCCAAATCTCACTTTATTCTTTGAAAAGAACTCTCTGCATTCGTAGGTCCTCGTCTACACACCGGGTCTCAAAGATTTGTCGTCCTGCGCTACACTTCACGCTTGTGTGTGAAACGTCATTGAAAATTGGAGTTATTTTGAGTCATTGACAAGTATTTATTTGCTTATTACTGGCATGCTCTTAAGCATGCTCAAAACTAGCATGCCCAACTGTACACACTTGCTCATTATAAGCGTGTTTATTTTAAGCTTGCTCATAAATAAGCATGCTCAAAGCTGACAATCAATCACACATGCTAATTAGTGGCATGCTCTTGTCATACAATATAGGGGAACTTTAGTTCAAAATTGAAACTTTGCACACTGAAACAGAAAATTCAAGTGAACCGATAAATCAAAACAGTTCCTGGGTTTAATCAAACACACATACTTATTACTGGCATGCTCTTGTTATAGAATAGAGACGCTCTTGTTCAAAATGGAAACTGCAAACTGAAATAGAAAATTCAAGTGAACCAATAAATCAAAATAGTTCCCGTGTATCCATCCGCACATTTTTTTTAGTTTTTATAATTTTTATTGTAAGATTTGAATCATTCACGTCTTTTAACAAAGTTTCATAAACATTATTTCTTGCTATATTATTTTTACATAGCGGTGACCGAGTGTTCTACAGACATTCGTGAAAACTGTGATAAGTCACGAAAAGTAATGTTTTATCATCTTCCCAATACTTGTTTCATCCATATTTGTTTCATCTGTTGCGGACTGAGAAGTTCGCATTGATAATCGATACTAGTCGCGAATGTCATAAGCGTGCTCATAATAAGCAAGCCTGTTTACAAATGCTCAAAATATATCCCTTCTCATGGTGAATGACATAAGAATGCTCATAAATAAACCGGCGGTTGATTTTTGTGCGTGCCACTGATAAGCATGCTCATTACTAGCAATGAGCGTACACACATGCCACTAATAAGCGAGGGCTAAAGAAGGTCAATATTGCACATGCTCACGTGCCACTAATGAGCATTGTATCAGTACCTTAAAGGACGGCTTGCTGACCTCTGTATTCCTTTCGAGTACCACCGAGGGTTCTGATTAATTTTCTTAGCGTTTTCAATCATATCAACCATTCTTACCTTTTCACTTTTTTATACACTCGTTTCTTATCCTGTCTCCTTATCTGGTACAACTTGTAAAAATCTTTCCACGATTATTCGAATTTGTACTTTTAGATATTGAGTATGCACTGGCAGTATGCACGATTCAAGGGCTTAGCATACTGCATACTGCCAGTGATGACGTATGGAGTGGAGACTATGGCCCTTACAAAGAAAAGTGTAGAAAAGCTCAAATGCAAGCAACGATCCATGGAGAGATCCGTGCTTGGAATAAGCCTGACAGATAGAATAAGAAATGATGAAATTAAGCGCAGAAGAAATGGCATGTTGCAAGGCAGGATACTACAAGATGAACTCCAAGAGTTCTGAAATGGAGACCTTGGGAAAATAAAAGAGTCGTCGGAAGACCTCAAAAGAGATGGGCCGACGACATAACCGCTGTGGAGGGAAATAAATGGCTACAATTAGCAAATAACAAGGAAGGGTATGGAGGCCTATATCCAGCAGTGGAGAGATTCAATTCAATTCAATTTATTTTTTTATATAACATTTACATTACAAACACAAAATTTAATTCATACATGTTATAAATAAGTTAGAATTAAGCGTATATAAACAAGCTAATATTAAACATTTTAAAATCATTCACATCATAGGTGTAGGAGAATCCTGCTTCGGAATACCCTCTCAGAAACATACATGGAAATGTATGTTTCTGAGAGGGTATTCCGAAGCAGGATTCTCCTACACCTTTGATGTGAATGATTTTATAATGTTTAATATTGGCTTGTTTATATACGCTTAATTCTAACTTATTTATAACATGTATGAATATGATATCGATCTCTTCCGAGATCGATATCCAGAGTAATATTGTTCAGCATAGCATTAGTACTTCCAACAGGCGTAAACATTGGCAGGTTGGTCCTGTATATTGGAATGTGAAACAATCTATGCTGACGCTGTCTTAGGTAATTGTCGGGAACATACAAACCAATGCTCCGCATAATTTCAGGATTATCGATCATACCGCGCAACAATCGACAAAAATGCGTAATCAGATACACATTCCTTCTACATTGAGATGAAGGCTGAAGAAGAAGAAGAAGTAGCTACTGAGTTGTGGTTACTTCTGTCGGGAGTTCGTGTTTCCTGACAGGTGTGAGTGCTGGAAAATTTTCGGTTTTTTTTTGTCCCAGCTAAGCAGTTCATCATTACCTTACGACATCAGCCATCTCAGTTGGGCCTATCTCAATGTCGGACCTGAATATTTACACTTCGCGGCTACTGTCGGCGGTAGTTTTTGGGGCGCTAATGTAAACCTAGTCGGTAACGAGTGAATCTGTCACCTCGGTAACCAGCTCTGTGTACACTGCGCTGTACACACCGCGCTGTTTACCGTGGCTGACAGCTTCACCCAGTCACGTGGAGAAAAAATATGTTTTTCTGATTGCGTGTCCAAATTAAGCCCGAAGTAATAATGACTGCGCGCTCGAGGCCGCGCGTCAGGCTACTTGTCACGTTACGCTATATTTATTCGGAAAATATTGCCCTACTGGCTGTTTCCCGTCAAAAACGACGGAACTAAGCCCTAGTATATAATATAATAATAAAAATAATAGTTTTTTTTTTAAATTGTATTACACTTTGACTGCCTAACTAGGGATTACCTGTTTGAAGGCAGTCGACTAACATTATATTACAATAAATTTTTTAAATGTACAAATATATAATAAATTTAAATTTGATAAAATAATTTGTATACATTACGATAAATTTTTTTAATGATCAAATATATGATAAATTTAAATTTGATAAGATAATTAGTAGGTACACATTATCTATACCTATAAAACTCAATGTCTGTCTGTCTGTTTCCACACCGTTTGTCCGATTCGATGCAAATTTTACATACTTATGCTTTAGGACCCGGCGGGTAACATAGGCAACATCTCCCCCGTATTCTCATACCCCTTCCCTTCCCCCTGATATATTTTCGATCTAAATCTGTACCATTTGACCGATCGGATTCAAAATTTGTAAACTTATTCTTTAGGACTAGGCGGGTAACATAGGCAACATTTCCCCCCTATTTTCATACCCCTTCCCCTCCCCCTGATATATTTTCGATGCAAATCTGTACCGTTTGACCGGTCGGACGAAAAATTTGGAAACTTTTTCTTTAGGACCCGGCGGGTAACATAGGCAACATTTTCCCCCTATTCTCTTACCCGTTCCCCTCTCCCAGACATATTTTCGATGCAAATCTGTACCGATTGACCGATCGGACACAAAATTTGGAAACTTATTCTCTAGGACCCGGCGAGTAATATATGCGACATTTCCCCCCAATTATATTACCCCTTCCTTTACCCCTGATATATTTTCAATGCAAATCTGAACCGTTCGACCGATCTGACTAAAATTTTGGAAACTTATTTTTTAGGACCTGGTGGTTAACATTGGTGACATTTCCCTCCTATTTTTTTTACCCTTTCCTCTCCCCTTGATATATTTTCGATGCAAATCTATACCGTTCGAATCGAAACATTGTTTACCCTCACAAATTTATTTTAAACTTAATCCTTAACCCGTGCAACGCCGGATATGAACAGCTAGTATATAATAAATTTAAATTTGATAAAATAATTAGGAACAGAAATACATAATTATCGGTAAAGTAAGGTAAAGCAAAAAGAGAAATCTAAATAAAATATAAATTACAAAATATAAGATAAATTTTTTAAATAAGCAAAAAACATTGAGAGAAAATTACACAGCATTACAAAGGAATTCATTTTAGGAATTTAGGAATTTTAGGAAGAAATTACAATTTCTCAGAGAGTTCTCGTCCGATTTCAATAAGCCACCCATTTAATTGTTTTTTTAGAGTATATATTTATAGTATTTTTTGGCGGTCCGCGGAGAGTAGCGAACGGAAAAACTATATTTAAAAATGAAGACTACAACACGCACATGTTCACTACATTAAAGACTACAGAGTGTGTGCTACATTTGTAGTAGGTACCGAAACATTGCACACTTCATCTACTTCAATAAACTACATGAAGTGAAGTAATTGTAGTACTACAAAATTGTATCTACTACAATGACTACAGGAAGTGCTTCTTGAAAAGTGTGCTACTACAAAATGTTCAAATCCATTGTTCCAGTTTCCAAAATATTGCTCATTTAGCTACATCGACTTCCCAAAACATATAAATCAGCCTAAAAATTTCACAAAATCGAAGTGTGTATAGTTTGAAGTTTGTACTTTGAGGTATTAAATTTGTGGTGTACAATTTAAAGTGTGCGATTTGAAATGTGCACTTTGAAGAGTGAAATTTTAAGTGTGTAGTTTGTAGTGTCCAGTACACTTACAAAAATGTGAAGTGTGCGCTTCACTATACTGTAGTACTAAATTGTAGTACTTAGTACAGAGCGGACCGATCACTAGCGGGTAGCAACATCGCTATCTTTGCCATAGATACTCCGGCCGTTTAATTTATTTAAATAGCCGTGAAATCTAACGAATTACGCACATTCAAGTTTAGGGGACAGACGGACAGACGGACGGACAGACATTGAAATTATTATATTTATTTTAGCATTAGCAATAAGGGATTGTCCCAACCAAATTAAAGTGAAAAGTATAATTTACCACATTTATCTGGTGTACTCAAATTGGAATTTTATCTTGACATACAAATGACGACGTACTGTTCGCTGAACTAACTGTACATCATAAAAAAATATACAGGGTGTACCAGACCTAGCAGCAGAAACTTGGCCGGTAAATACCTGACTATGATATAAGTCTAAAATGTTCAAGCAACCATGACCAAATATCAATAGTTATGGAGATATGCGACAACAAAGTTTGCATTTTTTTTCAATATTTCTGACTTACTTTTTGTAAGACGTCGGACTATTATTACAGCAACATAAATCAATTACGAAAAAATAATTCGTTTCAATACAAGTTAAATAAAATGATAAAAAATTGGAATTTGAAGGTTTTTATTATTTTGTTTGACTTGTATTAAAGGGAATGAATTTTTCATACTCGATGTAAGTTACTGTAATGATATTCCAACGTTTTACAAAAAATAAGTCAGAAATATTGAAAAAAAATTGCAAAATTTGATATTGCATATCTCCACAACTATTGATATTAGGCCACGGTTGCTTGAACATGTTAGACTCATAACATAGTCAGGGATCTACCTGCCAAGTTTGGTAGCTCTGGTACACCCTATATACGTACATTCATTTCTTTCGCGATAACCATGAAAAGTGTGGACGATGAAAGAAACAAACTCTGTGAATTGCAGTAACGAGATGTACAGCGGCAGAGAGCGAAATTGCAATCTCGGCAAAAACACTTCGGCTGGTTATTTTTAGTAGGAATTCCTTTGTATATGGGTTGGCTCACCTGCTCAAAAAATATCGTATTTTTAGCGGCATCACTGTCTTCCCACACCGGAGGCGGGAAATCCGAGTTGGGTTCCCGGCGAGGTCATAATGCGTCTGTGTGGTTTTATTTATCCCGGGCGATTGGGTCTCGTGGCTATAAAATAATTTACGTATGTACCTACCTACGTAGATTGCATGTTTTCACAGAAATCATCCCGTGCCCATCCTAGGACGGGTTTTAAGCTACTGATACACATGCTTATTAGTGGCACGTGAGCATGCGCAGTATCGACCTTCTTTGGACCTTGCTTATTAGTGGCATGTGTGTACGCACATTGCTAGTAACGGGCATGCCACTGTCATTCACCATGAGAAGGGGTATCTTTGGAGCATGTGTGAACAGGCTTGCTTATTATGAGCATGCTTATGTCATTCGCGGCTAGTATTATCAATGCGATCTTCTCAGTCCGCGACAGATGAAACAAATATGGCACGTTGAGGAGATGATAAAACATTACTTTTCGTGACGTATTATAGGAATCACGAATGTCTTTGGAATACTCGGTCACTGTTGTGTAAAATAATATAGCGAAAAATAATGTTTATGAAACTTTATTAAAACGCATGAATGATTCAAATCTTACAATGAAAATTATAAAAACTAAAATCAAAAATGTGCGGATGGAAACTCGGGAACTGTTTTGATTTATTGGTTCACTTGAATTTTCTATTTCAGTTTGCAAACTTTCCATTTTGAACAAGAGCGTCTCTGTTCTATGACAAGAGCATGCCACTAATAAGCATGTGTGTTTGATTGTTAGCTTTGAGCATGCTTATTTATGAGCATGCCACTAATAAGCATGCTAGTAATGAGCAAGTGTGTACAGTTGTTAGGGCATGCTTATTAGTGGCATGATCATTAGCATGTCACAAATAAGCATGTGCCTAAGCTTTAAGCTTTAAAGAATATCCATTTTATACTTTTTTCACGAGCAGTAAGCAATCTCTGCGAGCATTATAAAAATACAAAATAACACTGGAGTGGATTGTTTCAAATTTAGCGCAAACGACAAAGACGTGTAGAAATAATGGAGAAAGTTTTATAACAACAATTTGTTTAAATTCATGAAAACACAGAGTACCTACATAAGTAACTGTAACTGGATATTTTATACGAACCGTATATTTTTCCGAGAAACGATTCTCGACGTTTCGTTAAATTCTTATTCAACTTCATCAGGAGGACGACCTATACTCGCGTATGAATGAGACATCTATATTGATTTTGGAGTTTTTGTTAGAAATATACTTTATATGTGTAATAAAATTCTTCCTAATTACAAGCATTACACTAGGATACGCCATACAACAGTACGATAGGTTGTAAGCCCTATGTAGGTACACCCAAAAGACTTCTATACTTACTTTCCCATAAAAAATGCAGTTTCGTCTCTGTGAGACACCCATAATATACATTGATTGATTAATGATGTCCTGTGACAAAAATCCAGTTCTGTTCTGAAAAATTTGGACATACCTACTTAAAATATTCCAAATATATGTTATATTCAAGAACACATTCGTATTTGTGAAGTTGTAATTTTTCAGAAAATTCTGTGAAATTTTTAAAACCAAATTAATAAATCAATTAGAAAGACATGCAGAAATATATAATTCACAAAAAAATTCGAACCCGGGTCACCTCCTTTCCGGGGCCAGGTTCGAATCCCGGTAGTAGCCAAATATTTTTTCGTTAATTAGTTTTTTCTGTTTGTCTTTCTAATTGATTAATTAATTTGGTTTTAAAAATATATGCTGTTCATTATTTTAGTCGAACAGTTTTTTCTAAGCCATAGCAATCATGAGATATTAGAAATCTAAATTCAACATAACAAATTGATTGATTTTGACATTTTCTTCCGACGCCTAATGTCAAAGTTGAAACTGCCGAACAAAATTAATAAATTCGAAAATGGAACATTTTCTCATTCCTGCTTCTTGTTACACGTTTCCGTCGCATTTACGAAATCAGCCCCATAAACCGAGGGTAAAGATATCAAAAAAACTAATCCATAAAAAACAGTTTTTATTATACTCCCTTTTTCATTTGTATTATTCCCAATTTGATATTCTATCAACATATTTCTCTTGCTTTAAGTTCATGTGGAAAATCTTTTCCATGTATATTATTATCCTTAAAACTAACAGAATATTGAAAACGTAATAATTGGTATAGGGAACACGGCGTCGGCGACACCGTCTGATCGGACCCATGGCTCGAGTCAGATCAGTTGAAACAGGTTTCGCGCCTTCTCCACGCGTCGGGCTCCTTTCACATTTATATGGTTTCTAATTTTGAAAAAAAACCGTTAAAATTACGAAAAATCCATAAATATACTATAATTAAATTTGTTTAAACGAAAATATGTTAGATTATTTTTATCATCGCCACGAGTCTGTCTGCAAAGTTTCAGCTCGGTTGGATCACGGGAAAAGGGTTAACAAGCTGACGCTACAAGTTAAAAGAAAGGGAGTTTAAATGAGCGAATTACATTTTTCGTGTGAAGTGAACAACACATTCTTATTGAGAAGTTGCAATTTTTTCAGAACAAAGTTCTCTGCATTTAAAACGAAATTAATTAATCAATTAGAAAGACATACGGTGTTCTTGAATATAATATATGTGTGTTGTATCAAATGTGTCCAAAAATAAAAAAATGAATTAAACAGTTAATTCTGGCGTCCCCTAGCGGCAGTTACACAAAATAATTTGTACCTACCGTACCAGAAAAAGTGGATTGCTCTAAACATGGATAATATATGTTAATCAATTAATAAAAATGAGACTTACAAATAAGGTCGATATATTCACGGAAATGTACAAGGCCGCTGTAGTGTAATTGGATAACGCGCCTGCCCCGGACGGGAGGAGATCCGTGGTTCGAATCCCGGTAGCAGCCAAATATTTTCTCGTGGATTTGATTTTTCTGTGTGTCTTTCTAATTGATTAATTAATTTGGTTTAAAAAAATAACGTTGGAAATAATGAAATAAAAAGTTTGACACTTAAATAATAATTCTAGAAGGGTCGTAATGGAGTAGGGGAGGGAATACGGGAGGGGATGGATTAAAATATTTATGTTAATGATTAAAATAATTTTAATGTTATCTTACGCTCCCAATAAGTTTTTATATTAATTTAAATTGCTGGCATTTTTGTTGTGCTGTAAAATGTTTGCTCGCTGAAGTTGCCCAACTTGGTGTGTTGCCAAATGGAACCAAAATTTAACGTTGAAAAGGCTTTCGACCCAGTCTGTCAACTTCTCTGGCTACCAAATTCTTCAAATATATTGTATGCAATATACAGAATATAATATATAGCAAATTACGAGTGGAAAAAACAAACATCAATGGCCTAATTAATGTCAATGAATGAATGAGGAAAGAATGGTAAGAAAGATATATAATGCAAGTGTTGATGGCGCCAAAAAGAGAGGGCGACCGCGGAAGACGTGGCATGACCAGATCTATCAGATACTGGAAGATGGTCCCGTTAAAAGCCTCAACAACCGTGACCTTGCATGCGAAGATGAATGAATGTGGATGAGGCGAGAGTTGTACGTCAGTTCAGAAGAGTGTGGCGCTCTACCCTCTCTGTTTTAGTTCCTTGCTTTCATATAGAGTAAAAAAATTTTTATTGAAAAATGAAAATTTTGTTTCCAAATTCATATCATGAAAGTAAGTACAGAAGTGTCCTTTCTGACATCGTTAAAACGTCGTAATTCAAATTTATAATTATATCCTTTTTTTTCAATTGGTTGAGCAACTTTGTAGATTGACATTAAAAAAATATTATTTGTTTCAATCTACGTTAACTGATTAATTACACCTTCATGTTTCAGAAAAACCTTTCCATTGTCAGGGTGTTTTATAAATGTCAAAATATCAGGATGAATGATATCTTTTGTTTTTCTAAATTATTTAAAAAGTTATTTTAAAATTTTGTTGCTGAAGTTCTTGATTACACAAAATTATTGGATTTTTTTTTAGAATTGGACTAGTAATGTCTGAATAGGTAATCAAGGTTTTTATGAATTTTCAAATCATTTATTATGACAAAATAATGACAAAAATTCAGGACTTTCTATTTTACACATAAATGCCTAATTTTGGTCTTTGAATAATTTGAATAGATTTGATAAATTGTTTGAATAAATTGAATAAAGAAATTGAATAATTTAGAATCATTAGAAATAAGTAAAACATGTAAAAGTAAACAAAATATTATTAATAATCAATAAAATTTAACTACTAGTCCAATTCTAAATATTTCTCCAATAATGTAATCAAGCCTTCAGCAAAACTATTTAAAAATATTTTTTAAATCATTTAGAAAATCAAAGACATAATTCTTTTGATATTTTGACATTTATAAAACACCCTGACCATAAAAAGGTTTTTCCGAAACATGTCTGTGTAATTAATGAATATGAGTAGATTAAAACAAATAATAAAATTATTTTTTTATAATATTATATCCATCTACAAAGTACGCTAAAACATCTAAAATACTTAATTGAAACTTTCATACCATTTTTTGTATATTATAACTATTTAGAAAATATTATGTGCACGAAAAGAAGCTGTATACCTTTGGAAAATTCTGAGTAAAATTCTCCGAACACAATGTCGTAAAAACGACCGTAAAAGCTCGGAAATTGTGTACTTAGCAAGTTGGAAAACCATTCACTAACATGACATAGCAGCACGTACATAGCATAGATAGAAACCTATCCGCGATAATGAGTAGAGATATCATTGAACCCAGCCAACATGACAATATCGAGCAAATTTAAACGCGACATCTGAATCTGGTCTCCGCGGAGCGCAGAAATGCGAGCGGGGCGGTGCGCACTTTCTAACGTCACAGGCTTTTCTTCGTGCCCCCTTTTCCGTGACGTATGCGCCGCCCGCGGTAGCACCCGCCGGGCGGACCTTTCGTGCGCGGCGCACCGCGGCCGCCGGGGATGCCATCAGCGGGCTCATTCCCGCCGCGTGGGGAAATTTCGCTTTGGCGCCTCGGAAAATCGGGAAATTTAAAAAATGATACGTGACTTGTTCTCATTTTGCGTGAAGTGTTGTCAGCCATATTTATTTATTTATTTAGAGTATTCACAAGTTCACAGTACAATAAATCTAAGAAACAATCTTGAAATATTCTACTGGAGCTCAATTATGAACGACTCAATATATCAATGTAATTTCAGATCATAAACGCTAATCTAACCGATTATATAAGCAGTAAAACAAGAGAAAAGTGAGATAAACAAAGTATGACAACAGCGATAAACAAAGTATGAAAACAGTAATAAAAGCAATAAATCAAGAGAATAGTGAAATAAACAAGTATGAAAACAATTTTTAAATTAGTATTCTTAAAAATACTTGAATTCGCATTGAAAATATCAATACTTGTGCGGTTCGTTAGCTCGTTACAGGACCTACTCGCTCGTGAAATTAAGGAGTTCCCTTGCGATCTCGTATATTAAACATTGGTTTATGTTCTTACTATTTGATTAAACCACGATTTAATATATTTTTTAAGTATTCACGGCTGTTTATAAACTTCTGTGAGAAGTTTTCTGGGCTATCTGTCGAGTGTTTTACATCAGATCAGAAAGTATTTTTAGAGCTAAAGTCTAAATGAATATTTTTATTCCTTATCGTATTCTCTTGTAGTTCTGAGAATTAAAATTGTTTGCCACTTCAAAGATTCCCTTTTGTAGAAGTCTCCGATAAGACATATACTACGTTACAAATGAATGAGATTTTTCAATGAGGATGCAGATAACGTAGTCGGTATTCTTTGTGTTATCTCTATATACAGTTATGGCTCACGTGACGAAAATGCACGATATTAGTCTATAAAAGGAAAGAATTCAGCTGTCTCTGCTCAATTCACATGAAGGTCAAAAAAACTCTTAAATCTCGGGACCTGGAATATAGCTGGAGAAGACGACGTAAGACTGGAGAGCAATGAGGTACAGTGGGGCTCAATACTTCAAAGCAGAAAAAAGGAAAGAGTAAGCAGGATGCGGAAGTCATTCTGCAGCTGCTAACTATTTCCCGGGAGATGAATAGAGGAAAGTGTACCACACTCTTTAAACGTCTCTTCAATTTTTAAACCCTCTTCTTCGCACACCAGAGACTGCGTGTTCCTGTAATTAAGTCAACTACTTGGCATTTGAAGTATTGTTATCAAAGTCCAACATACTTTACTCTTACTTATCTCTATACGAGAGTTTCTGGAGCAAAACCGTCACTATTTAATTGAGAAAATGAAGATACAAGTATTTGCAACTGATTTTGGAGCCAAGCGGAGACAAAATTTATTTGCTTTTGACAAAACGCTTACAATACATACAAACACGTCTTCAAGAGTGTTTATCAATTGTGAAATTGCCACTACTGCTGAATAATCTTTTCAAACACGTCACTATATTTTCGTCATTTGAATCGTGATGGTCTTGCTTTTGAAAAAATTATTACATGTATCAGACTTATGTGACGCACAGGCCATGCATTTTTTTTCGCGGTATCTCATCCCTTGGACGCCGTTACGTTTAATTTTTCTTTTTTATATTAGCCTTACTTAATTTAAGAAATTGATCCCATCAGAGAAAAGTTAAAAGTTCGCAATAAATCGATAACCTAAGTAGTCGATCTCTTGATTTTCCTCGAGTTTATGTTCAATTCGATTCAATTCAATTTCTTTAATGATATATACATTACAAACAAAGTGCTCAAGGTATACATATTATGAATGTATTTAAATCAAACTAACAATATTTAATTAATTAAACATGCCATAAAATCTGGACAATGGTGTAGGAGAATCCTGCTTCGGAAAACCCCTTCAGACACATCGTTAATCCTCCGAACGATGTGGATTGTTTGTCGAAATTTAAATTTTTTAGCGAATTGAATTATCTTAAATTTTTTCGCATGCTCTAATATTTCTATTTTTCTCTTATCAATTTACACATAGAGGAATATTTACTTTGAAATAACCGCATATCAGGCAATAAACAAACGTGCAACTTCGTAATAAAATATCTTTCGAGTATTTCCGTTTCTTTCGCTTTGGAGCATAAGGCCGGCCGCACTTAGGATACGAATTATTACGTGCGTATTCGTACGATTATTTTCCTACATATGGAGCGCGCACATTGATTGCGCCTTGCGTTGGTCACGATCAGTTACTTTTCGCATTTCTCCAATAACGTTTGTGCCAAATGAATAATCTGTATCTTCTGGAAAACTCTATTATGGCAAACTTAAATAATGGAAAATTTCATGACTATCTATCTAATAGATTCACAAATGCTGGGGAGAATCGAATCGAAGTGCAACGAGAGCTCATAACATCGGAGAAATATTTAAAAGTTTTTTTGTTCGAAGTACATAATTATACCTCACCTTCTTTAAACCAAATTATTTAACCTACAGGTATTTTTAGTTCTTTAGAGATTCTCCGCCATGATCTGCGCTGATGGTCACGCAGTTGAATCACTTTGGTCCCACAAACATTTGTGATCATGTGTTAAATTGACAAAATTTTCAATAGCCATCGTACGAAATCCCAAAAATTTCTGAACAATCCGGATCGTGTCGGACGACGCATCTATACGTGCGTACACACACTACTAAATCGTGTACAGTGTGCAATGTTCAATACTACTTCGAAGGTCAAGAATGTACTTGCGTGTTCGTACGTGAACGTACTACTTCGTACGAAAACGCATCCAGTGTGCGGCCGGTAAAATACGCGGGGAGAGGTAAGGAAAAAACATATTCTGTGCATCATCAGGGCTGATGTGATGGACCCTGCAATGGGATCCGAAACGTTGGTCAGAGAGGTCACACATACACGGCAGAATATCCCAGAAAACTATACACAGAAGATTCTGAACGGCCGTGAAAATTGGGGACATTTTTAAGGAAAAAGCATTTTCCGCTCGGTAGGCCCCGCGGGGGAAAGGCGCCGCCTCGCTGGCAACACCGCCGCCCTGACGCGAGCCGCAGTCGCCGCTCCGCCGGCCCGCTCTCCGTCCGCCGCGTCCCTGGCCGGCCCAGCTCCGCGGAGAACCTCCTCCAGCCCAGCATGAGGCCCGCGAGCTGATCGTCCGCCCGGAGCCGCCGCCAGGAGCCGCCCAAGTCCCGCCGACCGCCGCATCGAGCCGATGAAAAAAAACAAATAGCGCGCGTCATCGGACAAGTTTCGCCGATTTAACAGGTGAGACCTTCCCTTCGCCTTTCGCCCCTCTCGGATCGCGTTGTTTTCGTGCGTTTTTATCGCGTTCGTTTTGCGTCAAGTGTGCCGTTCGTTGTCCCTTCTCGGTTTTCTTTGTAATTTTCCGTCGGCGCGGCTTAATGGATAGCGTCAACGCGCCGCCTCACGTGCCCGAGTTTGATTAACATATAAAGCGGTCAAATATCCCGCCGACGCTTTGTGGAAATGTTGTGCATCGGCTGACGTCTCCCCGCGCGTATTCACAGAGCGCCGCGCGGCCGAGGTGCATGCTCTCTAGTGCAAATAAAAGAGGAAAAGCGGCCGATAATGACGCCGAGTGACTGGCTAACTCGCGCGCGCTGCACTACGTACCACAATGTGACGCCGAACACATGACGGTGTACTTTTAGAGAGAAATTTTGTGAAAATAACATACGTGTATCCAAAAGGATCCGCTGAATCCAAAAGGAATAGGTTTTTTACTATTAATTTATTGTACTATAATTTACAGCATTTCTGTTATACGAGTCGTGTTAAAGCAAACAAAGTATAGTCTAATATTGTGAGACTTGTGTGCTACGTCTTGTATTTTTTAAAAAATCGTGAAGTATTTCCAGATCAGCACCGTCTTTTTCACATCCATTCTTAGTACACCATCAGTAGTACAATGAAATGATGTTCATATCGACTACATGCTTATTTTAATTTGCACCAAACTAAACTCACACAATCATTGAGTTATCTTATCACTACTGCAGTTTAGAGAGGAGCAGTCCCTCATCATCAGGTATAATTGATACTACATCGACTCCATGAATTTGTATGTATTATATACGCATTGCCATTTATAAACAATCTCGTGTCCATGTACATGTACGCGAATCTTGCAAACGCCTTGCCGTTTATAAACAATCTGGGCGCATTGCGTTTGTTTATAGTATTCTATGCGCATTGCCGTTTATAAACAAACTCGACTCCATGCGTTTTTGCATATTCTGAACGCTTTTCCATTTATACGATCTGGGCGCAATGCGTTTGTTTATATTCTGTGCGCATTGCTCTTTATTAACAATCACGGATCCATGTACGCATGCCTCGCCCTTTATAAATGTTTATCACTTTTCTTACAAAATGTTGTACCTGTATAATTTTAAAATGTATCGGTAACAAGAGCTGTAGAGGTTTACATTATACCTGCCTGTAATGGTCCACAATAGCACATAATTGCCTCCCTGCTGTTTGCATACATTACAATAGGGATGAAGTTAAACGACATTATAATATTGACATCAGTACTACTGTCTAGACGTGAAAGTTCACAGTATCATAATTATATATAGGTACTTTGTAATAAATTATTTTCCTTGAGCAATGTGACGTAGGTACAGGTAATCCATTGGCATTGACAGCCATGAGCGTCTCTTCTTCAAATCTTCTTCTTCTTCATCAGCCTTCGTCTCTCCACTGTTGGATATTGGCCTCTTCCTTGTTTTTCCATTATTCCCTGTTGTTTGCTAATTGTAGCCATTTCTTTCCCCCCACAGCGACTATATCATCGGCCCATCTCTTTCGAGGTCTTCCGATGCCTCTTTTATTCTCCCAAGGTCTCCATTTCAGAACTCTGGGAGGCCATCTTGTAGCATCCTGCCTTGCAACATGTCCTGCCATAGTCTTCAATCCATACGTCATCACTGGCAGTATGCATGATTCAGAGGCTTTTCTTTTTAGGCTTATTGGGATCTCGATCCAAATATATTTTTTCTAGTCCTAATCCCACAAAACTAGTTAGTTAATAACTCCTTGTTATTAACTAACTAGATTTACCGTCAAGTCGTTTCTACGCACGGGTATATTGGGAGGATAGAGCTCCATACTTCTATGTTCTGACACAAATTTTCCTCGTGTACCTACAGAAGCTGTTTTGAGGCTTCTAACACGACCGTCTCCTGATGTCTGTTTATCTCTTCACTTATTCATTCGTTCCATATGACCCAAACGACCCTTTTCAATCTTGTTCACGATGCTGAAATCAGCTTTGCATTCATTTATATTTTTTTCTTTTACGACGATTGTTCCTATTTCGCAAGCTCCAGGCTTTACTTCCACGCCATTAAGCAATCGCTAATACAGTAAAACCTCGATATAACGAACCTCTATTTAACGGACTTCGGATATAACGGACAAAAAATCCGGTCAAATGTAAAAAATTAAAAATATACTTTTAATACATAATAATACATGCTTAAATTCAAGTGTTGCCGCATGTAAACAATTTTTATCGGCCATGATAATCACGTCATACGTCTAGCACTAGAATTTGAGACATCCTGCTCGTAGACTGCACCTAGCCGGAGCGATAGTATATTAGTATATTATATTAGCGATAGTATAATAGGCGTAGGTTTCCTGGATGTTCGATCTAATAACATTTATTGATTATTCGTCAGATAACGAAGTTCAACTATATTATACGCATTTTCGTAATTTTAGAGAGTTGATTATAAAAAAACAGCAAACTTGTGCAAACAAAACTTGATTCCTTTTTCAAAGCAGGATAACCGAAAGCAAGCGTGTCGATATCAAACAGTAATGTCACTTCACGAATTTCCGAAGACAATTAAATAGAAATTTATTTGCGTTTTGTATTTTTTATTTATATCTAAATACAGTGTACATATTTTCAAAAAAAAGTTTTTCATTTATTATAAACCTATTTTTATATAACGGACTTTCGGCTTTAACGGACACCCAGTCCTCCAATTAGTTCGTTATATCGAGGTTTTACTGTATTGTGTTTATTGACGAGTTTCTTTTAACAATTAACGTAATCAAAGCACGACTTACTTTACCTCCTTCGGTTATCGTCCTTGCTGGATTTTTCCCAGCCTTCCCATTCCCCATCAAACAAACTTTTCAAGTACACAAATTCTTCTACTCGCTCAAACACTCATTATCTACGTTTTCTTACATTCCACCTTCTCGAATAGACTACTTTCGACTTGCCAATAATTGCGAGGTCAATCACCTTAGACGTACATCACATCTCGCTTGGCGCTTGAGTATTTTTTAATTCGTTTTTTCCTAAACTAATACTGGAATAAAAAATACTTTATTTTTAATTTATCGCGTCCTTGTAACAGCAAGGAATCTACCGTTTACATCAAACTGAGATCTGTTGTTGTCTCCATCGCGTTCTCAGTACTAGTCGTCTGATATGTCTGGAACGATACACAGTACGTCCCCATTCCTCCCGGTCTCCATAGCAACATTTAGGACTTGTTCAGACACGCGGGAATCGTGCGAACCGCACATTTGTGTCATGTGTTCAGACAGCCGCGGTTAATAAGCGATTTGTGCGCGCGAATAGCGTCAGTAATAAACGTCAGTTTGACAGCTCCGGTGCCGTTCTCCATCTTTGAATATCAGAGATATATTCGCTCATTACTTTGTGAACGACGGCCGTGTTCCATGGCAAAACACAAAAATATCATTCAGTCAATTCATATTTGGTGAATAAATACCTACTAACCTAAAATACTATTTTTTTCTAACTTAACCATTTACAAATATCTCCACCAATTCCTGCCAAGCTTGGTTCTTGACGATTTTATTTGAGTAATCCTCACACAGAAGATCCCACATTGCAGGTCTTTTCTCCACTTCATCAGTAAAAAGTTCAGTGTCCAAGCGATCCATAACGAGCTCACGCGTGCTCCTGTTGTGACGTGAGAACCGCGCGGTGCCCGCAATGCAACTTAACGCCGAGGAAAGGCTCCATAGCAATAGAATCGCGCGGGCGCCGCGCGATTTGACTAACCGCGCGGTTACGTCTGAATGATTACATACATACCTTCATAAATAAGACCCGCGCGGTTCCCACTGTGTCTGAACGTGCACTTAAAGAGTAAATTGTTATTTATTTAGTTTATCCCTCAAGTTTTGAAGGCAGTTCCTTTTCACGCTTTCCCTCAACTGGAACTCAAACTGACATATTATCGAGGTTCATATTTTTAATATTCATTACTCCCTTTATATTAACTCATAGCGTCGGCTTGCTTCCTTGCCGGCTTGCCGTCGAACAAAACTTTGGATCGATTTTCGACCCTTTTCTCGTGATCCAATCGAGCTGAAACTTTGCAAGCAAACTCGTGGCGACGATCAAGAAGATCTATCAAATTTTCGTTAAAAAATAATAATAATTATAGTACAATTTTGGATTTTTCAAATTTTTAATAGTTTTTTCAAATTGGAATCATTACAAAAGTTTGATTATTAGCAACGGCGGCCCGATAACGTCGCGGAATATTTTCTAAATTTGAATTACTCAGTCGGTATACATAATAGGTACTTCACTACACAAAGCATGAAGTGTCTTATCAAAACTCAAAACATCTGACATTTTAGAAATATATTAAATTACTGTACTTACAGTGTTATGTTATATGTTTTAATTCGTCTTTAATTGTTATTATATTTTACAAAGAAAGGAAGTATAATAAAAACTTGGTTTTTATGGGTTCCTTTTTTTTACATTTAATTTATCGTTTATAGGCGAATCTCAATTTAGGACTTACACGATTAACTGTTGTTATTCTTAAAAATAATACAAAGTTATCAAAATTTATCATTGTTTTCTCGCTATCCCCTAAACCACAAAAATGATGTAACACTTATACTTATTATAAGAATTTTCATACAAGAAAGTAAATTTTCACCATAATGTCGAGACAACTTGTTGTCCCGCGTAATATAATTGACAAAAGTAATTGCCACGGAAATTCTGGCTGTGGCCGCGAAGCGAGGACTGCATTAGGTGGATCTCTTTCCATTTAAGAAAGACAATCAAATTAGTATGTGTAAGCTGTGCGTACGACGCATTGTTTCGTTGGGTTGGTGTTTATATAAACACCAACACATCGAAACAATGTGCCTTACACATATTAATTCGACTGGCTTCCTTAAATGGAAAGAGGCTAAATAACGTTTTTTTTTTACGAAATGTTTCATGTGATAAATTGTATATTTTCGTCAGTATCGATCGATCTAACATCTGGTAACCCTGACCATGGATATAACAGAAATCTATGAAAAGATAATAGGTGCTGTTTTAAGATTTCAAATAAATGGCATTATTTTTTTATTTTTTTATTTAAAACATAATAGAAACCTAAAAGATTTATGGATAACATTTTTACATGATTCAATATAGGAATATAATAATAATATAATTTAGAAACAAAGTCATTTTTTTATAGTTGGCCGAGTTTTAGCATTTTTGTCACATCTGTTTTAAATTTGTCAGTGGTCAGTTGTTTGGTCTGTTGTGGCAGGTAGTTATACAGTTTTAATCCATTGCAAATTAGTCGGGATTGTCCTGTTTTTGTTTTGGCGTGTGTTATGTGATAGCTTTGAGCCATTCTAGTGTTGTGTTGGTATTTTTCGTGTATTTTGTGTAATTTTATGTCTTCGGCTTGTATTTCGCAAATTGCTAGTCTGTGAATGATTTTAAGTGTTTCGATTTTTGTAATGCTTTCGGTGTTTAATTGTTGTGTTATACGGTATACAGTTTCAGTTGGTGTCCGGTATTTCAGATCATAGACCATTTTTAGTATTGTTAATCATGATATATCATTTAGTATTGTATATCATGATATATCATGATATATAATACTTAAAAATGGAAAATGATATATCATGTCCTTACATAAAACTATTTTTATAATAATTTTTTTTTCTTGTTGGTGTACTGTCGCCCGCAATCTATGGTTTTCTGTCAATTTCATATTAATTCATTCTTTCTAAAATATTAGTTAATTAATACATCATTATCATCATCACTATTTATTATACGGACTTTGATGGATGCCTTCATCCATTATCATCATCACTATTTATTATACGGACTCCGTGGGAGCCTTCTCAAAATTCCTCTCCATTTCTCTGCAGTTGGATTGTATATTATTTTATTGAAATTAAACGGGTGAGCTAATTATTTAACATACGAGAATAAAAAAAGATAAAACTAAGCAGGTAATAAATCATGAACACATAAATAGGGAAAATCATCTACATGCTGCATCTACAATATACATAGGTACATTTAAAAATACATGCTGTAACAGAGCTAGTCCATAATACTTTACAGGTAGTTTCCTGCCATGATTATGAGTCGAAAATGTTCGAGCAACCGTGGCCTAATATCAATAGCTATGAAGTTATGCAATATTAAAGTTTGCATTTTTTCAATATTTTTTACAAAACATTATCATTACAATAACTTATACGAAAAATTCATTCCATTCAATAAGAGTTAAATAATAAAAACCCTGAAAAAATCAAATTGGAATGCTTTCCAACTGGAATCGGAAGATTTTTATTATTTTATTTGAATTGTATTAAAGGGAATGAATTTTTCATATAAGATATAAGTTACTTTATTGATAGTCCAACGTTTTGCATAAAAATAAGTCAGAAAAATTGAAAAAAAAAAATACAAATTTAGATGTCGCATATCTCCTTAACTATTGATATTAGGTCATGGTTGCTTGAACATTTTCGACTCATAATCAAGGCAGGAATCCACCTGTAAAGTATTTTCGACCAGCTCTGTTACACCCTGTGTATAAATGTCAGCGAACAATAAATGATTGTAAAGTCGCCACTCTCTCGCTACAGGAGGGCGTAGTCCAGAATTAGTTAGCTTCACATCCCTGTTGGAATATTGAAGAGACGATGTGATCACGGCTATGGGACATTTATAATAAACAGGAGATGGAAAATTGAATTGGTTTCTACCACAAATCACCAAAATATACACACGTGAATTACTCTCAATCTATTAATATTATTAATATATAAAGAATTAACTTTGTGGTTAGACATAATAACACAATATTAGTAAACTTAGTAAAAACCACTACCAGATTTACGTATGTGGTAATACCCACTTTAGACCCCGCCCCCTCCCACTCTCTCTCGTTAGATTCCTGAATTGTTCAGTAGGGTATAATCAGTGCATGCTTGTCTCTGACAAGATTAACACGCATGTGATCAATATTGGTGATAGTTTAACAATACTATGGTTGGGGTGTATAGTGTTGTGAATATAGTAGTGTAGTGTTGGTCCTGACGAAGAGACAGGTACGTCTCGAAACAGATTGACCGTAAATCTGGTAGTGGTTTTTACTAAGTTTACTAACATTTTATTGCTCTCAATCTCTTGGCACACGATCTGGCTCCACGGCTGGTTCCATTACGTTTGTTTGACATGCAAATTACCAAATATTCTTAAAAATAAAATAAAATTCTTAAAAATGAAAAGTAATAAATAAATTAGTAGTCGCGCTTTTATTACAAAAATAGGTTTTACTCGAAGAGACTCGGTTTAAAAATAAAATGTTTATTGTAAATAATACTTTAACTGCATAGTAAATGAAGACCCCATGGCAAGAAGTTGTTAACTAACATTCAAGTCATTTTGATATAATTGGTCATTTGCTTTTGAAAAATATGTTTTATTGCTAATTCAAGATTAATTTTTAAATATTTTTATTACTAAAATATCAAAAAAAGTATTTACAATTTTGAAAAAATGCATTTATTCACAAAAAAATAAAAATATACAATTTTTTTTCTAAAAAACATGTAGTTTACAAATTCATGCAGTGTGGGCGTTTGATAAGGAGTAATGAATCAAAACGCGTAAACATGCTATTTTAATTATTTTACTCTCCCAAATTAAAAAAAATAACATATTTGCATATATTGAACGTGCGCGAAATTGCGTGGCATCCGACCGGTTAACATGACCGTACCACCCGTTAACGACCTATTAAGTCTGCTAAGATCGGCTTTAAATCGTTTCCCAATTTGTTGATTCCTGACTTTATCATGATCATTTTAACCGGAATGTGTTTGTAGGTCTTTCTAGCACGCTACCGGCTGAGTATAAAATATTATCAAAAAATTTAAAATCGGCGAACTGCAATGCCGCTGTTCTGCAGGTAGTTCACTAAAAATGTGTTTAAATTCTTGAATACCCTTCTATGCCCGAATGAAAAACTATTTAAAAATTTACACAAAATAGTCGGCAGTAACTCACCTGCTTCCTGCATCAAAATAAAATATTACTGACCGCTTGATAAGTAGACACTTAATAGTAGACACTTAATAGTGATAAGTAGACGCTTGATAAGTAGACACAAAATAGTCGGCAGTGACTCACCTGCTTCCTGCATCAAAATAAAATATTACTGACCGCTTGATAAGTAGGCACTTCGCAGGTAGACCACACAGAGCTCGGCTGCTTCATTTATTTAATTAAAAATTAAATAAATAATTGCAATATGGAAAATACGCATTGCTCAACATTTATGAGTAGTTACTTTATACTCCCTTTCTTTTTACTCGTAGCGTCTGCCTGCTTGCTTGTCTGAAGAAAAAACTTTGGATCAAATCAAGATGAAGCTTTGCAGGCAGACTCGTGCCGACGATAAAAATGATCTATCAAATTTTCGTTTAAAAAAATAATAATTATAGTATAATTTTGGATTTTTCGAAATTTTTTATTACTCGCTTTCGCAGCGTCGCCCGACTCGAGCCCAACGCGTAGGTTAAGCGCCAAACCTGTTTCCACTAGTAAATGAGAAAGGGAGTATAGTAAAAACTTGGTTTTTATGGGTTAGTTTTTTATTATTTGACCCTAAAATAGTCCAATTACTGTATCGAAATATATCACAGAAACACTCATGCTTGAATAAATTAGAGTAAATGTAGATTTATTGTGACCTTAGCGGAAGTCGAATCCGGAACCCTCGTGTGAAAAGCCAGTGTCAATTTCTCGTAAAATGGAGCTGTACGCTCAATGAGTTATCCATGGCAGCGGTTCCCATCCTGTGGTACGCGTACTACCGGTGGTACGCGAGTGGATAGTTGGTGGTATGCGAGTGGATAGTTGGTGGTACGCGAGTGGATAGTTGGTGGTACGCGAAAAATAATCAGTAATGGCGGACATAAAAAATAAAAAATAATCAGTCATAAAAATATCATTAAAATTATAATTCTCAATTTTAATTAATAATATGCAGTACAGTTGTTAATATGTGCAGTCAATGATCAAAAATCCAACAATAAATATCGTGTTTTTGGAAAAAATCCCCGCGGCGCATTTCATTTTTTGTACAAATAATTTAATTTGATTCTGTGTAATTTTTTTAATAAAAATTAGTTGTTAAAACTATTCTTTAAATGTCCTGGTTTTGAATTTCGACAAGAAATGAGCTTCGGGACCTTTTATTTAAAAAAAACAGTGATATGTAAAGTTCAAATGTCTCATTTTTACCAAAAAATGAAATTACCTTTGGTATTTTTTTTAAACTTAAATAAATTGAGTTTTGGGAAATATAGTCACTCTATAAAATTTATAACGCAAATAGAATAACAAATTTCTCGAAATACAATCATTTTTACGAAGTGGTACAATTAAGCGGTACGGTACTACCGAGTAGCATGCGAGCCAGAAAAGGTTGGGAAACGCTGATCCGTGGGATTTGCAGCATAGCCTCCAGCGCCACATCTCTAACGCGTCTTTCTTCTCGCGATTTCTGTTGCCTAATTGGCCACGCCTCAGGTCCACGCAGAAGGATTAGGAGAGCTGTCTGGACTTCTCTAGTGATCTTCCTTAAAGGATCTATACTCGGGCCCGTACAAATAGACGACTCTGGTCATTATTCGTGACATCACTTGGGTTGCGCAACGCTGCAAACGTTTTGTCGATAACTTAAAATAAAATAAAAACAATTGCCCGCGCACGCACAGTTGATGAGTCACTTTGTGGAGAGTGTGTTCCGAGCGCTCTGTTTTGTCAATGTTCTTATATGTTGTAACTAGGGAATGCAATCCCGAGTCGGGATCGCCCTTTCGGGATCCCTCGAGATTATAATTTCTAATCCCGCGGGATCCCTACGGGTCGGGATCCCGAATACTTTTGTGTTTTTTTTTTATAGAGCTGAATAGATTAACGACAATGCCTTTCGTTTTTATATCAGCAATTTTAATAAAATTAATGTTCATTATTAATCATTGCGTTAAAGTTTTTGTAGGCGTTTTTCCAAGCATCAATCAGTCAATGTAGTAGAATAAAAACTACTAACTATTAGTAGTTTTTATTACTATGTTAGGTTGATAAAATTCAGCAAATATTATTTAAAGCTATTTTCATTATTTGAATGTGACATGAACATAAGTTTTAAGTACTTACTAAAAGCTCTATAGACATATACAATTAAACATACAAAACATAAAAAAATGCTGATCAATCCCGATAATCCCGATTTTTCGGTTCGGGATAGATCTCGTAAAATGCCTTGAGAACTCGCGGGATCGGGATTGCATTCCCTAGTTGTAACATAATGTCATTTAAACCTTTGTTACTTGCTAAATAATCGGTTTCGTTCTAACTTTGGCTGAAGTAAGACGAAGGGTATTTTTTTTTTTGGTCGCAATCATAGGATTGGTCTGCAACAAGCACTCGCTTTCTCCACTCCTCTGTCACCTGCCCAGCCTATTCATCTCTTGGTAGGTGCTACAGCGCACATCTCCGATAACCTGGTCTACGTAGTTTAATCTCGGGTGATTGTTGACTTCAACATTTCCCTCGAAGATGGTTAAAAGCAGGCCCGGATGCCTTATATTATGGCCTATCCAAATTGCTCGCTATTGGGCGATTCTGTTAAGGAGCCGCCTCTTTTCACCCACCCTGCTCAACATCTCGCCGTTTCGGATATGTTCTGACCAATAGATCCTCGCCACGCGCCCGTAGCACCACATCTCAAAGGCCGCTAGCCTCCCGGACATGCTCTGGCCGATAGTCCATGTTTCGCTGCCATACACAGCATACTCCAGACAAGTTTTTTAATCATGTGTTTCCGAACCTTTAAATCTATGTTGATGAAGGCCTAATTTGTTCAAATTGAATGACGATATTCGAACAGTGATCTACAATACGTTGTCGTTCTTTAATGATCTGAAAAGTGATGAATAGCGTCGACACCAAATTTTTTTACTGCAATTTTTTAGGGAGACTATTCAAAATAAATACCTATTCCAGATCATTCCTGTTGTTTATATTATTTTATACCTTATGACTCCGTATTTTCACATTTTTATTTTGCGCATGTTAATGCGTAGTGGCGCTTGTGAAACAGTGTTAATAAAAAATTCCCGCAATTTTTACAATAATAACTTCTGACTGCCCATCAAAGCTACTGCCCCGAAGTAATGCGCGTAAGGGCGAGGGAGACCTTTATCTCTCATTAACATGTTTTATGACCACAGTCGTCAGCGGGTTCGGTCCCGACTATATGCACAGTGATGTTTCTGCGTAACATGCAGACCAAATTTTTATTTTTATAAAATCAAATTCATTTTTCATTCATCGGCTGTCAAATCTGTAACCCTGGGACCGGTTCATAATTAAACAAAACTAAGGGAGGTTTAATGATGTCACGGAACTCTTCAATAATAAATTAATCAACATTAGAGACCCTCCCAGCTCCAGGGTGGAAGGGTGTGATGTCAGATGTCACCCGCGTCACGTGGGTGTGGGGTAGGGGGCGGGGGTAGGAAACAAATAACAAAGAGCCACACAGCGAGCGCATGAAGTGAATTAAACATTGAATATGCGTGGCGCAGCCGGCCTAGTTCATGTCGGCTAGTGATGGTATTTTAACCTGTGATGCGCTAACGGTTATTTGAGATTTGTGTCTGATTATTTCGATGATTGGTTACAAGAGACAACTAAAATATCGTCATGATCGTAGAACAATGACGGATGTGCAAAAAATCCCATATTGCCTTTTTAGGGTCGTTAAAAAGTGAAAAAAAGAAGCCATCTAATGGTATACAGGGCATACCAGAGCTAGCAGCAGAAACTTGGCAGGTAGATTCCTGACTATGTTAAGAGTCTAAAATGTTCGAGCAACCATGGCCTAATATCAATATTTATGGAGATATGCAATATCAATATATTTTTTTAATATTTCTTACTTATTTTTTACAAAAGTTAATTCATTATTACAGTATCTTATTTCGATTATGAAAATTCATTCGCTTTTATTCAAGTCAAATAAAATGATAATTCTTATGGTATATGAACATATATTTTTTCGCATTAATTTAACCGTCGTTATACGGAGACGGTATAACGACGGTTCTGATTTGCATTCGTAGAACAATGCAGTATTTATAAAAAGTCGTTGTACTGGCTATATTTGAGGTTTGAAAGGTATCAACTTAAAATAACTAACCCAAGTTTCAAAGGAACATCTTTTGTAGTTATCGAGCTATGACATAAAGTATCTTTACGTAAATAAAACTTCAAACTGCTCTCCTGCAAACTTGAAAAAAATCACATGCGTCGTTATTCTACGATTATGACGATATTGCCTGTGGTTCACAGCTGGTACCACTACGTTTGACTTGTTTAAAAAAATTACTACGAGCTTGTAAATGTTGAGACAATTATGCAAGGGTCAAATTAAACACTATGTCTATGATAAATATCCTTTCTATAAATAAGTCGTAAATAAGTAAATAAGTCGCATTTTGTAACAAAAATATGTTTTTACTTGAAGAGACTACTATGTTCCAGTCCTCTCGCCTAAAGAAAGAGTTTAGTTCAGCTCTGTTCAACTTTATACCCTCGTGTTGATAACTGAGTTTTCGCAGTTCAACGGCCAAGAATCTGCACAGTCGTATCTCAGTTATCAAAGATCGATTCAATCAGACGTCTCAAGTAACTACCTCGTGTAACCGGTTAAAATAACGGCTTGACCATCACTACTGCCGTCGTTCCATAGATGTCATGCATCCCAAAAGCGTAGTAAGTTAATTTTTTCTGATTTACTTTTTATTTTGGATTAGTGAAGTAAATATGATTCTCTATGCCCGATGAAAACGGCAGATAAGTTAGGTCACCCCTTCTTCGTAAATATCACTTTTTAGCTCGAACACTTGTTAACCATTCAGTCACCTGTTCGATTCCATTCATAAGTGTCAATTCACTTTAAAAAATTTAGTCCTATGACAAACAATAGCTCCGTTATTAAACTTGTTGTAAAATTAACTTTTTAAATTATGACTCTCTTATGGGATGTTCGATATCAGAACAGCAACCTTTAGCCAGTAGCGGCAAATCTCCATTGTGAGATCATAGAGTAGTGGGAAATTAAATCAAGAACAACAAAGAAACCGAAAAGAAAAATGTAACATTTTAAAAAAATGATACCGCAAAACAACATTGTCCTCTTCCAGCTTTCTATGCAGCCCGCTGATCGCATAGTTCTCCCAATAGCTTAGTCAATAGCGTCTTTAATCTGGCTCGTTAGTCGAGTCTCAGTTCGGCTCTCTGATCTAGCGAGTCAGTCGAGTCGCAAATCGGCTCTTTGTTCTGGCCTGTCAGTCGAGTGGCAAATCGGCTCTCTCTCTATTACTACTGGCCTCTCTAGGTTATTATTTTTGCGAGCGATATGTTAAAAGTTGGAGGATACCGATCAGGCAAAATCAACAATATTTTCATGTGCACAATCTGTCTCGAATCCTAAATTATTCCAAAATTGTCCAAGGGATTCTGATCACCAGCAAACGCATTGTAAAGGCGAAAAGATTTTTGTCCAATGTCCTTTTATTCTGTATGTAAAAGACTTAAATGCATTTTTGTGCTTCTATCCATTTTTCCAACTGTATCCTGCTTTGACATCGCAATTTTTGCCATCCCAATGATTCTTCTCGGCCTACTAGTCCACTGACAAAGTTTGGGATTTTGTTTGTATTTTGGTGTACTTAAATATTGTGTGGAAAATCTTTGGTCGATAGAGTGAGGAATGAACAAATTAGACGTGAATGCAATGCTGGCTGTAATGTGGTAGATAGGATATAATAGGATTTATTTATAAAGGAGTGCTGAGATGGTTTGGTTTGTTTGATGTGGAACGTATGAACGAGTAAAATATGGTTAAGAAAATATATGAGGCGAGTGTTGAAGGAAACGGGAATAGAGGGCGTTCGCGAAAGACCTGGCACGATCAGATACTACAAGTACTTGAGGATGGCCCTGTTAAAAGCTGCGAGAACCGTATAAACGTATAAGAAGATCTATGAATGTGGCATCTCTCAAAAAAGCAAAAGTTGTGTGCCAGGATAAAAGAGTGTGGCGTTCAATCCTCTCTGCCTACCCCTGCGGGGAAACGGCGTGATGGTTAGTTAGTTAGTTAAATATTACGGTAGACCTTCAGTTATTATGGATACTTGAAAGACGATCAAACGAACTGCTTTTTAGTAGCTAAACTGAACAACATTGTAACGACCGAGCTGGGAAACAGTTGAATGAAAGAATGATTTATAAAATAATCAATATTTACAAAATGAATACTTGACTTGAAAATATCATTGTTTATTGTTATGTTATCAACTCTAAATAAAGAGAGAACAAGCCGACTGTTAAGGCAATATTTACAAATTGAATCAGATAAGGTTTTCAGGTGCTTCACAATCCTGAGCAGTTTTCTGGGCTATTATTCCATAGCGGGCCTCATCGTCAATTGAAGAATTAAGTCATTTTTGAAATATATTATCGCAAAAACAATGTTTTCATGGGAGGTTAGAAATGATAGGTGTACCCATAAGTAATCAATTATTTTTGGTGTGGAGTGTTTGCTTCACTCTAGCTCAGTAAAGTGAACGTGTAAAGACGTGTTCTATACGCAATATTATAATCCGCGGTCTTGTGACTTGTGACAATTAAATTAAATTTTTTTTATTACTCTGTTGTAAAATGGCGGACAATCGGCTAACGCAGAACATTTACGTCATTGCATGCTGTTTCATTTTCGATCGGGTGTTAATGCAACGGTTGCAACAAAGAACATTTGTGATGTGTATGGAGACGTATTGAAAGTAAATAAGTGCCAACGTTGGTTTAGAAAATTTTCCGATGGTGATTTTGACTTGTCTGAAGTGGGCGCCCGGTAGGGTTTGATAATGACGCTTTGAAAACACCTAGAAGCATATTTTTATTAACCCTAGAATCCTACACTGTTTTGCCCAACCGATTTTCCTACAAGGGGTGCCTGAGCACCCCAGACTTTGGGAGTTGTTATTTTTTTAATGAAACAATTTTAAAAATATATTTCTTTGTTAAACGTAAGACTATAAACTTAAGATCAAAAATCAAAATAAATCTACTTATTATTAATTAGGTGCAGCACTTTAGGCAAATTTTTATTTGATGCTCCAAATATATCCGAGTTTTGCACTTCGTACACTGAGTTTTGCTCTTCCGGTCCTTACTCCTGGGACAGAATCCACAAAGCCCCTGAGTGTGATGCTGAGGAATCAAGCTTTCATTTGGCATAGGTTTTTTAAGGATATCACAAATAATTTATTTTATATCCCTCCTCAAACTTGGCTTTCGGAGGCGTTCTTCCAAATAATTACTCACGAGTTGGAGTCCCAATTTTTTTTAAAGTTCTTCTGAATTTTATGTCTGATTTATTTGTTGCCTTTGAAAATTTGTAAAGAATCCAAGAATTAATGCCAATTCCATTCAAAAGTCCATAAAAATGCACATCGGCCACTATCGCGATTTTCTTTGGACGGAGTATTTGCATCGAAAACGTCGACGCCATTTTTGGTTTTATTATAATAATTAATTATTTCCCGGAGCTCTACTTCATTATTTTTGTCAGGAGAAACACGAAGAGTTGACAACATAATGATGACCTTCTTCATAGTTGATTTTGGCGGACGATAGGATAAGAGAGTTAGATCCATTATACGCAAACGTCGCTCTAAAAATAAGACCGATATTTCACTTTTTTTTTTTTGCATTTTGTACCTACCATCGTCAAGTCTTTTACAAGTAAATTCTTCGCTAAAAGAATGCTGGTGAACCAGATATCCATGAATATTATTCACCGGACCTTAGTTGCCCATTACATGAAGTAGGATGACTAAAAGAAGAAGAAAACTGAAATTTAACTCTAAAGTTTTAAATTTAAGGTTATTGCAATAAATAGTGATAATAATATAATCAGTATTATTAAACAACACGTAAATAAAATTCAAGAACTTGAAGAATAATTTAATTTATATTACACAAATACTTAAGATTTTCCTACACCGGGGTGCCTGAGCACCCCGCAACACATGTATATGTATCTACAAAACTCGGCAGTCGCCGAGGTACTGACCAATCGAGAGTACCCGGCCGCAAAGTAAAATACGCGGACATATAAACTTATACATACAACACAAACGACAAAATAACAAATTGAAAACGCTGTGGGGTGCTCCAGCACCCCAAGTAGGATTCCAGGGTTAAAAGTCTACCAGCAAGATGGCAAAAGGTTCTAGATAATTATGGATATTAAATCGATTAAAAATAAATTTAAATGTACTTAAATTATTTTTTTGTTGCCACTTAAATAATTGATTATTTATGGGTACACCTAATAATTGTTTTTATTTCATGAAAATATATTTTTTTAATACCTGTAATTTTCTTTTGTTAAAGCTGAAACAGGTGTAAATAAATATTGGATAGGGGTAATTATTGTGGCTACACCAAGCTCTTACAAGAAAATTAAATTAAATTCGGTCTTATATCGATGATTTGAAAAACAAACAAAAAAAAAATTAACCACATCCTAACATAAATTCATAATCGACAATTGGAAAATAGAAACAGTTGACGAATATGTGTACCTTAAAAATGTCCTTAGGTTTCTGGGATATTCTGCCGTGTATATGTGACCTCTCTGGCCAACGATCATCCGAAACGTTGGCCAGAGAGGTCACATGTGTACCTTGGTCAGAAGATAAAGCTGGGAAAAGAAAACCAAACAGCAGAACTACCAAGAAGAATAGGTCTGGGCTGGGCAGCATTTGGTAAATTGAAACACTTGTTTGAAAATAAAGAAATCCCAGTATGCTTGAAAAGAAAAATGCTCGATATAGGTATCCTACCGATGTTGACATATGGCCTAGAAACAGCAACATTAACAGAAAAAAATATACACAATTTAAAGTGTACACAGCGGGTCATGGAAAGGCAGATGCTCGGCGTGAGCCTTCGAAATGAAATCAGAAATGAACAAATAAGTCGCCGAACAAAAGTTGCCGATATTATAGAACGTATTGCGAAATTAAAATGGCAGTGTGCTGGACATATGGCTCGACAGGAGGATACTAGACGGGCACCCAGAATCCTACAGTGGAGGCCCTGGACGAAAAATATAAGCGTCGGAAGACTTCCCGAAAGGTGGTCTGATGACATAGTCCAGCAAGCAGGAAGAACCTGGATGCGAAGGAGGAGAAAAAGGGATGAGTGGAGGAAAATGGAAGAGGTCTGCATCCAGCAGTGGAGGGAAAAAGGTTGAAGAAGATCGATGATTTAGTATTCTTTATACTTTTGGAAAAAAAATAGCGATTTAAATAAAAAAAAATATTAAAATTGTGAACTCAAACAATTATTATCAAAGAATCTACTAAGCCAAAATAATGTGCAAATATAACCCACAAGAGGAATGCTTGTAGAAAATTATTCATTGAATTGGTGTTAACCTTGCGAAAAATGTTCGGGTCAAAGTTAGGTAAACGAAACCAAACGAGTAAAATCTAACGAAAAAAAACTAACCCATAAAAACAAAGTTTTTACAATACTCCCTTTCGTTTTGAATCAGGTTTCGTGTTTATACACGCGTCGGGCTAATTACTCATATGGAATGATTTCAATTTGAAAAAAACATTAAAATTTCTAAAAATCCAAAATTATACTAATATTATTACTTTTTTAAAACGAAAATTTGTTAGATCATTTTTATCGTCGCCACGAGTCTACCTGCAAAGTTTCAGCTCGATTTGATCACGGAATAAGGGTTAAAAATCGATCCAAAGTTTTTTCGTCAGACAAGCAAGCAAGCAGACACTACCAGTTAAAAGAAAGGGAGTAAAAATGTTGGGGAACACGTACAGTTGCCGGCAAACTTCATGAAATTCTTTGGCTAAGTGGGGGAATGCGCAGAAGACGAAATTTGGGTCTGGTTGGTAGAAAGGTAGATGCGCAAACGTCCCCCCTTTATGCCGCAGAATTTCAAGATGTTTGTCGGCTACTGTACTTCTCTAGTCAGTGTGTACGATTTTTCCTCTTATCCAAACTGTTATAGGAGCCGATGCTCTCGTATCTGCAAAGCACCCCATCATAATGCCGAACCTATATTTATTTGCGGTTCACTGTTTCTCTAAGGTAGGTTCGGCCTTTGGCTTTACACTTTACAGTCATCATCACTTTCAGTCATCAAGTGTTGTGGTACCACCCTACATGAGGGTATTGTGCTTGCTTCGTAAGAAAGGAAAAAACCAGTAATATAAATATCAAAATTATAATTCTAATAATTTTCTTGTTTTACATAAATTGTGTTACAAACATTTTAATTTTAACAATAAAGCTAAGTTGTGTGTCTGTGTGAGTTACGACGTGTCAACGTGTCGACGTGTCGGCGTGTTGCTCAGAATCAGGAATACATTTATTTTATTGCTCCAAAACATTGTCGCTAGATCGCGATAGTGAAACACTTGATTTTAGTTTTATTAATTAAAATAATTATTTAATACAAAAGAAGTCATTGATAATATGTAATCCGGACTAATTGTCTCTCTCGAGGAACTTTTAGAAAATTCGCACGTCTATTATTCGTCGCTTCTTGCCACGCTAATCGCTCTAGAAAAGTTTTCGAACGTACTCTCGTAAATTATTTTACTGGTCCATTAACGCGCTTCACTTATTATTTTTGTCTCTGGTTTCTACTAAACTCCAAAACAAACTGATGTCGCCGCGTGTATTTATACTATCGATTTTATGGAAGTATCTGATTCATTCCCGTGGATTCCAAACACTAGCACTTTCCAATTCACTGCAAAACGTCTAGAGAGCCGAGAAATTCTCGGCCATGTACAATTTTTCTCTTTATACAGTCTCCTGACAATATACAGCATAATACTTGTAAAAAAAACCTTCTCTCTCTCTGTCCTCTCCGACGAACCAAGGTCCACCGAAAAGAAACTGAAAGACTTCAGATTTAGATAAATAATACTACTGGCTTAATAAATGATACATTGAACTATTTATCTTTCTTTTCATCATGTCATAAAAACCTCTGCACCGCGAAAGGGTTTATTGTGTCACGGAGCGCGGGCGGGCAAAGGTTACCACGACCGACCTTACCCGACCTAACCGGTGTTGTGTTAGGTTAGGTTACACGATAGGGATGCGGCTGGCTCGTGCTTTAGGGTATTTTTTAATTCACAAGATTTAACGTTAGACTTCATTTTAGTCGGTCAGCCATGAAATATTGAATCCGAATAAGCGCTAACTTTTATTGCATCCTGCAATAAACGTATATAAATATTGTACGTGCTGAGAACAATGTCAATGTAAAAATAGATTGCCGAGTAGGTACTATTAGTGACGGTAGACACGTTAGTGTCAACAACAAACGAGATATATAATGACGTAATATAT
This sequence comes from Agrypnia vestita, assembly GCA_016648135.1. Lineage (NCBI taxonomy): Eukaryota > Metazoa > Arthropoda > Insecta > Trichoptera > Phryganeidae > Agrypnia > Agrypnia vestita. The sequence continues at coordinate 47,261 of JADDOH010001944.1, forward strand.
ATCGATCTAAATTAGGAACAGTGTTATTTGTTTTATACTGGATTTGGCTTAACACTTTCCGAACGGGGTAACAACTTAACCCCAATAAATCATATTTTTAAAACTATTTAATAATAATTGATGATATTAAGCTGGTATTCTAATAAGAAATATACCGAGGACTAATAGGGAGAGATATGGTTTCTTATACACTGCGATCGACTTCTATAATGGGATCCCCAATTCCATAAAGGAATTAAATAGTGTGGAACTTTAAGTAAACGGCTGAAGGGACTCGTGTTGGAGAGGAGATAAATGTTTGACAAGTCAATGAGATTATATTTAATATGTATACCCACTTATTTTACTGTATTTCCTGTCCCCTTATACCAGCATACAATTGCTGTTTGGGGACATGATATTTACTTATATAACATCTACAAACATTGAGTACCTACCTACGCATTTGTCATTTTGTCAATGGTGCTTGATTTTTTCTTTAAAACATTTGACTTATATTCTCTTTTCTATGCATTTGACTAGTCAGTAGTCTATTATTTAATTATGTTTTTAAAATATATTTTATAACATTGAAATTAGCGGGGTGCCGTATGAAAATCTATTATATTTTATGCGGTCAAGATTCTTTTAAATATATGATCTATTATTCTTTGTAATCTTCATAAATATTCCAAAGGATAGGGTCAAGTGGGGAACAGTGTAACACGGGGCACAGTGTAACGTTAGTAATATTTATTTCTCTTTTTAATTTGTCTATTGCGTCTCTTTACGTATTTTGACAATATCGTGCGCCACAATCCTTAACCTTGTCATCGTAGGTTGTATTGCTTGGTTAACGAAATTATGTTCAAAATTAGGTTTTTTGTCAAAAAATTGTGAATAATATGACTAGTGAAGTTTCATTTTTGTTAAAAAACAAATATTTTCTGGCGAGTAACTATGTTTTGAATTTAATCTCCAATTAGATGGTGCTTAAAACGTCCACAATGTTTAACAGTATTTCTAACCTATAAAATTCGAAAACATTATATTCAGTAAAACGTGGGCGCGTTCTCCCGCTTGCATCAAAATAGGGATGGGTAAAAAATATCGATATATCAGATATTTAAAAAAAATATATCGTCGATATATCAAATATCGGTATTTTTTTCAGCGACCTTTTTTTCGGTCGATACATTTTTTTTTGTTCGGTGGTGACCTTTTCTTTTTCTTTGGTCGCCAAAAGCGTTTTACCATTAATTTTGTTGCATTTTTGAATAATTATATCGATGAATATCGAAACATATTTTTTTTTGATATATCGATATTTTTTCTTCGATACATCGACATACTTTTTCCGGTGACGTTTTTTTTGGTCACCAAAAACATTTTTCCCTTTTGTTACATTTTTGAAAAAATAATATCGAAAATTATCGATTTAACTTTTTTTAAATATCTATTCGATATACATCGATTTTTTTTTTCATTTACCCATCCCTACATCAAAATAAAAGCGCTATTGACAGGGATTCCCGAAATATCGTTTATAACTTCACTGGGTACATGTATGTACGTAATTGGTTGATAAAAAAACATTTTTACATTTATGAAGATTTCGAAAAATAAAAAATAATCTTCTGTTGTCCCCCAACCCGGTTCATGCGACGCCGGTTGTAACGGTCACCAATTTGCCTCGGGAACGCGAATAAGCGGTGATTGTAATGCGAGAAGGGTGCCTTCTTTAGTGATCCCGCCTTGGGGTATCTTTTTAACAAAAAGCTGCGCTTGAAGTGAACCCAGTGGCATGCAGCTGCTATATCGACCAGGCCGGCGCTATTAGTGTTTTCCGTGCTGCCAGCGACCCGCGCTATCATTGTGCTTTTATTTATCTTATAAATGTGTGTAAAAAAACAGTGATCAAATAGTAATGGCCCCCTATACTCGCCTAACGGAAATGAGGACTTTCAACTGACAAGAATCACGCTTGAAGGGTAGCATATTTTTAGTGTTTTCTTTTGATAGTGACGGATTTATTACCAGGTTTGATCTGAGAGGGAGAGGGAGAGTTATTATATATATATATATATAATATAATAATATATATAATCTATATATATATATCTATATATATACAGGGTTATTTGTAAAACATTAATAACCTCGCAGGACTATATTTCTACCTTGATTATGAGTCGAAAATGTTCAAGCTATCATGACCTAATATCAATAATTATGGAGATATGCGATATCAAAGTTTTTTTCAATATTTCTGACTCATTTTTTTGTAAAACGTTGGACTATCATTACAGTAACTTATATCGATTACGAAAAATTCATTCGTTTCAATACAAGTTAAATAAAATGATAAAAATTCCAATTGGAATTCGAAGGTTTCTATTTTTTTATTTGAATTGTATTAAAGGGAATGAATTTTTCATACTCGATATAAGTTACTGTAATGATAGTCCAACGTTTTACAAAAAGTCGGAAATATTGAAAAAAAATGCACACTTTGATGTCGCATATCTCCTTAACTATTGATATTAGGTCATAATAAAATGGCAGACCACTCGTAGGCCCCATCGCAGAGGAAAGAAAATTAAAGCGTGCAGCGTTTAAACTGGCCCTGAAAAAATGTCAGAAGGAAGCAGAGCAAATACAGATGGATAAAATAGCTAGGGACCTAGATAATCGTGACTTCAGACAGTTTTGGAATAAATCGAATAAAAATTGCAATATGCGGTGTAAAATTCCAAGTAACATAAATGGAGAAACGAATCCCAAAGCAATCGCAAACATTTTCGCAGACCATTTACCGCCCTAACTCCGACCTCTCTGATCTCCTCGAGTGGACCGCCAATTAATCCAACAACAACTGAAGGTAATGGACTTTCAATTACTGTGAACATGGTCAGTACCGCCCTGAAACATATGAAAGCTGGTAAATCGGCAGGCCACGACGGACTAAGCATTGAACATGTCAAACACGCGGGAGGACCAATTTTACAGCTCCTGGCGAGGTTGTTTACTGGCATTATAAAGAATGGGCAATTACCGAGTAATATGACGAGGACCATAATTACACCCATTCTTAAATCCAAATTATCGGACTCAACCTCCCACGAGAGCTACAGACCAATCTCGATTGCCACAACCATCGCGAGATTATTCGAACGCGTGCTGCTAGATCAGGTCGAATCCAGCATGGAAACTAACGACAACCAGATGGGTTTCAAAAAACAGACCTCTACCGACGCTGCAATATTTACTGTAAAACGGACACTGGAGTACTACAGAAACAAAAAGACTACTTCATACGCATGTTTCCTAGACTTGAGCAAGGCTTTCGACAGAGTTTCTCACCCTTTACTTTGGGCAAAACTCAGGGAAAGAGGCATACCATCGGAGGTAATACGTATCCTTGACTCGTGGCACAGACAACAGGAAAACCAAGTAAGGTGGAGAGACAGTCTTTCCGAACCTGTTCACATGACGAGCGGCGTCAGACAGGGAGGGTGCATGTCCCCAATACTGTTCAACCTTTATATGGACGAACTCACTCAAAGGCTAAACAACGCGGGGGTAGGCTGTCACATCGGAGGACAGTGTCTTAACAACATCAGTTATGCTGACGATATGGTACTGATGGCACCGTCTATAAGAGGACTACGCATTCTTCTAAAGATCTGTGAAGTGTTTGCTGAAGAAACAAACATGCTCTATAACCCTAATAAAACAGCACTGTTGGTTATAAAGTATGGTCAGGGCCCAACAAGTATTCCTCCAGTTACTCTGAACGGTGTGGTCCTGAAGGTGACCGAAAGAACAAAATATCTAGGTCACATAATTACAAATAATCTAATGGACGACGACGATATTGACAGGCAAAGACGAGCTCTCAGTGTGAAAGCGAATATGCTGTGTAGAAGGTTTCGTCTTTGTAGCACCGCTGTAAAAAGAACGCTCTTCCTTGCCTTCTGTGCAACGTTATATACATGTGAACTCTGGACAAATTATAAAAAGAGCAGCATAGAAAGACTTCGCATACAATATAACAACGCCTTTCGTATGATGTTTGGCCTTCCCAGATATTGCAGCGCTTCCGGTATGTTCACTGAGGGGCGTGTTCCCAACTTTGCAGCCCTCTTAAGATCCAGGGTGGCAGGGATGAGGGAAAGGATATACAGCTCCGGAAATATCCTTATCCTGGAAGCCCGTCTTACTCCAGCATCCAGCATCGATGCACACTGGAGAAAGATACTGGCCCCGCATAATTGACTCGCCATCGCTTGCTAAAGCCGATATTTTACCATATATTTCTTTTGATTACTTTTAATACTTCTCTTCTATGTTATATGATTTTACTATTTCTCTTTTGTTTTATATAATATTTTTAATGTGTGTATTTTCTTTTATATGGAATGTGTGGGATTGCACGAACCTCCCCACATTCTGGAATAAAGCTATATTTATTTATTTATTATTTATTTATAATAGCTTGGACATTTTCGAATCATAATCAAGGCAGGAGTATAGTCCTGCGAGGTTATAAATGTTTTCCAAATAACCCTGTATATATAGAGAAATATCAAATTTCGCATTTTTTTCAATATTTCTATATTTTCAATTTTACAGTAACTTATGGGTATCGGCTATGAAAAGTTAATGAAATTCATAAATGAAAGTCAAAGAGGATGCGATTATAATTTAGGTAAATTCTAATCTGACCTGTCCCTCAAGTGCTCCTTGCAGTCAAAATTTTTATTTATTTCTTAGTTATTTCTACTATTAAATAAATTATAGAAAATGTTTTTTTAATCGTTTTATATCGTTATTTGCAGTGCTCATACCTAGTAAACTGTTTCTTATCATTTTCATGCAGGTATTATTCATATTTTTAAACATACTCATAGCTCTATATGGGCCCAGGGTCTAAATGCTTGTGGTACTCTGCGGGCGTAAGTTTATTTTTAATGACTATTAAAGTAATTATTATCTACTTTTAAAAACAGGAAACAGTTATTTAAAAAAAATGCGATGTTTGGATATAAAATGAATTTATTCAATATCGTTCTCAACTATCTTAAAGCAGGAAATACTAAATCGATCGGGAAAAATAATAATGTTAATGGTACGAGGGTAAACATTTATTATTAATGTTCGAAATACGGGGGAGACCGGGTGTGGTTGTCACACTTTTAAGTTTAACATTTTTCTTAGTGCCTAGAATTATCATGAATTAGTTTCACAAATTGGAGCCTTTGTACATTATTTAAAATATTTTTAATGCATTAACGTAACTTGGTTGGACAAAATAAAATAAAATAAACTCCACCAATCACGCGACAATCTACCTTATTATCTAATCTAAATATAATAACTTAGTTGTCTGTCTTTCGGTTCGTAATGTCTATAACTTACTGGAATGATGCTAGACTTACAACTTCAGAAAATTATAGACATTTTTATATTATTATTTTGTATTATATAAAAATGTCTATAATATAGTTTTTAGTTTAAGCGAATAAGATCACTATAAAAAAACAAATGGTTTTCTGTTCATGAATTTCCAGCTCCAAAATCCTGCAATTATTATGTCCTAATATTTATTTTACTATTGTTATGTAATTATTATGTCCCTTTATTTATTTTACTATTGTAGGTATTTCACTATTGTTTTTCATATGTACGGCTAGTATTCCTACACTATTGATTTTTATACTGCTTTGCAAATTTTTGTTTCAAAATTAATTTTCCTAGAGAGACAGTAAAAAGTTTATTTTGAATTTCAATTATTTTTTTGATGATTATCCTCAAAATAGATAGAGTTGATTAATTGTTTTGTGGAGTTGGTTTTGAGCGCTTACAATATACAGGGTTATTTGGAAAACATTAATAACCTCGCAGGACTATATTCCTGCCTAGATTATAAGTCGAAAATGCTCAAGCTATTATGACCTAATATCAATAGTTAATGAGATATGCGACATCAAAGTTTGCATTTTTTTCAATATTTCAGACTTATTTTTTGCAAAACGTTGGACTATCATTACAGTAACTTATATCAAATATAAAAAATTCATTCCCTTTAACACAAAAGTCAAATAAAAAATAAAAACCTTCGAATTCCGATTGGATTTTTTCAGGGTTTTTATTATTTTATTTAATTTGTATTGAAACGAATGAATTTTTCGTAATCGATATGAGTTACTGTAATGATATTCCAACGTTTTACAAAGTATAAGTCAGAAATATTGAAAAAAAATGCACACTTTGATGTCGCATATCTCCATAACTATTGATATTACGTCATGGTAGCTTGAACATTTTCGACTTATAATCAAGGCAGGAATACAGTCCTGCGAGTTTATTAATGTTTTCCAAATAAACCTGAATATAAAAAGAAGGTTGACAAAACAGAGAGCTCGAAATCGCTGAGCGCAGACCTTTATATACTTTCCCCTTGATGGTTAATCTATGCCCTTTCTCGCATATAAATGTATATTGAATTTTGTTGTGTTATTGAATAATTTTAAAACCTAACTAAATAAATAAGGTAACTTTATTAATTCAAACGAAAAGCAGTATTTCAGACTCTGGAGTTTATATGACTCTGTTAACAGAATACTTCGCATTCATGGCATGGTTTGTCGTAGTGCGCTGTATAAAAATATAAGTTGAAATGTTTGCAGACTTGGTAAAACTATGGAACCATGGACAACGAGCAGCCGCACCAAGAGCTGGTTAAGTGCGTGGTAGTGGGGGACACCGCCGTGGGGAAGACGCGTCTGATCTGTGCGCGCGCATGCAACAAGCACGTGTCCCTGTCGCAGCTCCTCACCACACACGTGCCCACCGTGTGGGCCATCGACCAGTACCGGATTTACAAGGACGTGAGTTGCCCATGAATCCTTAACCTTTACATCATAATTACCTAAATAGACATCTTTAAAAAATACTCCCATTACTTTGCTGAATAGAATTGACTACCAATGTTGTCACAGAATTTAATGTTTAAACTCTGGACAATATTTATGTTTGAAGTTTGATCTTTTAATTAATTTCTTTAATGTCAATGCAAGATACTCTAACCGGAGAATGGAGATTAAAGATAATTATATATAATTATCTATAAATATTACATTTGTCTAAGACCACTTATGAGTTTAGGAATACACGACTAGTTTCGACAACTACAGTTGTTTTCATCAACGGGTGATTATATAAACTAAAGCATAAGAGTATAATTAATTATCTAAGGTACTGAAATAGGTGGGTGGAGTTATGTTTGGGGAGAGGGGGTTAGCTGGGGGTGGGGTATGAGTTAACGGGAACAAAGTAAGGAGCGGTGAAGAATTTTTAAATATTATGTTATTGATTAGAGTTTTATTAGAATTAAAAATTTTTGTATTTCTATATTTTTGAGATTGTTCATTATTTGGCCCTTGTATTTAACAGGGTGTGATAGTTTAAGTGTATGGGAATGGAAAGAGTGATTGATGTTAATAATGTGGTTAGCAAATTCTGAAAAATAATTACCAACAAGACCGCGACGATGTTCCTTTATTCTTATTTTAAGATTTCTCGCGGTTTGACCGATGTATTTCATATTATATACATATTATATATTAAAGAACTAAGAACTTCAAAAATGGCATATTTCTCCAGATACCAGGTATATGTGTCCCATAAAATGCACATAGCTTTCTTACACAAGTCAACGGGGTATTAATACGGGCAACAAAGTGGTGCCAAGGAGAAGACGAAGACGAAGGAAATGTATCATATTGTAAATGATGAAGATATCCCTGCAAAAGCCCAACAGAGTGCACCACAAAGAATGGGTGATACTTTATTGTTACTAGGGCGTGAACTACCGAGCCCCTCGTGAGGCCATTAATGAAGAAAATATATGTTTTGATGACTACACAAAACAATAATACTGAAAACCTTCTCAGAAATCTTTTGAACCATTCTTTCTTCCCTAATTACTATTCACCCCTAATCCAAAGGATATGTTACATAAAGACGTACTTCACAATGGCCTATGTTCACTCTGAATGCTCTGTAGAATTGCAGCAAACAATTTTAAAACTACATATAATGAATAAATTAAACTATTAATACGAGCTCCGGGTTATGAACAAAAATCCAGCATCGGTATGCATTACCTGCAATGGCTTAAAACCAGCCAAACTATCATCAAATTTCTAGTCTTTCCCAAATGGTACCCTCGCTAAAATGATTGGTTGGGTAGCCCGTTCGTTAATAATTGTAACTAATACACTATCCCCGCTACTGAAAAGGTATTCTTCTTCTTCTCGTGCCCTGTCCGTTTACCGGACGTTGGCTATGCGGACATTGTTTACTGCGGCCCGGAACAGCTAGTAGCTAATAGCACAGTAGACTAGTCAAACCACTGTCTCAAGTTTTTCAGCCGTGAAGTCCTCCTTCTTCCAGGGCCCCGACTTCCGGCAATCTTTCCCTGCATTATGAGATGCAAGATCTCGTATTTCTCTGGATGACTCATCACATGTCCTAGATATTAAAGTTTTCAGATTTTTATTGTTTTAATAACTTATTTTTCTTTATTCATCCGAGCCATAACATCTTCATTCGTAACTCTGTCCATCCAGCTTATTTTGAGAATTCTTCTGTAGATCCACATCTCGAATGCCTCAAGTCGCCTTATCAGTTCGTCGGTAAGCGTCCATGCTTCCATTCCATAGAATAATACTGAAAACACGTAGCATCTGACCATTCGAATTCGTAATCCTAGGTTGAGATCATGAAAAGATATCGGGCAGGTTAATTTCTTTATCCTCACCTTTCTAGAAGGTGTCCTGGAGGTATTCTCGGAAAATCTAATGAGCCAGATCACCAAAGCAGTTGAGTCTTCTGCTAGTCCGGGTCGGTACCAAGCCGAGTTTGTGTGGAGTTCGAGCCGGACCGAGCTTGCGAGAAGCTTTAGTCATCCCGTGTGTTGAAGATCCGAAATTAGATCAATCTCCGAGACATCTCTCCGCCTGAGAATTCTTACTTTTTATCGTTGACCTTTTTCGCGAAATTATATTCATCCTTTCAATAAAAGGATGAATCAATTTCAATATGAGGTTCGATGATAGCGGTTTAAGATGGCGGCACATAATATTATCAAAATAGGTAAAGAGATGCCACTATTAAATTAAACAGAAACAGATATTTGTAACGTTACACTGTGCCCCGTGATACACCGTTCCCCACTTGACCCTATTATATTTACGTATGCCCTTTTTTAAGAATAACAAAAAAATAAATTCACAACTTAATATCAACTGAAAATACTTCTAAAAATATTACCAAGTATGATAAACTTATAACTCGCTTAACTTGGATATTTTAGAAATCGATTTTCTAAGGGAAGACATTGCACATTTTTTGGCTATCATATGTTTTTTCGAGGTTGAATATCAAGATGACACGTCATATTTTTATCTACCTGATTGTGTGAAAAAGTACTTCTTGTAATTATGGAAAAATTGTATGAAATAAATGCATTATTTCACATAAAGTGCATAGAACCTTACGAAGAAGAAGAATAATTGATTGAAAATAGAAAATATGCACGCAGAAATTTTATAATTGTCTTTAAAAAAAAATTTGATGTGAAAAACATGAAAAAAACAAATTAATGTATTTTATGCGAATCTAGGTAGGTTCCTTGAGATGCACACGAATATATTATATCGCCTTACAAATTGAATTACTTTAGCGGATTTGAATCAACATTTTTCGTCAACAGATGTTTTTAAATGGTTTCGTTTACGATTAAAATCCATTACGGCCATTATTGTTTTTGATAAAATTGTTTAAAGATATATCAGCGCCGTCTAGTTTCCTCGAAAGCAACATAATTCTCTGTCACAAACATTATCACCTTTCATTCTATCAAAAAAATATCGCTTGAGCGTCGTATTTCTCACATATTTGTTTAAAAAAAACACAATATACACTGAATTATGTCCAAAACAGTATTGCAACACCTTGCAGGTAGTTTTTTGTGTTCGATTTTATTTTGATAATTAATATATTTGTTAGAAGGCTGTTAATTATTACATTCAAATGTATGACTGATTAGTAATATCGTTAAACTGTTTTCATTTCTATGAAGTTTTTTATTTATGTCCCTAAAACAAAATGGTATTCCATATTTGGTGACTTTCCATGGTGATTGTGAGAATAATGTTTGTACCTATTATAAATTGAATCCAAGACACATGAGCATTGATGTTGACTTACAAAATACACAATAAAAACAAAACAAAAAAAAGTTAGTCCTATTTTCATAGCACAGGGTTTAGCTTAGTTTGAAAATAGTAATAATGTGACATGTATTCCGTGTTCGCATCTCTCATAAATGGGTAATTGTTTAATACCTAATGTGTCCTTTTCTCCACTCACATATTGATCTATTTCAACTATTCTATGTACCCACATCTCAAAACCATGCAGAAATATGCCATACCTACCTTGCTCCATCCTTCTGACAATCTTCACAATATGCTATACATGGCATATTGAGTGAACATTTTTCAAGGAAGCCATATCCTAGAGTCCGAATGTCATTAATCACAGATTTCTGAAAGAGTCTTTATATATATATGTTCTGTTTGAGATTTCCGCGAGCGCTATTGTATGGTATAAAAGTAGTTTCTGGAATATCTCGCGTTTCCTGTAAATGGTCTCCCTGAGAAGACCTAGGCCGACGTTTCGACACGGTATCACGTGCCAAATGAAAAATATAAATAACATATATACTTTATTTGCAGTTTAGCAAAGAATACTTCCATTATTCGGAAATCAACTAGCGGGAAGACGTCAAAGTTTCGTTTGATATTCTTGTAACAATCGATTACTCCCCGAATAAAAATGGAATAATATAAATAAGTGAATTAATTAATAATTCAAAGAGAAACATATAACTATCAAATATTGACGACTTATTAATTAGCTGGGATAGTGAAATTGGTAACACGCTGTCCGCGTAAGACAGAGGTCCGTGGTTGGATCCAGGTTCCAGCATTTAATTTTTCAGTTTTATTATTTGATATTTGTGTATTTCTCTTAATTTCATATTATATATATATATATATATATATATAATATATATATATATATATATATAATAATAGTGACTTTTTGAGATGTTCTCCCGTGTGCGTCTGATTTCTTCAATTGATTTTTACAAACACAATTCCCAGCAGTCTCTGATGTATTTGAAATGTAGTAATTTCTGAACTTTGTAATTGACACTTTCTGTATTGCAGTTGAGTTGAGTCTTTTCGTTCTTCTGATGCAGCCATCAATTGAAATGAACCGCTCACTTAAACAGTACACAAAGAGTGTTCGGTGCACAGTATTGCCAGACAACACAAAAACAAACACAGTGTGTATTTAGGTATTGTGGTACTACAGCAGACTCACTATCTGGAGTAAAAATTTAATATTTTCTTCTTCTTTCTCTTATCCCATTTCCCATTTCATCCTATCTCCTTATTCTTTTTTTCCCACGATTACCTATTCTGGGCCATCGCTTCGTCCAACTAGGCATTATTCAGGTCATTTTTCACACTACACCACCATGTGGCGTTGGGTCTTCCTCTACTTACCTCTTTTTATTTCTTGTATTTTGTGTACGGAATGCACTGCATTATCTCCATGCCTCATTACATGACCATACCATCTTAGTCGCGATTCCTTCACCTTTTCAGTAACATGGGCCACTCTAAAACAACCCCTGATATGCTCATTTCTCAAATTTAATATTTCAAAAATTTAATATTTTCTTAATGCCTTTTTAAAATATTATTTAAAATGAAAAAATATTGCATTCGTAATAGGCATATGCTAAAAAATTAAACTGGCATGCTATGGGCACATGATCTGTTTTCATAATTTGGGCACGCCTAGATTCAGAATTTATGTTGTATCCTTAATTTTGTATGTTTCGTTGTTTTTTTATCATTTTTATATGCTTTGTGAAGTTTTCAATTCGTAACATTAATTTTTCATCAGTTTGTATATTCATACCTCAAATGGGAAAACCCTACAAGTGTATAAATTTTAAATTCTTTATATTAGTTTCGCCGCCGCACGTGAACGTGGAAATGTCTCGGGAGTGAAAACACTTCCCGTCATCCAATCGAACTGTAATTTTGCACGTCGACTCGACGTCGATGACAACGCATTCTGACAACTTTGTCGGTATTTATGGCTATTGTGGTTGTTTTCGTTTTTCACGAAAAATACTCGTCGACCGAGAGCTTGATTCCGTAAATTTCAAGTTTCTTAGACGGGCGCAGCCCGCCGACGTCTTTTAGAAATACATTCGTCGCGGGACGTCTCTCCTCCCCAGAATTGAGACGAATTTCACCTTTTTTCATTTTAATCTGAATAACCACTTTACAAGGCCAATAACTCTATGAGTTTTCGTACGATCCTGAAAATGAAAACATTTCTCGAAAACCTTCTTGGGACCTAATTTTTATTTTATTTTTCGGGACCTCTTCTCCTTCCCCTCTTCTCTTTCCCCTCTCCCACTGGGCTCTTTTTTTATTTTTATTTATTTTCATTTTTAAACTCTTTTCATTTGCATTAAACAACATGGTGTTTAAGAAAAAAATCGAAAATATGAATCGCGAAAAAGGTGCAAAATCCGGCCGTCTTTCTTTTGTATGTTGAAATTCTGCATCCGTCTCTTTCTCGCAGGATGACAAAAATAAAATCCCTTTTTTGGGCTTTTTTACCGAGCGCGATGTTTCTGCGACTGTTTACATAGTTTGAATGAAATTCAAAAATCGAGTATCATGCTCGAATAATAGTTAGAGGCGCCATCTTTTGCCCATTTTAAGTTTTTTTTTACCCCCTCCAGTTTTCTTGATATCTATCCAAAATCGAAATTTTCTATTTTTTTTAAATTCGGTTAAAAAATCGTAGCGATGTGCGACAATTTCCTATACATAGCGCGATAGCGCACGTCAGGTCTATATAATTTTTTTCCGAATTGCGTGTACACGGAATTGCGTTCGTTTTAGTGGGTTTTTTGCCATTTTTTATATTTTTGCATGCTGCTCTGCGACGCGTTGGCCAATTTTACATGTAAATATGGCAATCGATAGATCACGAGTGCCGCTATCGAGTATGAAAATAAATGTTCCGAAGTAATGCACTTCAGAATTAAATTCGCTTTCATTCGGTTTTCACAGTTTCAGCCGCTGCTCCGCGAGGGGTGGCTCTAATCTCCATCTAAAAAATCACAATTTGTAGAGTTTTTATTTTAAACTTTTGGTGTTTTTACTGTTTTCACTTTTTTTTCGCAAAGTTACAAGCAAAATCTAATTTATTTTACACCAAATCTGAAATTATTTTCAAATGATATTAATTTTTCCTCCAAGATGCTAAGAACTACGCTTGAAGGGTGCTGGGTTTCTGTATGACACTTGGGTGATGTCATTCAGGCGCGTGCAGTGGGAACATTGAAGCATGACTTTTTCGTAAACGTATATTTTGGAAAAAAATAGATATCAAATATTTATGCTACAAATTTTTATGGTGTATCAAAATATGAATACAATTGTGATAGAAATACTACGAAATATATGTTGTATTCCGATTTTTTTTCCAAATAATTGGTAACGTAAGAGGCATGCTGCGATGTTCCCACTTCACGCCCCTGACATAATTATGATAAAGCAGTATAAGTGAAAATTAGTCATTCCTAGAAGCATCCATCCTATACAAAGAAAAAGTTTGTATAAGTTTGAATGACATCAAATGAAAAATTCTGCATACCTACAGGTCTGTTCCTTTTTTTTGTGATGAGAATTTATAATGAAAATTTTATTTTCATGGGTTAAATTATTCTAATTTGTAACGTGGTAATAGGTGTAGTAGGAGCGTGTCTAACCGCACCGAGAGTTGTTCGTTGTATGTAGAGTACAGAATAAAAAGGTAAAATAATCATACTTCATGCCGAATATAATAATAACCACCAGCTTATGACAATAACTTATGTTTTCAGGTGTTGGAAAGATCCTGGGAGGTGGTGGATGGAGTGAACGTGTCTCTACGACTGTGGGATACATTCGGCGATCATGACAAAGACAGGAGATTCGCCTATGGGAGGTAATCATAACAAGAAGACTTTAAAAATCATACTCAGTTTTACTGTAACAGTTATTTTTATATGTATTTCTAACACAAATCTATATTAATTTGTCTATTGTACCTGCTGTGGGTGTGTATTATTTAAAAACATTTATTTATGTATTTTCACTTTCACCATTTAAGTTTTCTGGGTGGACAGAGTGACTAATGTTGAAATCCTCCGGCGTATGGAAAAAGACCGAGAAGTGCTGCGAACTCTCAAGAGTATCTCGGACGTATTATGAGAGGACCAAAATATAGTCTAAACCAACTCATCATCCAGGGGGAAATAAGTGGCAAAAGAAGCGTACAAAGATGGTTGTGTAACTCAAGGGACTGATATAAGTGTAACTTGACTGAGTTGTTTCATGTGGCGGCAAATAAATATATGGCACCATAAGAAAATAAATATATGGCACCATAAGAAAAAGAAGGATAATATAAAATGTGGAAGAGTGTAAATATATACCTATCCCTTTATAAAAATGTGAAAAATATATGTGTCTTTCGAATTCATGTATAAAACACACAATGTTTATTATAACATTGTGTGTTTTATATATTTTATTATTTATTATAACATTGTGTGTTTTATATATTTTACATGAATTCGAAAGCGTAAAAATTTTTAAGCAAAAATCCTCAAGTTTGTTTGAAATCATGATCTTCTCATTCCTTTAAATAGACGTTGAAAATTTCAAATTGCTATGTAGACATATTAGACTAACTTCTGGTTTGAACAACAGTTGAATAAGTGCTGTGAACCACACAACAGCCTTGATGGACCCTGCAACGGAAGCCGAAAAGTTATCCAAATAAGTTATAGTAACATGGCAGAATATCTCAGAAAACTTAAACCATAATATTCTGTGAAAACCTAAGAACATTTTTATATTAGAGTAATTTTAAACAAGGGGTGTATTTTTAATGGGTAGTTTAAATGTCAAAAATCTAAACATTGAATTACCTATTTAAATTGGATGTATTAGTTGTCCAACTAAAATAGAAATAAATAAAATTTAATGTAAAATCGGGAACTCTTTCTCCCAGCAAGAGAGAGACACAAGAGAAACTATATATTTTTTTGGTAGATAATATGTATACTCTTCTAAGGAATTTACGTAATTTGTTTTACTCATGAATATCTGAAATTGTAATTTCATAATTAAAATGTGTGTTCATTAAAAATAGTGTTTCTAATATACACAAATGTAACTGTAGCTAATGTCTAATGAAGCTTCTTTAGAACAATATATTGTTTACAATTAAAGATAATATTCCCTCTGTGTGGCCAGATTAACTACCAGAATGAAGTAAAAATTTCCAGATATATCCCGGTGTGACTGGGTTTCTATAAATAACAATAAATAAACAGTAATTGCCGCAGTAGTCAATAGAAAGATTAATTATATAATGTTATCTTATATTTTTACTGAACAAAAGAAGTTGTTATTTATTTGATGATGTACTTATATAACTTATTCCATGACATAGTGTTGTTGCAATAAAGCCTAAGATGATAAATGAAGACCGGATTTGAAACTGTTTAAAATGATCTGATACATCCAAAGCATATTTATATATACGAAGTGGCAAAGAACACCGATGGAAGTTTCGGACACAAGGTCTACTGAGAGCTGATCTGCAAAAGACTTCCGTTACCTGCATGTGAGTTGGCACCATAAACCGGCACAGAAGAGAGGTCTTGTGAAAACTTTAGTGTTGAGAACGAAACGGATATGTCAAGAACAATATCTACAGCAGGAGATGAGAACACTCAGCGCGCATAATTTACAAAAAAGAAAATGCAAACTTGGCCATCTAGGACAATCAGCTGTTGACTGTTTTTAGGATACTGGTCACTTTCACGCTCTCCCCTAGGACCCCAAGAAAATCCAAGAGTCACTATACACGAGTACTCGAGATCTACAGGCACCCGGTGAACTTCAATAGAGATGATGGTCTCAAACTGAAAACCTCTTGGTACCTGGTGCTTCAAAACCAATCTTCAATAGTTAGACTGACGTTATTACAGATTCTGCAAAGATAGTGAACCGACAATAGATGGAACGCAAGACAACTCATGACAATACATTCTCCAACACAGTATTGTCACAGAATACATAAACGCAGACATACCCTGTTTTCGACACGATATTGCTAGCCAGTACTGGCAAAAATACTTCCGGCTTTCGACACGGTATCGAAAGCCAAACATAACAACATCAACACTCATAATAGCACATCAGCCCTGATGATGTACCATACAATAGGATCTGAATCGTAGAATAATAATAATAATAATAATAATCAATAGCGGGAAATATCGTAGAAACATAGCAGAATATCCCAAAAAGCAGTAGATTCTAACTTTTTAAATTTTGATTTGGTGATGTCTTCACCTTGACATAACTTCATAAGACGACCATTGTAGTTCTTCTATTATACTCTTTTATTTAATATAAAAATGCCTTGGTTAGCCTAGCTTAGATATGTAAGATCCACAGTTTATATTTTTAACAATGTTTATGTAGGCTTTGCTTGTGATCTTCACCTATGGTGTTTTGCACATTCCATTCATAATAAAATCTAAAATGCACAACACACTTGGGAGCGTTTAATTTCCAAATAATATTTGCTTAGCTTATATATATGTATATATTAGCTTATGATTAGATATATTTGCATCTTTTGCATTGCACAGGTTTCTTGACGTTATTCTTATACAGATGATGCTTTTTTTGTAAATAAATGTAAAATATTTATCTATTAATACGTTGGTTGGTACAAGGGTTGAAAAAAGGCTGTAGGAACATTTGGATGTGGTTTGGGGCAGTTGCTTTTTCGGGTCACCACCGTCATGCGACGGAAAAGCTCCAAAGTTGTAGAATATTTGATGATTTATCATCTCGATAAAACAAGTACAAAATATGATTATAAAGACAATGATAGATACTCTAAGGGCCATAGCTTCCGGCCACCCGCTGGAGGTATGGGATAGAATGACATGCCCACATAGGAGATAGGCCGCTTTTTATATTAGTTCTGAACAAAGGATTCCTGTTTGGCCACAGGTGCATGTATTAGTCACGCCCAATGGTATCACCCATGCTCGAGTCCCGCGCGTGCTTGCGACCGGTGGTACTAGGGCGTCGACCTTGTCGTCCTCCTGTTGCTGGATGGCCCGCTGACGAATCTGCGGCACGTGTTCATGGTCTGTTCGGGCCCGTCGCTGTGTATAAATAAAAATAAATTAATATGTCTAGGTCTGATGTGGTGTTGCTCTGCTTCTCCATCACGAACCCGATCTCGCTGCGTAACTGCGGCGCCATGTGGTTCCCCGAAATCCGCAAGTTCTGCCCGCACACCCCCGTGCTGTTGGTGGGCTGCAAGAATGACCTGCGCTACATGTACCGGGACGAGGCCTACCTCTCCTACTTTAGGGACAGAAGCCCTTTCGTCAGGTGAATCATGAACCATTACCTCCGCTAGGGTGACTCGGGAATTGCAAAAATATTTTTGTTACTTGTAGTAATTTTATTTGAAAGTAAATGAATTTATGAAATATTACCTAAATTCAATGGTTTACAAAAGACCAGTCAAAAAATATTGAAAATAAATGCAATTTTCGAAGATGCTTATCTCCTAGGCATGATGACAGATTTTGAAATAACGTTCTATAATGTAGGTACATGTCTATTATTACCAAAAATAACATAATTTCAGTAATAAACTAAGTTTTTACGCAAATAATTGCATTTTCATGTACATATTTTTAATTTCGCGCAAAAACGCCCGCAGCTGTCATTTCGTCTACGTGACGTCAAGCCTCAGTAAACATTGCATATGTCTATGTCTATGTTCAAAGACACGGTGATACGTACTGAGGAGTGATGTCATTCAATCTGACTGGTGTTTCAGTTAAAATGGCGGATTGCACTATTTTATACTTTTATTTAATTGGAAATCTTATTAATCTCAATGTATATATTAAAACTGGATCATTTTTTAGAATCCTTTCAAAGTATTTTCTTCACTAATATCGGTTATTCATTAATTATTTAATACTGTCATCATGCCTATAGTTGATAATTTACTCAAAGTGTTGATTTTAAATTTTCTACATTATTAAAGTACATTTCCTACCCAAAATTGAATGGAGAATACTACCCTGAAGTTTTGGTCAAGTATATGTTTACGTTCATAATATTCAAAATGAACTTATTTTAAATCCTTTGTTATGTCTATAATTACATCTGTGGTATCTTTTGGGTTACTCATCAATGGATTAGTTTTTATGGTAGCTTTAATTTGGGCCACAATTCAACGGATTTGATCAGATATTAAAATATAAAACTAAATCTCTGCTATGTAGATACTCTACTATTATTTAAATATGATTCAATTTCTCTCGAAACAGTTATGATATTCTTTTATAGATCAAAATTTTTTCAAAGATTGATAATTTGGCTTAACTTTAGTTTTAACTCGACCTCAGGGCGACCAGGCAGAGCGACCTCGTGATGCCGGAGCAAGGCCGCGCCCTGGCCCAGGAGTTTGGCATCTACTACTACGAGACCTCGGTGTTCACTTATTACGGGGTGAACGAGGTGTTTGAGAATGCCATCAGGGCGGCGCTGCTGGCGCGCCGACAGCAGAGGTTCTGGATGACCAACTTGAAACGTGTGCAGAGACCGTTATGCCAGGTAAACTCTTATTTATATTGCTTTCCAGAATTTATGAATTATTAAGCAAATAATTCTTTGACTAATTGCGATACAGTGTTATTTTTAGTTAAGTATAGACTTTTTGATTAATATTAGCTTCGTGTTTGCTCAGCATCTTGCCTTTGACTTCAGGTAATCTTTAAGCATTAATACAAAATCTGAGAAAAAATTTGAGAAAAATTTTGAGAAACCATTATTATAAACTGAAGTATAACTCTAAAATGAAGCTTAAAATCATTTATGGAAATCCATAATGAATATTTTACTGATAACCGCTGAACTGTGGAAGAGTTAACACATACAACAACAACAAAAACAGCAAACAATTTTCCTTTTCCATTTGCTTTGCACGCTTTGAAAAAATTAAATCCCAAATGCGAACCTGGAATACATGTTATTTTATTTTTTGTAATAACCCATTTAACTGATTTAATATAATAGCTATATTGTTAGTAACACCTCATCAAGAACAGGTTTCATAAACAGTACTGTCTTTAAACACTTGCACATTAGTGAGATAAATGTGTAAATGTTAATAATTATATGAGGGGTATAAAAATAATGGCAGCAGTATCAAACTGAGGTGTTTCTGAGATAAATACCAAAAACCTGTCAATTACGAATAACTAATATCAATTACGAAAAATTCATTTGTTTCAATACAAGATAAATCAAATTATCAAAACCCTGAAAAAATTCCAATTGGAATTCAAAGATTTTTATTATTTTATTTCACTTGTATTAAAGGGAACGAATTTTTCATACTCGATATAAGTTACTGTAATGATAGTCCGTAGTACGTTTTACAAAAATATGTCATAAATATTGAAAAAAAATGCAAACTTTGATGTCGCATATCCCCTTAACTATTGATATTAGGTCATAATAGCTTAAACATTTTCGACTCATAATCAAAGCAGGAGTACAGTCCTGCGAGGCGATTAATGTTTTCTAAATAACCCTGTACAAGGTACCGTGTATAAGTCAATATTTAACTTTTAAATATTGATACTGCCGTGTTTGCAACTCAATAATGGATATTGGCACTTTTGATAATTACATATTTGGATATTGCTATCTTTTTTTGATGTTTCATTATAACATCGATGTCAAATCACTTTAGCATGAAGTGCCCATTTTGTCATTGCCATTTTGTCACATCCTTTGGGGCTGATTGTGATTGATAGTGATTTGGAAATATGGCTTTGAAAGGGATAGAGCTATATTTCCTATAAAATCTGTAATTCCAAATTCTCTTTCTAAATTAGTAACCCTCGGTATCTGCATTAAAAACTTTTTTTCAAATTTTTTGGATATTACTATATTCGCTTTTATAACTATCGTTAACCTGGGTTATTAATAAAAGTTATGGTCCGGGATAATTGGGAGACATTTGCGCCCATAATTATACACAGGGGTAGGTAGAGAAAATAGAACGCCATATTTTTCTATCTTGGCACACCAATTTTGCTTCGGCTACATTCACACATCTTCTCATGCAAACTCTGCGGTTGTCGAAGCTGTTAACAGGGCCATTCTCCAATATTTGTAGTATTAGATCATGCCAGGTCTTTTGTGGATGACCTCTATTACTCAAGCGCGGATCCAGGGGGGGGGTCATGGGGGTCATGACCCCCCCCTGGGCTGGGTCCAGGACCTAGGTGGACCACTAATTAAAATACTCATACTCACATTCAGTCACTTACTAACTCTTTTATTTTTCAGGTAGGTACTACTGTATCTTTAAGCAGAATACTGCAATCGAACTCGATTGATTTAAAAAAAGCTGCGGACGCTATTAATGATTCTATAAGTGTTCTACAAAATAAAAGAGAAAATGCGGACGTAATTTACCGACAGCTTTTTCAAGAGGCTAAAGAATTAGCTAGATGTAGAAATTAAATGTTCCAGAATAGTGTCAAGACAATAGGGCCAATAACCAACCTGCTCAATCTGCTGAAAAGTATTTCCGCAGAGCCATATACATTAGGCTGTCCCGATATTTTTTTTTTTGGCTTATTTTAACACAAGACCTCTCAAAACTTACGTAATTGAGCGTAGATTACCAAAATAATAAAAATAAAATAAAACTATATCTTTAGGGTTCTACCGATCTACAAAGTTTTGAAAAATTGTCATTTTTATGGTGATATTTCGCTATCCTCAATTTTGGCTCCTGAACTAAATACAAAAAAATATTTACTTTTTATTCTATTTAGGTGTAAATCATACATGACGTTTCGATTTGCATGCAACAACACGTTACCAGCAACTTCGAATTTGTTAGGTTTCAACCTGCAAATACCCTCAAGTTTGAACTTGTTTTGAGGACTTTCTTGACTTGACTCGCGAGTGTTTTCTTCGTAGCCAAAATAATTTTTATGCCATAAAAGTACCATGGCGATTGTTACAGTAGTAAAAGCGGATTTTGTGATTTTTAAATAAGAAGTCGAGGCGTAGTCAGACTACTTATGTAAAAAATAAACTGAAATGTTTTTTAGTCATCTGAGAAACTTTTTGACGTTTCCGCTTGTAAATACACTTCATTTGAATCTTGTTCGTGTCTAAAACCTAAGAAAGTTTACATCAATGAGAGAAGTTTTTGTTGGATCAACTAAATGATAGGAAAATGGTTATAAGTGGTTTTGATTAGAAAGAAACGGCTAGATTAATAAACGACAGCAGAGATAAATTTTATAGTCAATAAGGGTAACAAAAAAGTCGTGTTTTTCTCAAAAAACCGATTCTGTCTCAGCAAATTGTGATGAAGATTCCCTGCGTGAATCTTCCCCAGAAACGTATCCGATAATAGAGGCATCCCCGACAAACTCGCCCTCGACAGAGACACCATTGAATTCAACGACGAATTAGAATACGCAAATTTTGATACCTCTTGTGATTGTATAGCTCAAAAATTTTTTTTTCTCATACATGGACGGGACACCCTAATATACATCCCTCTTCTGGATTCAATAATAAGTGACCTACAGGACCGTCTGTCTCTTGAAATACTTAATTTGTTTCAACTAAGTGTTTTCATGCCAAAAAGTGAATACAGTAATCAAGACATTGAAACTGCGATTATACATTGTTACTAGATAATACTCCAGTTTCTGTCGTTGTAAGCGAATGTCGGCTGTGGATGGTGAAGTGGCAGCGGAGTCAGGACATACCGCAGTCGATTTCCGACCTTATTTTAAATTTCGATATTGAGATATATCCTAATATAAGAAATTTTTTATGTATTATGGCTACACTACCTGTTAGTATAGCGACAGCGGAAAGATCTTTCTCTACGTTGCGAAGAATCAAATCATGGCTAAGAGCTTCAATGGTTTAACAACGTCTAACCGGACTGCCACATCTCCACGTCCATAAAAACGTACCCATTGGAGTAGATGAAGTGATAACGCGTTTCGGGAAAAGACGTAAAAGAAAATTTGATTTTGTTATTTAAATATAGGTAGGTATTTTTAAGTACAGTACGTACTTACATTTATTAATAAAATACCTATGTTTTACTTGTAAGTATCTATTATAATCAAAATTAAATTTTAACTTCTGTGACTTGACCACGACTATGTGACCCCCCCCTGGCGAAAAAGCTGGATCCGCCCTTGCTATTACTATTGCCTTCAACACTCGCCTCATATATTTTCTTAACCATCCTTTCCTCGCTCATATGTTCTACATGACCAAACCATCTCAGCATTCCTTTCTTAATTCTGTATATCACATTACATTCACTTCTAATTTATTCATTCCTCACTCTATCGACCAAATATTTTCCACATAAGCGCCTCAGTGACCGCATTTCCACCGCATTCAGTCAACTTTTATTCCTTTTTTACCAATTCCAGGCTTCACTTCCATACATCAGAGCTGGCACTAGAACGCCATTATGTACCGCTAGTCTTGCTTCTTTTGACAGGTTCTCATTGGCCATGATAGTATTCAGAGCACCATTCATTCTTATTTGACTAAACATACAAACGTATACATAATAATATACGACAAACATTATGCCAGCATTTAAACTATAAAACCAAACAATATTAATTAAAAACTGCTGTTATCGGTATGGAGTGCCCACTGACGCCACCCAAGATTTGATTTACAAATATGATTTTTTATTTCAGGCTCCGTTTAAGCCTCCGAAGCCCCGGCCTCCGGAAGTGGTGATAATCCCCAGTACTTACACAGAAGACATGACCAATTTATACCTCAGCCCCGTAAGTATAATTTCTATACAAAATTTGGCTCAGCATGTGTGGCGGAATATGTATCTGATTGTATGGATAAACTAACTGACTGACTGTGTTTGTCAATTACTTTTACAACCATTAAATATTCAACTTATTTGTGGGAGAGGTTAGACTTGCAAACAAATCAAAACAAATGGATGACATTTGGACGATGAAATCACTCTGGATCAGTGATAGAGTGCCATCAGTATAAATTGGCATGCGAGGGAGGACGTCCCTGTCGCGAAACAGAAGTTGCCAGAGTGTCCGGTGACCAGTGTAGAAATTTGGTCGGGCAACACTAAAGAAACAAAGCAGTAATGGCGACCGCTCTATCTAGAGTCCTGTCAAACGGTAATATTGGTCCATTATTTGCTTTTTCAGCTTCGCAAAACTTTAATACTTCATGGGCAATTGTTCTTGCACCACCCTGGACTGTTTTGGATGTTTTGGACATAATAATTCAGTGTATATTGGAAATCAAGATGTCACAGCTCATGTGCAAATACGAGATTGAACTGAATGACAGGGCAAGGGGTTACCGCCGGGAGCGGGCGGGGCGGGTTTTAGTTCCAAAATCGCCACACACCAATTTACATTGGTCAAGCTCTATGGTTAAATGGTTGCAATGTCGAAAAGGTGAAAAGGTTTAGATACCTCGGCAGAATTCTCGAGGAGATTCTTGATCCAGATGTAGAGGTTAAGTGCAAAATTGAAACAGCAAGAACCACATTCAATAAAATGAAATCCCTCTTCTGCAATGACATTAACAATTAATACTAAGGCAGAAAATATTTAAATATGTGCGGTCGGTCTTGCTGTATGGATGTGAGACATGGACTTTGAAAGTAAATACCATGAACGGGTTAGAGGCTTTTGAAATGTGGCTTCGCCGGAGAATGCTCAAAGTCCCATGGACCGACATGATCACCAACAGAGAAATTCTCAGGCAGGAAGAGCAGATAGAGAACTGCTCTCGTTAGTAAGTAAGTCAGGAAGTAAAAGTTTTCTGATGCAATTTACAGATTGAGAGTGATTGCATATATTTTTGTTTTTGCTTTTATGTTGTTACTATCGATACATACTGTTCTTGTTGTTACTTAAATTTTTAGGTTAACTCATCTATGCAATGCTTCAGAATGGTAATTGAATAGTACATGTTATATCTGGTAGGTTTACACTGACATGCTGCTGGTGTGTGGATCGGTAGCTCTCCCCTGTCACCGGTTTATCGTGGCCTCGGGCTGCATAGCCTTCTACAGGCTGCTCACCATGGAGATGTCCTCACAACAGAATAGTGACATGGGAGCCAGGAGTTCCAGTGAATCCAGTATGGTGAGCTGCTCTGATTATTGTACCGAGTGTACTCGACGGGGATAGAAATGTGTTTATTCATTATATTTTAAATTCAGTCGCATTTCTACTCTAGTGTCATTATTCAACTAGATTTGGTTGAAAATACTGTATTGCTACTAGTAATAAGGTAAACCATAATTGTAAGCATGATTGTGAGTGTGATTGTGTGATTGGTGTTTGATGTATTGATCATTGGCAACTATAATCTTTCATAATTTGGCGAACAATCGCTGATACACTAAACATCACACTTGCCCATTTTTGTTAAAATTGTATACTAATCACAGTCATAATCATAAATTATCTCATAATTATTTATAACTGGCAAATAAGTCAGCCCATTTCTCAATTTATTTGATTTCTGAAAGTAAAAATATCTTGTATTCAAAGAAATGTGTAATCTCACAGGTGAGTTCCTTCGGAGAAGCCACTGCGGGAGAGTTCAATGAGGACACGGAGTACCTCATCAGACAAGACCAGGTCAAGGCTAATAAGTATGGACATCGTTATTGCACACTCACACTAATTAATAATATCATTAGAGTATAAGGGGTACATAGAGTATTACTCATTTCTGATTAAAATATTCATTGAATGCATTAATGCAGAATATATTCAACCCCGATGAAGGCTCATCTCAGCTGCAACTAGTTGGTGATAACTCAATTAAGTGATGTCAAACAAAGTGATTGTTTATTTAAAGGATGCATTAAGATTTGTAAAGCATTTTTTATTTACTTATAAAAATTCAATTCAATTGTAGCTTGCATTTATCCAATCTGCTTATCCACATTATTCAATATGTAGTAGACCGTAGGTGTTTTAAGAAATGTGTATTTTAAAAGTCGAAAACTGTTGTCTGTAGAAGTCAGAATGATTTTAAATATACTTATGCATATAATCATCATCATCATTCTTGGCACTACAACCCTTGGTGGGTCTTGGCCTCCTCAATAATTTTCCTCCACTCATCTCGGTCTAGTGCCAGCTCTCTCCAGTTTCGAAGCTCTAAGGCAGAGATATCTTTGAGGACATTGTCACTCCATCTTAGTTTCGGCCTTCCTAAGCTCCTTCGCCTTATTGGCCTTGAGTTCAGCAGGGTCTTTGGTGCTTGCTGCTCGGACATTCTCTCCACATGACCCAGCCACCGAAGTCTTCCCAGTTTTATAAATTTTGTGACGTTTGGCTCCTTAAATAGAGTATAGAGCTCATTGTTGTAACTTCTGCACCAAAGTCCATACATTATGTATATAATACTCAATGATAATATAATATTAACCCATCTCTGCAAGATTGAGTATTAATCACCAAACCAAGCTTACTTGACTTAATTCGCTTGTGGCATTTAAATTGTTAAATGAACTAACAATTGACTAAATTAAATTGAATGACATCTGAAATATTTAACATTTATTTCTTCGTGACTTTTGACGTAAGTATTTCAACATTTTACTGCATTCAATAAATATTTATATTTGAAACCATACAATTTTTGTTTTACATAAACTTTTTGTACCTAAACTAAAACATTAAGGTTTGTCATATTTATAAGTATGTATTTATATTAGTTTATTGTCATTCTACATAATACATTACACACATTTTTATTTACAGTTTTATGGACTTATTAAGGTGACCAACTTTACACGTTTTGTGAGTTCCAATTACCAAATTTAATTATAGTGTGGAATGAGTAGATTCACATTAATTAAAAAAAATATATATTAAAATTTTGTACAAAATGCACATAGTATTGGAGTTATTTAACACTAATGTATGAAGTTTTGAAGGAACAGTCCTTCTCATCATTAGGTATAATTAATAACTAACTTAAATACAAAATTTTGTTAATCTATTCGGGTTTTTTTTTGGTCATTAACATTATATATAACATAACACACTAAGTGTTTTAGAAAACATTGAAAAACTAAAGAATTTATATTCTCTGAAAACACTGAACAATATCACATTTCAAAATATTTCTCCAATCCTAAGCTTGTTTCCTTTAATAATCAAAAAAACTCCCCATTACGCGGCCCCCTACCCTACCCAAATAGGTTTATGAAATTCTGTATTTAAGTTAGTTTTTAATTTAATTAGAGGAACTACTCATCTCGAAACTATAAAAGCGATAAATAACTCAATTTTTGTGTTAAGCGCAGTTCAACAAAAAAATATTTCAAAATAAAATGTTGCACCACAAAGTAACTGTCAAATTATTCAATTAGAATCGTGCGTCATGCTACTGGACTCTACTGGTCTCAAAGAAACAATGAAATGAGTCATTGTACTACTTTTAAGACATTCTAGGCATCAGTTGCAATACATTTATTGTTTAGGTTTTCCTTGTCCTTTCATAAAATTGGTCACCTTAATACATATTACGCTCTAGGCAGGTATGCGAGCACACTACAAGTTTATTGGTTTCTAACTAAAAATTGCAATACCATCTCATGCACAGAAATAATAATGAAACATCAAATACACAATACGTTACATGATATTGTAGACATCATTATCTCACGGACATAAACTATATATGTATATACATATTCATACATATCGCACTCCCGCAAATATAGAGTCATATCTCAAAAAAGTGCATTTTACAAGAAAGCGAAAAAACGAAAAAAAATTACATTTTTATTTATTTTCTTTTTTTCCTTTGGTCATTATTTTGAGTCTAATACATATATGATTATATTCATAGAGAAACAAGCTTTTGTATGGTATGGAAGTCATTACATTTCCTTTTGAAAAATTTGAGTTGTGACTCTTTTTTATTTCACTTTAAGAGGTTTTTAAAATAAAATACTGTGAATTTTGAGTTATAACAAGGATTTTATTATTTCAAATCAGAATAATGTAAGGAAATGACAAAATGTATAAAGATATTAAAGTATTTTAAGATTTAGTTTTTGACCAGGTCTTCAAAAAATGGTGAGTAATGTCGTGGAATATGATTGTGCTGCAGCAGGCTCATGAGATCTTCTTTTTTTTCTCATTGAAAGGAATTTTAGCTTGATAGGCAGGGACAATAATGTTTTTTGGCAGCCGTTCAGGAAGTTTGCGGACTATTTTACTTTGGGAGAAACTGTCTACTTGGTAGGAGTTTTTATAATACAGAATGTCGGGACTGTTCTTTCTCAGTTGTATTACTCGTGTTTCTGTTATTTTTATATTTAAACTAACACGTAGAGACGAGGTCAGGTCTTTCAAGGATATGAAGTCTTCGTGCGACATCTCATGGACCTGGTAGGGCTGACCCTTTTTCTTGGCATCTTTGATTATTTGTACATACTGGGCAGGGACATATATCGGATCCGACTTCAAGCTTCGTTTAATGCATTTCTCGATAAGAAAATGAACATAATCCCCTTCATTCTGGGTGTGTCCCTTTATCAAAAACTTATATGTAATTGAATTTAAATTTTCAAATTTAAGAATAGCAAAAAGATACGCTGCTATTATATATTTATTTTTATTTCGCCCACAGCAGTTGTCAGAATAAAATACGATATCGGTGGGTTCAGTATTTTGTGACATTTTTCTTTCGATAAATTTAAAGACGCACGTCCCAATTTCATCGGAACCACGAAGTCCTTGTCCTTCATGCCAAAAGAAGCATTTAGTTCCTCCCGATTTCAACTCAGTGACTGTCAAGTTGTAATTATTTAACTTTCTTTTATAATAAAACACCGACACGTCTCCCCGTGGCAGTGGTAGTGTGGCCTGCAAGTCATAGGTAGCCAACACAAAGTTTTTTGAAGCTTTCAATTTATCCGCCTCTTTTTCTTGCCGGGATAGTTTTTTTTTCATTATTGTGTCTAACAAATTTTTCTTCAAGCTTGATTTTATCGTTACCTGTAGCATTTTCATACGCTACACAGAGTTCACACCTATCTTTTTTGGGGACAAAGAATCCTAAGTTAAATTCGTTATTAAATATTTTTGAATACATAACGAGGTTTACATAAGGCTCGCTCTTTTTTTCGCATTCTTCTATATAATCTTTACAAGGAAGTTATAGTTTTTCCTCCATCAATGAATTCTCTATCACTCTGTGCCCGTAAATAGTGACTTTCGATGCGTGGGATAGACTTAATGTGGTTTCTAATTGCTTCCTTTATGCTCTCGGGGACGCGTTTGTGATTTTCGTGTTTTGCTCGTAGGTCTTCAGTTATTGTACCTACGTTAGTTTTCTTTTCCAAGACGGTTCTAATTACTCTGTGTGTGTGTGAGTGTGGCAGTAAAAAATTTTTTACATACTCTGACTTTTTTATTTCTAACTTCGAAATAAAAAGCATTATTAAATTTCCTACTGCTGTCCTTTCTTGTATATCTGTATTTCGGATCGACAGAAACTGTACATTTATCTATGAAGTCGCGCTGCCGATTTATGTCTGCAAGCTTCCAGTAGTTTTGAAAAATGACCTTTCTTTCATCATCCGTGAATTTGGTGGAGCATTTCAAGCGTCAATTTTCTTTACACGGAGGATTAATTTCTCTGGCTTTGGCAGTTTTCTTTTGAGTCGTTACGTAAGTGAGGCCTTTATTTCTCAGCATTTTTCTTTGGTTTTGTTCCCATTCCTGAGGGATGGCTTTCCGTTTTCTAGTATTGAGAGGCTTCGCTGGCAAAGTTGTTGACTGGTGGTCTGGTGGGCATATTTCTTGACTTTCGGCTGGTGACTCATTTAAAGATACCGCTGTTGGCAGCTGCCCGATCTCTGCAGGGATAAAATCTGGGTTTTTGACGGAAACATCGCTGTCTTTTTTATAAGATGATTCATCAGAAGATGAGTCATCATAAGAAGAAAAAAATGAATAAATACGTTGGAACTTTAACTTTGTTAAATTTGAAGTTTCATTAACTTTCCATGTTGAGCTTGCACCTCTAATCTCTGACTCACTCTGGACGGGGGGTATAATTTCAAGAACATCAGTTTCCTCTGCAAATAATAAATAAAAATGTAATATTTCTACCTTTATTGTGTAAAACATAATATGAGCAGTGTCAATCCGAGATGTTCGGCTAGTATAGAAAATTATGTCTTTTGCATAACATAAAGAGTAGGTACTTACTTGGCGTATCAAAAACAAAGAGATTTGCACTGTTTTCGGCTTCAGCTTCCGATGCTGTAATTCTGCTTTTACTATAATAGTCAATAGTTTCTCCAAATGTCATGTTCGGGGAATCTTTTACTACAGCCGAAACTATGGGTTAAATAATATAGTATGAAACAATGACATATAATCATTATTACATAACTTTATTCTAGAATAGCCTATGTAGTAATGCAATTTTTTTGTACCTTTCAGTGAAAATTCATTACTGCTGTTACGAGTAAAATTATCCTTGGCTCTCTCTTCTGAAATATTTTCCTTTTGTTCTTCAGCATCGGAAACTATATAACACCAATTTTACGCACATTATAGTATAGTCTACCATAAGCTTGTATTATTATAAACTAAAATTTATATTACGTTATTCAAAATGTATCGGATATAATAAATACCAAATGAACGTGGTGTGGGAGGAGGAGGTCTCATGTCTTCCTTCGCGTTTGATACTAATTGCAAAATATTCATTGTGCGTCGATTATTATAATTATATTTCTTCATCTGAAAGTACAATCAAATCTTAATACCTATCCATAAATCTTTTTAAAGTTATCTCAAACAAAGACGTATGTCAAAATAAGACATGCGAAAGTATCAATTATCTTCTCAAAGATGGACATATCTTAAAATATAAATCAAGATTGTTGTGATTGCATTCTAAAATACTGTATTAACACAAAATAATACCATTTAAATAATTAGTATTCATTCAGAAAGCTAAAATATCTTCTCAAATAAAGTCATATTTCCACTTATGTCTTTAATTGAGAAGTAAAATATTATGAGAAGTAAAATACTCTTACCTCAGTCAAAAACAGTCACTTTATGATTTACTACTCTATTTGAGATGTGATAATTGTATTCAACACCACTTTACTTCTAAAATAATATCAGATTTTGATATACTACTGTATTTGAGAATGGAAATATGAAATATGCACGCATGCACCCGACTCAAGTCCAGAAATGACACTGTTTGAGAAGGAGGTGGACGAAAAAACGTTTAATCAAATACAGTCACATAATCATCTAGCGGCGTACAATTGAAGCTTAGTTATGACGATTTTTTTGAAGATAGAGTGGATATTCCCGAACAATTCTGTATATTTAACTCAAAACTGAGATTTTTTGACTTATGACTCTCTATTTGCGGGAGTGCGACATATGTATATTTTTTCACTTTAATTGTTGTAATGTTGCTAGTATGCAGTATCACAAACATATGAAAAGAGCTGTTACGCTTGCCCCAATGAAACAAACCAAGTTAAATCTCATTAAATATATATATATAGATATGTATGGGATTTAACATAAATATTGAAGCCAGTTATAAGAGATTACACGAGGGATATAAAAGCAAAGGCAGCAAGATCCCACTGAGATATTTCTAAGATAAATACATAAAACCATCATTACACAAGGAAATTTCTTCGAAATCTGAAAACCTACAACTTAGTTTTCTAAAAATGATTGCCACCTCATTTTCCTTTCATCATCATCATCTTCATTCCCTTGTTCTAATAGGGTTAGGGGCCCAAAGACATATTCCCCTGTCTTGTGTGTAGGTAATTAAATATTTAACTTTTAAATATCGATATTGCTGTGTTTGCTACCAAATAGTGGATATTGCTGCTTTAGCTATTTACATAATTGGATATTAGTCTTCGCTATGATGTTTCAGTTTAAAATCGACATCAACTCTCACTTTAGTACAAAGCTGCCATTTTGTCACATGACACTTCCTTGGGGGTTGATTGGTCGACGTGGATATTGCTGCCTTTACTTTTTACATTATGAGGATATTGTTGTCTTTGCTTTTCATCGCGATTTGGAAACGTGATTTTGAGTTATATTTCCTGTATAATCTCAAATTCAGTTAATTCATGAATTATTAATTCTCAGTGATTGTATTTTTTTTTTTTGATATTGATGACTTTTTTATACCACTCTTTTATAGTTGATAGTCTATAGATAGGCCTCCGAGATGGTTTAGTCATATGAAAGGTATGAGTGAGGAGCAGATGGTAAAGAAAATATAATATACGAGCCAAGTGTTAAAGAAAACAGGAATAGAGCAACCTCAAAAGACCTTGTATAAGGACCCTGTTAAAAATATCAATAATTGAATAAAGTGTATGACAAGATGTATAAAATTACACAAGGCGAGTGTGGTGTGCTGGGAGAGAAGAATGTAGGAATCTATTTTGTCTGCCTATCCTTGAAACAAAATGACATAAAGGTAAGTTAGTTAGTATAAAAGTTTGTTGATCTCTGCTGGTAACCTGGGAATAACCAATCATTCTTGTTATGTGACATTACTTTTACCCCATCATGTACACCATACTGTGTTGATCTTTTTCAAAATAATAAATGGAATATTTTCACAGGGTGTGGGAACAGATGAAGCGCCGCTCGTGCCAGATACTGCCCTCCACGGAAACCGCTAGGAAATGTCCCGATTATTACAAGGAACTCAATCATCCAGCCTTCATCTCCATCAAAGTTGTCAAGGTGTGTTTAATTTTCCAAATACTGTAGATTGTTATCAGAAATATTATTATTGACTGAATTATAAATAGGTACATTTTTATTGTAAGAACGTTTTAATGGCCAGTAATGTGTGGTAAAATATTGAAGTCTGAAGAACTTTTTATTCAGATAGCTGAATTATCAAGTAGTGATAATCGTATGAAGAAAGCTTGATAAGATTGATACAGGGGTATCAAGACGGCGTGTCGAGAAACATTTTATTTACAAAACAATAAAAACAAATACGTACACAGTGAATAGTACAGGCAAACAACAGTATAAAAAATAATGTCACTGATAGCAGGTGCAAAGGTCTCTGAACTGTATCCTTAAGACTAGTACTACACATTAGACGGGCCTCGCAAAGCAGTATAGGCTCGATGTGAGCGGCTCAGTGGGCGGTGGTGGCCTCGCGGAGCGGATACGGCTCGACGCGAGGCAGGGCGGCAGCTAGCTGCAAGGTGGGCGGCCGCAATGTAGGCGGCGGCAGGGCGGTTTAAATTAAAACCCTCCTACTGTAGTTAATACAAAATAAATGTTAGTGGTTTAATATATGTATTTTATATTTATAATTTTTTAATTGAGATACTGATAGAATACTCGGTACAAACTATTTCACTATACAAACACACTGGCCGTAAACATGTGAGCAATAATTGCATAGTCTAAGCCGCGCGCTGATTGATGTGTCACATTCGGGTGCCCGCGCCTCATTAGCAGCTATTCATTTTTATTGTTGTAATTCCGAATTACAATAGTTGATTTCAGACCACTATACCAATTACAAGTGTCTCCGGACTGCTCTAGCAATATGCATATATTTAATGATTTATATATTTGTGCATGCTTATATTTTTTATCTATTTTCATAATAAATTGTCGTAGGTTTCTACGGTTCTAGGCAATAACATCCATATACACGATTCAGTCTTACTAATCTCAAGCGGTGATGTGATTCACATGTGCACGGTAGTGAGATTTACCTCAACTAAATCTCTGAAACACTTGATCATAAAAACGAAAATAGCTATAAAATTTTTCACACATGAAAATAAAAATGCATTTTTTTTAGTTCAACATGTTTCGCCTTATGAGGGTATTTTCAATCTTGATAATGCCCCAAATTGAATAAGGAGAACTAAGAAACAAGTGTGTTTTTATTTTTATGTGTGTGATTCTGAAGTTCTACAAACTTACCTCTGAAACTAAAATTATGATAACAAAAATGAAAAAAAACTACGTATAAAGTTTGTCTGTTCCATGAAAAGTCTGTAGACATGAAAAGGTTGAAAAATAACTCTGTATATTTGTAACGATAACATTTTTAAGATTATTAATACAATACTTATCTTAAATAAATTGGTTCGTCACAGAACGAGCTCACCACGATCGGCCAGGCCCCAACCCAGACCATCGTGACGCTAAGTAAGGTGATAACTCCAAACGCCCTGCAGCAGTGCCTGAGATTTATCTACACGGGGAACTTGGACAACGAGCTGGTTGAGATGCAGGTACTTGTCTAGTTCGACTTTTAATATTATACATCGATATCTATTATTGGAATATGTAAAAATTGTAATTCTGTTCAAACGTGCAATTTAATTACATACAATAGTATATTTAAAACACAATCATATACCGACAGCCTGTATGCATTCTCACAATATATATTCGACAAGTCAATTACTTTAGAAAAGCAAAAAATCTCTGTCATTTTCCTCAGGATAGGAGGTAATGATTGCTTCGAAACAATTCCTTCGAATCATTGAAAAAGTGAATTGCTTTATGAAATAAAATAAATTAAATTGCCATCATTGATATTGGCTGTTTGCAGAATTTGTCGCCATTTCTGCGCCTTCTATCTATTGATATGTATTATCTAATAGTACAAAATGTGAATTTCTTTGAAATATTTTACCATTGCAATTTTTACTTACCTCAAAAAACATTCTTCACTCTATTTAAAAAAGAAACTGCTAGTTTTATTGTACGCTATTTTTCTTCAATTAACTTTTTTTTTCATTTCAATATTTTCAACTTAGTGATTTTGAACACAAATCGTTTTTAATCCTAATAGCCTGTGTCCACGAATGATATTTTTATGAGATTTTTGATTCTTTCGGCTTTTTCTAAGGTTTTCCTTCACACATCTTGTGTGTCAAATTATCATTAACCATTGATATTTAAATTGTCTAATTTAAAATACGAAAGAAATGGACTATGATAGAGTCATCTATGATTTTTCCCATAACATACAATACATAGATTTCGCAGCTGGTAATGATACCTCTATATATTTTTAAAGTGGAATATTAAGCAATATTCTTTTCAATCTATATATGATATTCTTCCAAATTATTTAACATATAAACTAAATATACGTCTGAAAATTATTATTTTCAGCTTTTGAATTCCTTTTATAGACCAATATATATTTTTGCAAATTTTTCTATGTATGTTCTGGGAACACAATTACTGAATTTTGTCCAGAGGGATAATTATTAACTAAGTAAAATTTTTACATTACATATATAAATTAAATATTTTTATTAATTAAATATAAAATTAGAAAATTAGAAGGAAATAAAAATTGTAAATAATATTTTTCGGGCGTATTCTAGTATATATGTTAAATAATTCCGTAAAATATAATAAACATTGGTAATTGAATGCCCCCTGTTTTCGGAATATTGAAGGTTATGGTTCTAGGCGACATGTTGAGTATTGCTTTCAAATCAGACATGTACAAAGGTTTGAATTTTCGTCTCTTTAAATAGATCTCAAGTTCATCTCTAGATAAAAATCTATCATGTGTACGTGAAACTGTGAGTAATCGCAACTAAATCTTTCAAATTATCTCATTCTGTGGACACGGTCATGATAAATGTTACGCTTACCAGCTAATCGAGTACATTATTTATTTTCCTATTGATTTGCTTTACAATCTACCCTACTCTCTTCTGGTCAATCTTTTAGCGTAATATTATTTACATCTTGTACCAGTCCTTGATTTTTGTTGCACAGACGGCGCCTAACATTGGATTATTTCTGGTAAATTCTAAAACTCAATCTGTTTTTAGATATACATTTTTATTGTTTATTTTTGATATGTTCTCATTCACAAAATACTGTAATCATTTTTTGGCAGTGTTTGATCTTATCGGTACAAAATTTTATTGCTAAATTATTTTCTCCATTTTTGATGAATGGGATAAAAAATTGTAGATGAATTGCAAAGCTCAAATCATAAAAATAGACTCATACAAACAATTATGATGGGTGTCAAAATTTTCAGGTTGCCAGATTCATTTGAATGTTTTTTCTTTGAAGGATTTCAAAGTACACAATACAGTAAAACCCCGTTAATTCTAAATTCGCCATAATTCAAAAATTTTCAAACCCACGAGTCCCAAAATGCTAATTTCATAGTAAATTCATCCTGATAATTCGAAAACCACGGTAATTCGTAATTCGAAATAATTTTTAGCCCCTTGCACCATAAATCAAAAGAATTGTGGCGGTCTTTGTATTAGCATAATAAATATTGCGTTTTCGAAGTGATTTCTTGAAATATGCAAAAATACAGACGTTTTTCATTAAATTAATTACCTTTTTCACAAGTTTTACGATTTTTGGCGAATTTCACAGCTGTATTGCGATTTTTAATTTCTTTTTTTGTTGAATTTCGAATTAACGAGGTTTTACTGATATTAGAATAATTAAACATCATTGAAATATTATAGCTGCATAATGAATCTTCACTTGATTTATAAAATAACAAGGTATCAGAAGATAGTAACACAAGATAGTAAGATGAGTATTGTTTATTTGATTAACCCATCCAAACAGTGGGAATTGAATGTCTTATCTAAATGAAAATACACAGGACATCTGTAAACGTCAATGAGGTTAGTAATCTAAAATATATTTATTTAGTTAAGAATAAACAGGATACTTATTTAATTAGAACCTTTGAAAATTGTGTGAACTTTTAACCCAATACTCAAGTATAGAATAAATCTAATGATTATTGCAGTACGCAATTATTGTATACCGTATTTCAAAGAAAAGAAAAATAAATCAGGAATCCCAGTTGTTGTGAGTTCAAATCATTGCCAAAAAATTACAAATGTCGATAACTAGAGCATGAGTTCACGAATGATTATCAACTGAATTCATGTTGTTGTTTTTTAGTTTCTGTGTTTGCACAAGAGTCGATAGATTAGAAAATATTAGAATCACTCCATACTGTATTTTAAAATCATTAATCAATTTCATGTCATCCAGAGGAAATAAACTAGTGTTTGTGAGTCAATATATTAATTAATCAATGCAATGTGCATTACTTCATGTGTTTGTGATACATACATACTAGCATTTTACTGTATGTAAATTTTCTTTTATTTTTTCATGAAGGAGTTTGTTTCATTTATTTTTATACCACAATAGTTTCATTATTTCCTGGAATGTAATTTTGATTCAACAGATCATTTTCATTGATAGAACGGTAAGTTGTTTATATTCTTCATTCATATTGATGTGAAAAATCTACAGACTACTCTCCAAATTCTGACATCAATTTAATTCTAAAAAACATTTCATTTGTAAAAACGATTCATAAACATTGAAACAAATCATTCCGCAACATGACAAAATTTACAAGATTCGCTTAAAAATGACGTAAAACGTCTCAGTTCATTCCCCGATACAAATGTTACACCACAAATGTTATAGCTAAATAAACGCTGCGAGTATAAAAGTGAGCTCAGAGTGCAAACCATACAAACAATTCAACAACCAAATGACTAGGCAAATCTTATGAAACCTGATATTAAAATGATAAGTATACATTTATTCTGAATTCTGAATCTGAAGGCATTTTAAAGGCCTCACTAAATAAACAATCTCTTCTAATATGGTTACGTAATTAAAAAAGGTTTATATCGTATCAATCCTAATCATGAAAATCCTAATAATTTGTTATTTTTTGCATTAACAGGAAATTCGTCAAGCCGCAGAATTCTTGGAATTGAATCATCTCAGTAAACTTCTCACGGGAATACAGAGCAGCCAACAGATTATGAGTGACGAGGCCAAACAACTGTATGCTACGGTAAGTTTAAGCAATTTCCGTAATATGTACAACTTACATTTAAAGTTGAAACAGATATCCGGTAACTATCCAGTATCTGGCCAGATAGAGGATACTAGCTCAATATCTAGCAGATACCGGATTTTAATTTAACTGCGAAAATTAATGCTAAATAATTGATTTGTGAAAAATAAAAAATAAGCAAATAAAAGGCACAAAATCATAGAAAAATTGATTATTCTTTAATCACGAAGTTTGTTGATGGCGAGTGAACACTAGTTTCTCTGGATTTGGAAGCAATATGTGATTGGGTTTGTTTTCATAAACTTAAGTATTTTGCACAAATAATGAACTAAAACATCAACTTTGTTTTTTTCCACTTATATTTAAGCCACTTGTTTCACTACATGTTTTGGAAACGTCCGTTTCCTTCATCAGGTGAATTAAGACTGAGGTATGTAGGAATGGTTGTCTGGTGTGTGTGTTGTGGATTCGGTAGAAGTGGAGGGGGTATCTAAGTGGTGGGAGATCGGGAACATTGTAAGAAGGGGTGATGTGAAGGGTTGTATTTGATTATTGATTATGTTATTTGTTGTGTTTATGTTTTTATGAATTTCAAGTGTTTGAAATTCATAAAAACACTTGAAATTCAGTAAAACATAAACACAACAAATAACATAATCAATAATCAAATACAACCCTTCACATCACCCCTTCTTACAATGTTCCCGATCTCCCACCACTTAGATACCCCCTCCACTTCTACCGAATCCACAACACACACACCAGACAACCATTCCTACATACCTCAGTCTTAATTCACCTGATGAAGGAAACGGACGTTTCCAAAACATGTAGTGAAACAAGTGGCTTAAATATAAGTGGAAAAAAACAAAGTTGATTGTTTTAGTTCATTATTTGTTCATAATGGATTTCCACAAGGTAAACGCCGTAACATTCAATTACTTATAAGTATTTTGCTGTCGCTCGGATCTAGCCATGTCGGCTCACCGGATATTCAGTATATGGTATCCGGCTAAACTACTATCCATTTCATCTCTAATTTAAACGTTGGACAATTTTCTTTTCTGATGGGCACGTTTATACTATGATAGACTCATACTGAAAAATTGTAAAAATCTTTTGCGTATCACAGATAGATTTTGGTGAGCTTTATTTCAGAATTTTGACGAGTTTGTACATTACGTTGTTCAAGGGGTATGCAATATTCTTCTCCAGCAAAAGGATCCTTTCTTCATTTGAAAGGGAAACTGTTACTGACAATTGCTCACAAACATTCATGCAATATAATAATTTTTATAATGGTGTGATAATTAAGTATTGTTATTTTTCAACTTTTATTGGCAGACAATGAGAGCAAAGCTTCAGGAGTTGTGCATTGATCGAGGCCTGTTCTCCGATGTGGTGTTTGAGCTTGAGGATGGAAAGCAGTCAGCCCACAAGGCAATACTGGCCGCCCGCTGCGACCCCATGGGGGCCATGTTCCGAGGTCACTTCAGAGAAAGCACCGCCAAGATAGTTAGTACACTACACATACGCATATACATTCTATATCAGATATGTATTTCAAATCATTTGAAAATATAGGCCTAAATTTTAGTATCACTGTTGGTGACTTGTGCGAATCGGAACTCGGAAGTACGTTCAGTGTGGGCTGAACATCGATCAATATAATATTTTGCATAATTTTTAATATTTTTTTTTTATATGTATATAGATCCTATACCCATAAAACTCAATGTCTGTCTATTCTCTATACAAATCTACAAATCTATCTACACCGTTTGTTCGATTCAATTCTAGTTTTGCATACTTATGCTTTAGGATCCGGCGGGTAATATAGACGACACTTCCCCCATATTCTTTTACCCATTCCCCTCCCTCTGATATATTTTCGATGCAAATCTGTACTGTTCAACCGATTTTTCGATGATTCAAAATTTGGAAACTTATTCTTTAGGACCCGGCGGGTAACATAGCTGGCATTTCCTCCCCCCCCCCTTTTACCCTTTCCTCTCCCCCTGATATATTTTCGATGCAAATCTATACAGTTCGAATCGAATCTTTGTTTCCCCACAAATTTATTTTCAACTTAATCCTTAATCCTTGCGACGCCGGGTACGAACAGCTAGTACACTTACAGAATGTTTGTGGTATATGGTAAACAGTGTGACGAGATGCTAAAAAGAATTACGCACTCCTATGTCATTTGTCACAACACTATCGAGAACGGCCTAGGGTGATCTACAATCTTCGGGAAATATCTGAAACATTTGAGAAATACCTAGAAAAGCCACGAGAATACTAGAGTAATCCAGAAAGTACGAAGGTACCAATATTTTCAGATATAAATATGGCCGGCGTCATATATCTTTCTTACCATTCTTTCATTAATTCGCTTAACATGCCCAAACCATCTGAGCGACCCTTTTTTAATTCTCTGCTATGCTAAGATCTCTTTACTATGCCGTTTAAGGAGCTCAATTGAGTCACCAAATTTATAAAACTGCCGAAACTTTGGTGGCTGGGTCGTGTGGGGAGAATGACCGAGCATCAAGCACCAAAGTCCCTGCTGAACTTGAGACCGATAGGGCGAAGGAGCTTAGGAAGGCCAAAATTAAGATGAATGTTCGATTGATCCTTACGTACGCAGTATTTCCATTATATAGGGAAGCAATTGCATGTATAAGTTTACTGTTCACCTTGTAACCAGAAAGTACCTTCCACAACCTTCCTAGGAGGGAAATGTGGCTTATGTTTTCCGACCGGTTCTAAAGAACAAATGTGTAAAATTTGGGCCAGATCAGTCAAATGGTATAGATTTTATAGAAATTATGTCAGGTGGAGGGGATGGGACAAAGGGCGAAGTGGGGTAAAGGGGGAGGGGCGAAATCACCCGTACCGTGAGGGTAACCTATTACCCGCCAGGTCCTAAAATATAAGTATTCAAAATTTGGTTCAGATTAGTCTAACAGTGTTGATTTATATGGAGAATAGGCAGACAGACATTGAGTGGCGTAGATTAACCAATGGATAAAGACAGTAATATTTTGAAATCTCTTAGATATCCTTCCCCGGTGTGCGATGGTACACTTTCCACAAGCTGCTGTGCTATCTGTACACCGATTGGGTGCCGCCCATGCGCTCCTCGGGCTGCTCGCCCGTGCTGGAGCTCGGCAACCGTCTCTGTCTGCCGAGGCTCATAACCTTGGTGGAGGCGCGCGCCATTCAGCACCTCGCTGCCAACGCAGACACCAACCAGACCATACACGGCTGCATAAGGCTGCTGGAGCCGGTTAAGGTACCATTGTACATATATACCCTAAATATTCTATAGGTTTCACTGGTACATGGAGTAGATCCGTCACTCTGGTGTAAGCTCAGGCTCTCGGGTTCCAC
Source organism: Agrypnia vestita (assembly GCA_016648135.1). Taxonomy (NCBI): domain Eukaryota; kingdom Metazoa; phylum Arthropoda; class Insecta; order Trichoptera; family Phryganeidae; genus Agrypnia; species Agrypnia vestita. Next base: position 87,913 of record JADDOH010001944.1, read on the forward strand.
ATTGCAAGCTATAACATGAAACCTAGTCATTGCTTTTCGAGACACTATTGTATTACAGAACCTAGACTTTCCGGAATCCTCCTGCGAGTCCATCCTAAAGTGTGAGCATCAGCTCTGCCCACAATCAGCACATCGTGAGGCTCGAGGGTTTTTGAATTACCTTCTTCTTTTTACGGAAGAAACACATTTATTTTTACAAAAATATTTACTTGTTGGAGAATTCATATCTATCGGGAAGTCAATTTCATAAAAGTGCACTCCTTTGCCGGAAATCAGACCAGATCCCCGAACCAAATCTTAGGTGTCAGTACAAAGCGCGAATGTAATATTATTAACAACTTTAACAATTTTTATTATGGTGTCAGGGAATGTTTCGTTTAAATATAAATAAAAAATGTACTTATTATATAAATGCAGAAACACAATGTATTTTTAAATAGTATTGATAAATTTGAAACAATGATTTGAAGAAATTAATAAAATCTGGCAATTAGTACCATTACCGAGCAGTGGAATAAGGCACATAATACAGTTAAAATCCAAATTGTGTTTGTTTTATTGGAAAATCCAGCCATGTTTATGTAACGCAATATATTTCAATTTACACTGTAAGAAGTGCCACAAGACAATTACGCAAGAAACGACGTTGTCTAAGATTAAAATACTTGCACTGACAGCTGACGGAGGCGAACATAGGAGCGGATGGCGAATGGCAGACAGCGGATGGACGCCGGAGAACCGTTAGTTCGACCTCGACGGAACTGGACTGTCCGAGTGGAGACTATCCCGATAGATATGAACACTCCTTTACACCGTTAAAGGTATTTGAAGAGATATTTTTTACGGGCCGACCATATTATTTTTTACCGAATCATGACCTTTTGAGAACGGGCCCAGAAGAAAGAATGACTAACTTTCTAATATTGAAAATATTTAAAAAAAAAACATTAAAATGAATCCAGAAAATTATTTAAGAAAGTATCAGAGTTTAACTCGTATAACATAACTTATCTAGACTAAAAAACACTTTTGTTTTCTTTAAAAAAACTGCATCCTATCAACATTTTTAAATAAATATCATTTAGCAATAAATCATTTTATTTTAAGTAATACAGGAATGTATTTATATCGAAACATATTCACAGTTTTCATTTATTATTGAACATTTATGATTCTCTAAACACACATCCATTTCAATAACTCACATCATTCACCTCTTATATAGATGTTTTATTATTTCTGCAAGGTGAAATAATTTCGTTCTAATAATACTGATCATTCAAAATTATTTTGTGAAAGAAAAACAATAACAGAATAGCACCAAACCCCCTTTTCCATTTGTTATTATTTTTAAAAACAAGTAGAATATGGGGACTGATCAAGAAGAATGTATGTGCGCTGCAAGTTTTTGAAAGGAAAATTTTGAGGCGTAACTTTAGGCTAGTTTAAGAAAAAGAACTTTGGCCTAGATACTATATATACTAATAAACACGCTGATGGGATGAGCATATCAAGGTTCATTAAAATAAGAAAACTTTGGTGGTCGGGTCCAGGATGACTGGACAGAAATTATCCAAGTCATTGCTGAAGACCAAAAATTAGATGGAGCGAAAATGTCTTCAAAGTCATCTGCTTTAGAACTCCAGGATTAGAGAGACTTGGCTCGTAATAATGATTAATGTAGGAAAATTCTTGAGGAGACCAAGACCGACGATAATATAGCATAAGGGGCCATTCAAGTATTACGTAAGCGGAAGTAAAAGTAAAAGTCAGCAAAAGTAAGCAAAGCTCTTACTCCCCCCTCCTACGCTTACGTAATCTTTGGTATATATTTTTATTTGGTATTTATATTTTGTATACGAGTAGGGTTGCCATATTACGTGTTTAAATCAGTATTTACTAAATTTTACAAAAAAAAGATGAAAAATAGATAAGTAAGAATAGCGCGCGTAGTAATTTCCCTACTTCGGTTCTTTCTAACGTAATCATAAAACATTGGGTGAGCGAGTAAGCAATATCAATTATTTTGGGGAATCCGTGAACATGCTTTTCACTTTTGAGTACAGACAAGTAGGGTTGCCATTTGCCATATGTGTTCAAATCTTGCTTGTTGCTTGTTGGTCTTGTGGTTAGGACTCTCGCCTCGTGATCCAAAGGTCGCAGGTTCGAATCTCACTCCAGACAAGCAAGTTAGTCCCATTTTCATAGTCAGCACAAGCATTTAGCTTAATTTGAAAATAGTAAGAATATTGACGTGACACGAATTCCGTGTTCGCATCTCTTATTTTTTTTTAAAAAAAAAAAAATCATAATCTACTAAATTTTGCTGAAAAATCAGAAAAAGTAAATAAATCTTGCTGACGTAATCACCATCCAGAACCCCCATCCCCCATGTCATCAAAAATAAGCAAAGCTAAGACCCCCCTTTGCAGTTTACATAATACTTGAATGGCCCCTAAATAAGAATAATTGGATTATTTGAATTTAGTTTCATATCTATATTTTGAATTGCATTATTGTAAAACAATCCAATCTCAAGTATGTTGTGTTTGTGCTGTCAGTGAATGCCCCAAATCCTCGAGGCATATGTATAGAGGTTGTGAAGCTAAAGTTGGAAGATACGGAGAGCTAATCACACATAAACAGAGAATGAGAGATGTCACAGTCAGCAGATGTAGAGTCCTGATGCGGTACTAAATGATTCATAAAAAAAGACTTATAAGACCTCGCAGGTTCTACTTTGGATAATTCGAATACTGATAATTTGAAATTTGCCATAATTTGAAATTTTTCAAACTTACAAGTCACAAAATGTTAATTTCATAGTAGATTAATATTGATTTAGTAGTGTAGTAATTTAAATTTAAATAGTTTTTATTAATAAATTAATAAAAAATAATAGATTAAGATCAATAATAATAATAATAAAATAATTCAAAAACCCTAGCAGTCTGAAATAATTTTTAGCTCCTTGCACCATAAATCAATACATATATTTTAATAACATATAGTTCAAATTTTTTTTGAAATTATAAAAAATTAAAAAACAAATACGTCAATATCGGGTACTTTAGTAAAATAAATCTGTGCATAATAAATATTTCATTTTCGAGATAATTTCTTGAAGTATGCACAACAACAAAAACACAGACTTTTTCCCAAAATTAATTTATTTTTTCATGATTTTTGGAGAATTAAAAAATTGCATATTCTTTTTTTGTGCCTTGAATTTCGAATTACCGAGGTTCTACTGTATAAAAATTTTAATTTGCCATGATATTCTGTCAGACAAATATTTATTTCTGCCTTTTTTCCAAAATATATGTTTATGTAAAACTTTTACTTCAGTATACTGGCTGAACACGCCTGTAATATTTTAATTGCCATAATTTATTCCTTTTAGTCACAAAAACACCAGAAATTGTGTTTTTTCCGTAGAAAAAACTTTTTTCGATTAACCTAACCTGACCAGAAAGGCTACACTATAGAAAATATATTACTTGTGTACGTTGCAGCTACACAACGCCCACTATTTGGCAGAGTGGTGCATGAACCATCTCTGCGTCAATTACAACCGCCTATGCCGCATGTCTCCGCGCTCGGTCAAGTTGCTGCACCCTGACAACCAGGAGTACCTGAGTGAGAATCGGTGGCCGCCAGTGTGGTACGTTCAATTGATGAATTTATTAAATCTCTAAGTTACTAATCAGCACTGGTTACTAATTTGCTGTAATTAATTGACGTGTTATTGGATTTATGACTTTTCCAGGTATCTGAAGGATTACGACTACTACCAGAAGTGTTGCAACGAGCGCAATAGACTGGCCGAGCCCAACATGAAGAGGAGGCAGAGCGCTCCAGGGAGCTCCAGCTGCCTCTGCTTCGCGGCTTGGTGCTGTGAGTCTCCTTTATCTGTTTTCTGCTGAGAAGCTTTACTCGTTCAAAACGAGTACATCTCCCTAATCAATCATTGTTACAATCAAACACAGATCACACAATCAGTCACAATAAAGCTTCACTCATACATATCGACACATGCCGGATCACAAAAGCAGTATGAATAGTTTTATCTATCTTTTATTATTCACATAATTTATGGAAAATGTCAATGTATTGTGTTAAATAATTTCACAATTGATTTAGCAAGGTACTATATTTAAGTTATTTTAAAACTTATCGAAAGTCTTTTTGATTTGATAATATTTAAACACACAAATTATATCATTTTTTCCATCCTGTCAGTTATTGTTTGGCTGAACTTGTCAGTTATTGTTTGGTTAGGTTCAATAAGTATTATTCAATAAGTTTGCTCAACCAGCTCAACACATGAGTAAAGAGAGTGAGTATTCACAGCTTGTCTTAGCCTGATTATATAGTCTCTCTGAATGACAAATAATATGCTTCATTATTATGCCATGTGGTTCATTATAAACAGGGATAAAATATTTAGTATTACAGTAGAAGTTATATCCATTTTTTTAATTTGATGTTTAATTGTTATTATATATAAACAATTTACACAATGGATTGTATGTTTGCCTGTCTCACCAGGAGAACCTGTTCTGAGACAGGTAAAATTTATGAATGTACTTTTATTAATTAGGTCTTATATCTTTACATAGAACTTATATCGAAACAGTAAAGACAGTAAGCAGAATATGTTATTAAACATTGCATGTTAAACATAATATTGTTTTATTATGTTTAACGCTTCACAGAGCTTCCAATTTGCTGAACCAGAAAATGCTCTATGCACAGAATCAGTCTAAAAAAGGTGTTAATCGTTTACTCTAAGTTGCTCTGTTGTGCTTTGCACCACTCGTGTGTAATCCACAACGATGATGTGGCTCGCAACCCATCACCTCACCCATTTTGTAAAATCTCTGTTTTCAATCCAATTGATCTAAAGGTAAATATAACACAATGAATTTTTCTATAATAAAGCAAAGGTAGAGAAATCTTTTATCAGTAATTGATGTAATTGTGCAGAGATTCATGATTTTCCATAGCTCCCTTCCACGGAAACAAATGACTTGAACACATTTTTTCATAATGACTCAGGTAAGGCGAAACGCTCTGAAGCCGCAGAATCAACGCCTGATGTCTCGAGCAGCCTGTTTCCCAGCAGTCCTCCCACCACCGCAAGGGCTATCGAAGTGGATCAGGATGAAAGCCCTTGACAACAACCTATTAGGAGGTATGATGCAGGAAATATTTACTAAATTTATTTGCTTTTAAATGTAAAGACTTTACGACATATTATACATATATACTAGATTTTTTAATAAACAGCTTCAGGTTTTATATAGCCTTTATGAGCCAGCCTTTATATTTAAGCCATATCTGTGGGAATCACTAAACCGTGAGAGAACAGGATCCTAATATACATGTTCCTTTGTGTGCGCATATAAATTCTGCAGAAGAATGCAAAGAGTCACTTTGTATTGTGTTTTCAGGTCCCTGAGATTTGTGGTCATCCTGCCGGTACTGCTGGGATTTATTTGCACCATCCTCACCATACTGATTGTGCTTCAAATATACACGTGAAGTTATCGGCTCTTGCGTCCAGTAATACTCAAGTACTACGCCCGACTTCACTTTACCCAATCAATCTGTATCTTCGTACTGTGTTGGTGTTGTGACGGTTGAAATGCCATTTATGAATGTCACTTTTGGATGCGAAACATCTGGCATTCAGTCTACTTAACATTTGAATGATACACACTCAAATTTACCACTGACTAATATGACCAATGTAACTTATCATTGTTTGGTGTGCCGCCAATGTGTCATCGTTAATGACACAACCGACGAGCAATGCAACGGCTTAGAGAGTTAACCATTTATTTAGCTTTTCCTCCCGCTACAGGTGAAAACTTTCCTAATCATTTATCTTTCTTCACTGTACATAAACTACTTTCCATACCTTGGCAATCAATTTAGGGATAAAATCTTGTAAATTAGAGATGCGTCACGGTCAATCAGTCACAGCTTTATAATTTGCTAGAGCACTGAGATTGCGTTAGAGGTAGTCATTTTGCTGATGATTGAGTGATATCACTCATACTTTGAGGAGATTTGGAGTGAAGACTTTTCTTTGTCAGCATTTCATATCACAAAAGAAAGGAAAAATATTTTCCTCATTGCGAAACTCACTATGATATTTCATTGGTCTAAGAAAAGTGTAAATTGTATTAATTAACTCAATTTGAAAACAAGGCTGGATATTTGCAAAAATAATGTTGCATCAGAATTATTGAGAATTAAAGTGGAATTGTTAATATTGTGCTCAAGTTTGTTCTCAAAGCTCATAAAGATAATGTGTAAAGTTTTATCATTTGACCACTGTCTCAAGATGTAAGAATGGTATAAATATTATTACATATATCGCGGAGGAGTATGTGAACGAGTGAAACGGTTTAGAGGATATTTCGGCATTCCTCATCACTCGCAATTGTGATTTTGCATTTGAGTTATAAATTAAGATTACTTTGTATTTTACGCAGATAAAAAAATAAGCGTCCAGTATATTGTTCCGTTGTACGGATGCCGGTGGCTTTATGTAATTGTGTTAGAAATCACTCAGAGTAATTTGGATAGTGAGATGCAAATGTTTTAATTTTCCACAAATGAACATGCATATGTGTAAGTAATTCCAGGAATATTAACAGAGGCCATCTTTTATCTTTCTTTCATTTATTGAATTTAAAATAAGTGCTGTTTCGCTAATAATTGAGTTACAATATTTCAAACACTAAGAATTATCCTCATCTTCAAATTGTTTGATAGAACCTTGTCAACTCAAGCAATTGATTTGTTAATTAAGATAAATTGTAGAGGTCTCACAGAAATGAAGCTATTTATATGGGAAATGTATATGAAAGTATATATATAGAGTGACCGTAAATTCTGCCTTGATAGTGGCCCAGGAGGTTATTTAGGGTGCCTAGACTTTTTGGTTGGACAGAAGGGCAAATTTCTGAAGCGAGATCTCCGGATCTTCCATAATCATGTTCTCGTTGATTTTATTTCTTCACAACGTCATAGACAGTCGATCATGGGTACCTGAAGAATATAATATTTTCAGTGAACTTTCTTCCGGCATGAACGCTTTCTATAATCTGCACTATTTTATCGTTTATCTTTTATGCTTGGGTAGACAAGCTGGCCATTTTGAAGTTATGAATATCAAAACTTACTGACATTTTTATCTAACCTTAGCTCTAACTAGTGCCTAACCCTGATTTCAAATATAGCGGGAACTTTAATATTGTCCAGATTTTAAAGACGAACCTTGTAAATGTACTTACGGTAGAATTGGAGAATATTGCATTGTGTAAAGTCATCACTTAAGCCAGCTTACACAGGTCGTAAGCCCTGGGCCACCCTATAAAGACTTCCTTACATGTAAATAAGTTTGTCTCTGTGAGACTTCTATAATTATAATTTATCTTAATTTAGAATTATCCCTCTGTGGACACAAATCCAGTAATTGTGTTCTCAGAATACACATTTATTAAACAACATACAACAAACATACAATATGAAAATATTGTTAATTGATTTGTTGATTATGCAGTATTGTTGCCAATGAAGCAAGGCATTATTATTTTATATTGAAATAACACGGATTATTCCGAACAAACAATGAAATTTAAGTTAAGAGCTATGGTAGCTCCTCAAATAAGCATTATAAATAATATGTATTTGTCTTAAATAATCATCTTTTCTAATACAAAAATTGAATTTCATGATGCCTTCTAGCTTATCGAGTCTCGGAGTTTAGCGTAGAATGGCTCAACGTACGTTCACACCATTGGCCGATATTCGCAGAGTCGGATCCATTTTTATATATTACTAAGACACTTGCTCTATCTGCATCAAAATTTAGGATCAGCAGAGTCAGCTGATTGGATCTTTTGCAGTGTTCCCTGAACCAGAAGTTTTGAGTCGGTGTTGGTAAAAAGTGAATATGTATCTCAATTTAACAACCCCATTTTACAATTCAAGTATGCACAAGCTTCTACACTGAGGATTTTTAACCTGAACTGGTAAAATTGGATTGTATCTTTACATTGGCAGTGCATCCATATTAAAATCATCAGTATAAGTGATTGTGTATAATTATGCAGCTCTTTGGTGAAGAAGTTGCCTCATCAGAGGCAGAAAAGCATTCTGCAACATCAGAAAAGAATGTTCAGTGCGTGTCTTTGGTTACTTCCCGAGATGACTTTAGGGATGGAAACGTGTGAAGTGAGGGATGCCATTCATTTATTGTGTATATAGTTACTTTGGATAAGCGAGTGTGCAATTAACATAGCTTTATATAACTCTTCTAATGTACCCGATACATAAGTGAAAATAGTTTACTTATATAATATTATGCTTCCTTCAGATAACTATAAAGAGGTGTCATCATATTTATTACATAAAACTAATACACAGTAGTATATAAATTCAATGTGATTCAGTAATTTTAAAATTATAACTATTCAAAGTGTGCCATTTTCTATAAATTGTAACGTTCTCAAAATCTTCTGATATCACTTTTTAATTTGTTTATTTTCTTCTACAGTTTTGACTCTGTGGGAAAAAATTATGACAACATATCGCAAAATCATATTTATACATATATACACACATATTTGATATTTCTCCAAACATTGAAGGATTTATTTTAATACAAGCAGTTTTACAGCACCAAAACCATCAGTTGTAAAATAAATAAGAACGCAAACCTTCCTGATTGCCTCGCCTTTGATTTTGAATATTTTGCAAATTCATTGTCAATTATTATATTGCTGTTCTACGTAATATATGTACCAATAACTATAAACATTTACAATTGAATCATATTTGTTTTGTAACTAAATACGAAGTAGATGTCAAAAAAAATTGTCTCTTCTGAAAATAGTATTTCACTGGCAGTGTTTTAATTTAATATTGATGTTGTTGGAACTAACTTGTAAAAAGTGATTTACATTTTTATTTATACACAATGTCCGTAACCCAATCCTAGAAAGAGTGCGAAACACGTTTATAGAATGGTCGTCCTTTAAACAAGTAGGTAAATATATGAATTAGTAGATCTAATACTTCATGATGGCAATGTGTACACCTTTTTATTGATATGAGCATTATATTTGAGCAGCAACATTTTTTTGTTTGAAAAATATTTAATCTTACCTCTGACTTAACATAGCATTACGAAAAATAGTTTAACATTTTAACTTTCAGAAATGAATCTAAGAAAGGATTCCAAAAAAGGAAATTTCTATAAAAATAAGCCTAACATCATGATGTTACAAAATTATTAATTTTTTTATTTTTATTTTAAAATAAAATGGAGATGAGAACTTGGAATATGTGTCACATCAATGTTCTTACCACTTTAAACTAAGCTTGGGCTTTGGAAACTAAACTACACATTTTCCAATTCATTCTATAAAAAATGAAAAACGTACCATCAGAATGAAAATGTGTTACGTGTCTCCGTCACACGTGTATTTTACCACCCCTGGTATTTTACCACACTTTATTTTCCTATGAATTTCTTCATTTTTTGTGTCTTCAAAGATATCTACTATCCGTAACAGTATTCGTGGGTATACCACTCATGAATTTCTTGTAAAATTTTCTAATATGCTATTCCAAATTCACTATTTCTGACATTCCATGTTAAAAGTGTCCACATCAACCTAATTCATATATTTCAAAATAAAGCGACACTTCACCTCAATGTAATGCGTCACTTTCCTTTCAAAGGATGTTGGGATATTATAAGTATGTATATTATAATTAATTTAAAGGCTTCTGGGCGTACAAACTTAACTTTCATATAAAAAATGGATATCATTGGTATTTTGCATACTTTGATGAAGGGAGAATAAGAGTTATCGAAACGGAGTTAATTCCCGTCAAATATTGATGATTATCTCAGATTGTTTATTTTCTCAGTTGATTTCTTACTGTTGCCATCCTTATATGCTTACAAATTGAAGATGAAATGAGGTAATGGGAAAGTACTGAATTTTTTATAAGAGTGTAAATCGGATTACTGAATGCACCTTGTACTATGGTGTAGTTATTTTTAGGTCAAAGAATAACGGCAGCGTGTGTGGACATTTTATTCTCGTGATTGAATACTTATTTTAAATTGTCAAAAGCTTTTTAACAAACAGTTATTTAATCTAACCCATTTAAAGTGAATCAATTAGTTAACCTCTACCATACCGTGATACGTTTCGAGCTAGGTAAACCTGTGTTACTCTTTGGGTAGGGAGAGTTTAAAGATCCTTGCAGACGTTTGTACTTCTGTTACAGCGTACTTGCGCACTTTGGTGCTAAAGATGAGTCGGTAAGAGTCGTGATTTGATTGCCATGATTCGAGTCATGTTGTATTGATCGCTCTGCACTAGTCAGCATTATTTAAATAATTTGTTTTATATTTGAAAATTTTGTGTAGCTAAAAATGATGAACTGAAGAAAGTGGAATTATTGTTACCAATCAGAGAGACACTTGGAATATACATTAGTTGGAAATTTTAAATCCAACTGGACTTGAATTAGCTATCCTCTTGTTAAATAAAAAAAATGTATATTCTCAGACCAAACCGGTGCCATTTTGCTTGCATGGAATGTATGATTTCTTCACATTTTTAAATACCTCACTAAATACTTTATTGATATTTATATTTTAGCTTAAAATAACCAATGTTTGGCATATGTTATAGTGGAAAACGTTGACATGAAAAATCGGTTAACAGTCTCGTCATCGCCAAATCGCTAACAGCTTACGACTTTTACTTAACACTCTATTGACTAGGCTGATGATTGCAATAAATCCACGCATAAATAAATTAGGTTTGTAGCTATTTATAGTTAACAAAGGTTACTCGTTTGGCATGTTCGTAAAAAGTTTATATTATTATGACAATGAATGCTACAATGAGTTTCTTTATGAATTTATTTTAAGCTGAAATTTGTTTTACGCGAAAAGAAATTTCTGCCGATTTTGATTCCACGACAACTGTACAGTACACTGCTGTCCTGTATTAAATTTCCTAAGCAAACCTAACCTACTCATGTAACTTAACATATCATAAAGGAATGTGTAGTGTCATTTGCACAAGGCAGTTGTCTGGTCACCACTGATTTCCACTGTACACTGTAGCTACAGGAAAATATATACGAAACTGGCCCTCCCGAACCAGTAGCTCCGAGACGTCACAAGACCCTCATTAATATAATGGCAGCCTGTCCTTGAATGATGTAAATGTTGTTGCACCAAGTATGATCTCCATTTTGACTCCTGACTGACAGTACTTGATGGAACTCGATGATGGTGAAGTGAATAGAACGCAGTTTGTTATTTCTGCTTGCATCATCGCACCACATGAAACATCTCTTTCCGTGTCTTATTCATAATTTTTGCATCTACCTCACGTTTAATCCCAATTCCTATTTTCTATAATTCATCACAAAATCCTGTATTAATTTTGTTTAACGGTGTCCATGTATCAAAAATTTTGCAAACATAATATTAATTATTTAATTTGTAAGACTAGATCTAAGTACTATATAATGAGTGCAGACTTGCAGAGTTTGCTCGGCATGATGCTGCTCAAAATGAGCGATTCACTATTTAGAAGCTCCCGGAAATTACGTTTCATAAAACTGTATTAAAACAGGCCTCTTTCCATAGTGTTGACCCTTTCCTTTTTCTATTAAAAATTAATCAAATACTCAAAGTTTAATCTATTAAAATAAAGTACATATGTACTTACATATTTATGATTTTTAACATTAATTTATAAAATCAGAGTCTAATTAGGTGTCTTCTACTCCCATCTCTGATATAACGGTAGCTTCATTCAGTATTATACATATAAATACGTATTTTAAAAAAAAGCAATTTACCGCAGTTTGTTTCAGTTGATATTGTGGTGAGGAAAGGGTTAATTCAAAATATGAACTCTGGCATTATTATTCCTGTCGTTACCGGCTGCGTAATATTTAATTTGAAAAGGTGATATCAGTAATGTTGTATGGTTGTTATCTGAATCTTAAATGTACCTACTCTTTAGCTGCGCACGAGGAATGTATATTTTGAAGACATAACTACCCTGGTGACATCATGTTCATATCAAAAACCACAGTTGGAAATTTGGGTCTGTTTCAGATACATTTTATAGAATATCAGTTTATAAATAAAGAAAATATGTTGAATCAACCAACGATCAACATACTGTTTCCTTATTTATACAAATTAATCTAATCTGGAAGATAATTTAAGTACTATATTGTTTTGATACCTGCCTTCTTAATAGAAATAAGTGTAATTTTAAAGCAATTTTTCTTCTTTTCACTCTGAAAACGTCATATTTCTAATACATAGCGATAATTTAATTTATTAGTGATTAATGAAAGCTACAGAAGTGTCAGACAAGATAAAGTTTCTAGTGAAAAGGATTATTTTAAAGGAAATGTTTATATTTTATCTGTACTTTTAAAGATTTCATAAAATAGATCCCCTCTTATCTAAGTGAATCACATTTTACTGAATATTTTTATATACGAGGTACAAAGTACTATGAAATGTGTTAAAACCTTTATATTGTAGTTACCTTGAGTGTAGTTTCTTATTTTAAGGTAACAACTAGACAAGCGTGTGTAAGGATAACGTTTTCAAAAAATAATATTATAAAATACTCGAGTCTTGTGATGTTCAACAAGAAGTCACTCGGATGCTACGGGTACATGAAATGTGTGTGAGAAAGAATGTGAAATCGCAGGAGCCTGCAAAACAGAAATTGCTCACGAGAAGGCATATAAATGTGTTCGAAGCAACGAAATGTATTTTAAGAAGATAATGGTTAACAAAATTCTAATGTTTCTGGATACAGCTTGTGATCAGAGTTTGCTGAGTTGTTATGCTACATGCCAGCTCTGTCAGACTCCTCCTTCTGTAACTGACAGACTATTATAGACTCTCTGTCAGACTCCCCCTTCTGTGACTGACAGACTGTTATAGACTCTCTTGCTTGAATATTGTTATGGCATGTATATATTGGGTGAGACTCTCTCATAATCGTGACCCGAGGATTGATTTATTGCGGCTTGTTCTTCATACGAAGAGTAAAATAATACACCCTTACTTTCATGTACATGCACATATTGTAAAGAAGGTGCCAATCTGGTGCGAGGAACATCAGAAAATGGATAGATTTTCTCATATTAATCATATTCCTAAAAACTTCCATTATATCTTTATCCGCTGGCCTCTTCAAGTAATGTAGTGTCTTATGTTTGTTAGAAATTTTTACCAAACGTTGAAAAACGTGGTCGAATTTACGCAATACAACAACCAGAAAACTCTGAACGATGTTCTGTAAAACCCAATAATAATTATAATGAATTAAATTAAAAAACATTATTGTGTAAAATGTGCCCTGAGTGTCGTAATGTAACGTAACAGCGCAATACAACACCGCACGTGTGTCAAAATAGATGTCAGATAAAGCTCAAGTATCTTTGTTACTGTTTGGGTTTTGCTATTGTCTGTCTGTTATATCTCGGCATTTGGATCACTTTGTTTGCCTCAAGATTCTCTGACATAAATGTGTTTTTCTTATACATCCTCCGCAACATATATACTTAAAATTATGTGAATTTATTATAAGTACATAAAAATTTCCAACAATATTTACACAAATATAAGTAAGCAATATGAACACGATACAAATACGATACTGCTATCCACACAGGGTATCTTATTATTTAAAGTATGGCTTTCAAATCAAGATTCCAATTATTTGTAGGATTTTTATTGTCTACTTAACATACCCATCCAGTATAACACATACCGTTAATGCATGATTAATCTATTTCTTACCAGTCCTAATACTATCATTACGAACAAATAAATTGACTCCTCCTAAGCTAGTTGAATATGAAATACATACATATATTAAAACATCTGAAAATGATCTATATAGGAGGGGTAAAAATGTAGTATCCATTCTGTTTTATGTCCACAATGCGTGATTAGTGTTTATTATCCAGAATTTATGTGTGCCGTATTTGATGCGCAGTCCTTTTTACAAATGTGTAATGAAAATTGCTTTGTCAGAGTAAACAAAATTGCTGCCGATTATTTGTTTGGTAAAGCGCGAAAACAACTACATATTGATAATGACACCTCATAAACAACACTCTAATTATTACAATTTTAGAATATTTTAATTGGTAGAATGGTCAACTCATTGTCTATTTTTACATTGGTATTTTTAGATTATTCTAGAAGTAAGGTTTAATATATCTAATTAAACATTTGTATTGTGGACAATCTGTTAACAATAATTAATGTCACAAACTACGTATTTCACTTTGATAATTTTTCATCTACTATTTTCTTATCAATACTTTTGGACTTTGATTTCACTGCATTGTCTTGTTTGTGGGTTTTAATACATATGTTTCATTATGTGCCGAATGTTTACTTCAAAGATGAAAGATATTGTTTCCTTTTGATGCAACAAAGCTTTTTTAAAAAACGTTTTGACACTCCTATTCAAGGTTCACATTGCATTATATATCCTTTCCATTGCTTGTAACCAATATACAAAACTAACAATTTCTTCTCATGATATTAAGCTCTTATAATATTCTTATTATATAACATTTTTATATGGTGTAATATAAATATTAGATTATTAGAGATTGTGCAGGTATTTAAAAGTATAATTTTCCCAAGTATGTACTTATATTAATATTTATTTCACATTAATTTTTGTTTACTGCCGTTTGAAGAATTACTTGTAAAGCAATATTTTTAATATTTTAGGAAGATTTTCGTGGCTTTGGGTTTATATTTAATTTTTATATACTCAGTTTCATTGATAGTTTCCTTGCAAATTAAAATTTAGAGAAGTTAACAGAGATCTAGATGCCAAAAATCCATTGTTCTCAAAATGTTAACGCGTTTCCTAGAAATGAGTGAATGCAAACGTTAAAAATGGATGAAATAACATTATATATATTACTAATTTAAATTTACGTTATACATTTATAATGGATTATTTAAAACCTCCACAATCTTAGTGTAATGTGCTAATAAGCTTTAGACTGAAATGGATGTAGTGAGCAGGTACTTGTGCCGTTATAACTATGAATGTCAATCTTCCGATGTAAAATATTCATTATTTTTAGTGTGACGTGATCTTGTACGCATTGCAAATGCATGGAATAGTGTGGATAATCATATACAACTTGAAATAAAATATGATGAATGAAATTCAGTACAGAATGTGATAGATAGAACATATTATATTATCTAATACCAACATTTTTACCCATTCCAAATTAATTTATTAAAAATTGGTACTATTCTTGTATAATTCTTTGAAAGGAAAACTATTTTGTAGGTATGTATTTTGTTTTATTGCATTTTAGACTTAAAATACAGTACTTTTATTTTGTTTTGTTAGGAAGATACACTAAATTTTATTGTAACCCAATGTGATAGCTATTTATTTTTGTACTAGACAGATCAATATGCAAGTCAAAGTTATTGAAATGTTTCGAGAAGGTAGACATTGATAATGTAATGATGCAATAAAATGGATGCTACATAATGTACGTTGTCAATATATCACACCCCTGAAGTTACCTAAATTCCATATTTTCCAAGGCCAGTCGCACACGAAGAGTCCACGGAAATGTACTAAGGAACACGGAAGGTGCTAAGTCACATTTTGAGTCAATCTAAATTTGACAGACTTTGAAATGTTTTTGTTCAATGCTCTTCGTCTCAAATAAAAGAATTGAAAATGGTTAGTATTGCCAGTACAAAAATGGGTATTACTTTACTTTATGGCCTCACTCTGATTTTCTCTAAAAAAAGTATCCTGGCGTAGTTGAGTGCCCTGATATCAAAACTGAAATCAAAATTTGGGGGTTGTACGGTCGGACGCTATGAGTTAAAAGAAAGGGAGTAAAAAGCACCCAAACCAAAGATTCAAAAAATTGCAGCAATTGAACAAAATTCGAGGTGATAAATTTTTATATGAAAAACGTCAAGAAATCATAAAATAAAAATACGAGCGAGCCCAACAGTAGTCGCATATGATATGTAACATTTGACATCTCACAATTAAACATATCAATTGAGCAGCGACAGAAATTAACCTCAAAATGTAAAAAAGCTAAACATGGAAATACATATTTATTTGAATAATTATTCATTATTACTCACTTGCATTTTAATTATATGCCCTTTTTTCAGACACTTATTATTAAAAAATTATTTATTAATTAGTAAATACATGTAAAAAAATGTATGCACATTTTTTAATATTGTATATTGCCGCACTGTGAACTGTCATTAAAAAATTTTGGCGATGTCGATAAACTTGGTCATTGGAAAAATATCCAATCCAGATTGCTTTAAAAATGGAATAAAATTGTTATCAATAAAAAAGACACTACAAGGTCGAAAAATATTTGCCAACTTAACAGAGCCGTGGCGAAACTGGATAACGCGCCATCCCTGGATGTAGAATGGCAGTCCGTTGTTTCGAATCCCAGTAGCAGTTAAATAGTTTTTCGTTAATTTGATTTTTCTGTATGTCTTTTCTAATTGATTAATAAAAATTTGTTTAAAATTTACAAAACTTCATTCTGAAATTGCAACTTCACAATAATAATGTGTTTCTTTAGTATAATATACATTTAACAGTACCAACCTCTCGGAAAATGGGTTGGTACCATGTACCGGCCAACTAGCACCCAGGCACTAATTCGCTGGTGTCTAGTTTCCTGTTACGCATTTCCGTTCTTTTTCACGAAATCAATGCCACAGATTGCAGGAAAGGAGAGGAAAGATGTTACACATCAAAAATTTTCATTAAAAAATATATTTCATTAAAATAACTTAAAATCTAATTTATTCTAGTTTTTAAACTTTACAAGGGCATTGGTAAAAATTTAATTTCCGCCGAGCACTCGTCAAACAGCTCCTTGTAGTCGGGGTGTTCTCTGATGAGGACCATAAGGCAGCCTCGCTTGACTCCCATGGCGGCGCCCACGTCCATGCGGCTGGGCACGTAGCAGTAGGGGATGGACTTGTCCTCGCACAGGCCCGGCATGTGACACATGATCTCTATGGGAGACACATCACCGGCAAACACCACAATCCTGAAATAGAAAAGAAAGAACAGCTTAATACCCCATATTATATTCACCGAGTTCCATTATAAAACTAATACAATTGTGGTGGTGAAACACCAACACAAATACAGCCACCGGCGGACGCGTCATGTAACCGACTCGAGGCACACCCGGGTCATCGGCACTGGCCCAGCGGTCAGCGAAGCGAAATTACTACACATACCTGCAATGCAGCGTACACTAGCGAAGGGAAAAACTTCATTTCAAAATGAAGACTACAACACACACATGTTCACCAGTTTGAAGACTACAAAGTGTACACTACAATTGTAGTAAAAACTACTTGAAGTGAAGTAATTGTAGTACTACGAAATGAAGTGAAGTAAATGAAGTGAAGTAAGTGAAGTGAAGTGAAGTGAAGTAATTGAAGTGAAGTAATTGAAGTGAAGTAAATGAAGTGAAGTAATTGTAATAATAATGAAGTGAAGTAATGAAATGAAGTAATAGTGAAGTAAATTTTTAAAAAAATTTGGCGAGCTAAAAAAAAAAGGTCAACGACAAAAATATTTAAATAAATGACGATATTTTCTCCAAAGTAACATTTGGCCACCTAAAAGAAAAAAAAAGGTCCAGAGATTTCTTCGTTTACCTACATCAACTTCCCAAAAATTTTCAAACCATGGGGGGGGGGGGTTGTTACGAATTCCAGAAATTTCTTCATATATCTACATCAACTTTCCAAAAATTTCACGTAAAAAATACACTATTTAAAATGAGTTTCTCATACTTTCGATAACTTTGAAGTGTTTGTACTTTGTAGTGTTCGCTTTGAAATGAAGTGTACTATTTGAAGTTCATACTTTCAATAACTTTGGTGTTTGTAGTTTGTAGTGTGCACTACACATCAAAATGTGCGAAGTGTGCACTTCAATGTAGTGTAGTACTATATTGTAGTAGTGAGTACAGAGCAGACCCATCACTAAGCGTACACCCAAATTCGCTGACAATGTAACGAGAGTGACGACCGCGGACAAAGAAAGATTCAACAGAGGACACAAGAGGCGAGTACTGTAACCCCTACGCTGACGCAGCCAAAACATCCACGGGTCGGTGAAGGCGGCCAGTCTAAACACCATGGAATCCTTCTCAGGATTCAGTATAAGAAGCCGAAACGCAAACACTAATTATCTCATTCGCTCAGTGCTTATTTCATACGGCGGAACGCTCCCCGATCGAAGTTACACTTCTCGGGGAACACAGTTGTATATTTATAATCTATGCTTTTGTATTCTACATTGTATCATTTATCTGTCAATAAATTCTATCTAAGTATCGCGACTTCATTCTCATCCAAAGTAACAGGAGTACCGGAACTCCAGTAAATACCGGTGGTGACCTCATATTCAAACAAAGCAGTAGTGTGAGAGGGTAGCTTCTCGACCTGACGAAGGGTCGCTGCATACACTGTGAATACAAAATGAGGCTGAATTAATAACGATTCTCAATAAATGTGATGTAGGACTTTGTGATACATATTCCGGATTTCGGAACAAGATAAATTTGAAAGCCTCGAATTTCACCTAAAAAAACCACATAGCTGACACATGATTCTCATCTGGTGATCGTTGTATTTTTATACCACAAGCGTTTGGTTTAGTGAGTGAAAATAGTAAGACTATTGATGCGACACTTTCTGTCTCATTCATATCTCTATTTAAAAAAAAACATAATTTAGGCAAGGAACACGTTCAGAATTAGGCATATTGTGATCTAATATAACGAAGTTCAGAAGTTGAAGTTATTATTATTATTATTGATAATGGGTAGGCAGCTTAAGCCGATAGGCCCATATCACTGTCTCTCATTTGAATATCCAGCCTATTCTTAAATTGGTTGACACTGGCTGCAGACACAACGCCTTCAGGCAAACTGTTCCACATATTGACCACTCTATTGCTTAATGCATGCTTTCTTGGGTTACACGAGAACCGAGACTTGTTCAACTTCAGGTGATGTCCTCGAAGGCCCACATTAGTGTTAAATGCAAACATATCTGTCATATTAGGAATATTGTAGTAGCCCGATAGAATCTTGAATGTCTCGATGAGGTCACCTCTTGCTCGTCGCTCCTGAAGAGTGGGCAGTTTCAATACTCTCAGCCTTTCCGCATATTCCAGGTTTTTAAGACCCAAGGGCAATTTTGTGGCTCGTCTCTGAACATTTTCCAGTAAAACTATATCTTTAACAAAATATGGATTCCAGATCTGAGAGGCATATTCGAGGAGAGGCCTCACATATGTCTTATAAATAGTTGTGAATAGTGGTACTGTCAGATGTTAGAATGATCTTCTCACTAAATAAAAAATAGAGTTAGCCTTCTTAACCACACTCGCTATGTGCTCACACCATTTTAAGTCCTTGGTAATAGTAACACCCAGATCCTTCTGCGAGACCACTGACTTGATCAGGCTTTCGTTTAAGGTATACTCAATATTTGGGTTATTCTTGCCGACATGGAGAACACAACATTTGTCAACATTAAGACATATGAGCCACTGCTTTGTCCACTCCGATAATTGATTTAAGTCTCTCTGTAACACCTCATGGTCAGTAAGGGGGTTACCGAAATATTTTGTGTCATCGGCAAAGAAACTCACAGTGGACTGGACAGCAGCACGAAGATCCAAAATGTATAAAATAAAGAGAATTGGTCCCAGCACACTCCCCTGTGGAACTCCACTTAAAACTACTTGCGGTGCAGATAGAGAGTCACCCACTCGGACAGCAAAGGAGCGCTCAGTCAAAAAGCTCTTAATCCATTGAAGTAGTGAACCATGGATTCCTAGATGTTCTAACTTAGCGATTAATCTATTAAGTGGGACTCTGTCAAAAGCCTTTTCAAAATCACGATAAAATATGTCTATAGGTTCATGGCTATCAAAACTAGTGGACTATCATCAAAACTAGTGGACTATCAGCTATCAAAACTAGTTGCTGTTGATGAGATTGTTGCGACAGAATCTGAAGATTAAACTGTACAACACTGAAACAACTGATTATTCTACGTGGATGTGTAATTTTTGCACAAGGTTTACAGGACAATACACAGTTATCCAAACCAGATTATTGTAACCAAAGGGTTATGCCGAGAAGGTGAAAGCAAGGGGCCTGAAATGGGCTGTAGAAGAATCCGGTAACACACATTAAATTTGTCCAGTTTCCAAAGCGTCCATTTCTACTTAAAACTGTCGACGAAGAAACAATGATTGTCACTTTGCTTTATGGAAATTGCTGTTATCACAGAATTTAAGATTTACTGATAAAAACGACCCCCCTAGATGGGTGTGAGGCTGCACCGGCGTGCAGGAAACCAGGATGCAAGTTTTGAGTGGGACATGGGTCCTGTAACATGCACAAAGCCCTTACATCCAGACCCAGGGGAAGACAAATATGTGGGTGGACAGATATTGTTAAGACCTGTAAGAGGCATGCAAATGAATGCCGCGTAGATAGAAACATTGGTGCTCTCTAGAAATTACAGCCGTAGACTTCCGAGCCCCGTGAGGTCTTCAGAAAAGATATTTGCTTACCAAGAAAAAGAAAAAAACGTCACAGTGAGCTAATTTCACGAATAGCAAACAATTTGGGATTATTATTTTTCATTTATTGAATGTAAATTTGTGTTGTATATTAATAAACAATTAAAAAATTTCATACATCAATTAAGAATCCAAATTGTGAAAAAAAAAAGCTTAAAAATGGAACATAAAGAATAAATGTCTACTCAAAATACTTATTAAAATGACTTTCAGTTTGTTCATATGCTAAAAAAAATCAGTTCAGCGAACTTTATTGTCATTTCCGTTAAATGTGTTCCAAAGGGTGTAAGTATACGATTAGCAGTCATCTACTGCATCGTAATATTCAAGTAATTTACAAAATTAGTGAATTAAAGTCAAGGCAGTGACAAATTACTTATTCAAAGCAAATTAAAGAATTATACTAACTAAGGTACTCTAACTCCAGCACAATGTTTCATTTTAGCTTACTATTGTATTGTACCTATTCGTCAATGTTGGACACTTTCAAGGTTATTAGCCATACACACATTTTGAAGAAATAAAATAATTATTACTAAACTGAAGATTTCCAAAATTAAACTAATGGTAAACAATTCCATAAAAGCATTTGAATGAAATAAAGTCTGAGTTTAATCTTAGTTAATCCTGTTGGCTGTTTCGAGTTGACAAAACGCTGACAAAAATTTAAAGGTTATGTGTACAAACGCGGCACGACATAAATCAGTGGGTAAACAAAGCGAAGAAGAATCTTACCCTTTATGTCCAAGTCGCACTTGTTTTTGCACTAATTTAAGACCGCAATTGAGGAATTTCTTTTGGGCAGATGCTTTCTTGATGAGTTTGTAAAACTTTTTGCTCAGTTTTTTCGGGGCCATCGGTTTGGCAATCAAACTGCAATTTTTCAGTTTATCTTCGTAGCTAGAAGGTTCCTCTTTCACTGATATATCAGCCATCGAAACGTCCTCTACAGGTTCTATTTTTATTTTTCCCATCTTATCGATTGTCGGCAAACCTCAAGCAAACAAATAACACGTGGTGTAACGTCAAACGAAGAAACCATAGGAAACAGAATAGATGAATGACAAATTTAGGCATAGAAAAAATATAGCTAGAAGAAGAGGAAAACAGATGTACACCGACATCAAAAAATAAAAATTCCTAACATTCAGTTCCTACTTTCATTCTTACAAAGTTATACCTATTGCGATATTCAGGCGTATTGGGGGTAAATTAATTGAAACATTTTTTTTGTAGATCAATGACACCATTAGCTCGCAGTTGACATAATGCCACATAGGGACTCGGTATTGAATAGAAAGTATCGATACTTTCGTGATTAGTATCGGTGGGAAAGTATCCTATTCATAAAGTATCGAAACAAAAGAATCGATACTTTTTCGAACTTTCTATAAAGATTTCATTATAACTCTGTATTATCGCGACTCCACAGGATTAATACTGTGTAGTATTGTATACGGACGAGAACTATGATTTATTTTGAGGTGGTCTCCGTGACAAGAACTATGCTCCCATGAAATTGTTTGGAGACTACTCTCAGCTTCCGTAGTTCACCCATTACCCATTAAATTTCAATAAAGCGAGCATCGACACTTACCGATCTGAAAAGTATTGAACTTTATTTTGTCATATTCCTCACTTCACATATATGCGTCATTTTGAATTTCAATCTATCGACCATTGATGTTCTGTTTGTTCGTAGATCCAAACACGATAATATGCGTTATATGTAATATCAGAGAAACGGGTGGCACGAGAGTTTGAGTAGAGAAGTGAGGGAAAAATTCCACACCATGATGATTAGAATTTAATCAAATAAAAAATGTGTTCCTGAATGCTTGAATTAGAAATAGGTCAATCTAATTTAGTCAGCGTTTTATTTTGAATTTCTCAAATACCTAGAGTATTTTTATTATCTTATCCCTGATTTGATCCCAGTAAATTATAGTTTATTTCTAGAGTCTGGTTAAAATTTATATGAGTGCGATATATCTTTTAGTGTGCTACCGTAGTTGTTCTCAAGCGCTCGCACATTGAGGAAACATTGATTGCAAGTATGCAGTACTCATAATTAATGATTCGCAAAGGGGGAAATAATAAGTTTTGCGCATATTTATATACCTTTCAAATGACTCGATATTCCACCTTACTGAAGGAATGACCTTAATTTAGCTTTTATGTTAATGGAATTAATTAGGAAATTCTGGAATGTGATGCGAAAAAACAATATAGCACGGAAAGATTGAACTGTGATGAATCCATGTAGTGACAAATTAGTAGCGTTCAAAATATAGAAGTCCAGCTCGAGTTGAGGGTGGCTGTAGGGAAGGCAGGTAATGATAACGGGTAGGTACTTAGTTTGACACAATTTATTTAAAACATCATAATGTAGAAATATACAACAAATATTTTTTGAAGGCCAAGATCATAGACGTTCCTACTATAAATATAGAATAGTTACAAACCAAAATATCTGCTACACAGAACTATAACACGAAATACTGCGAACAAAGATGCACATCGCGGGAGTTGGTTAGCTGCGCTATAAGAAAGAAAGAGAAAACATCATAGGCTACCAACGTAGAAAATACAGAAATCTCCGTACTCTGAAGTCGGTTTGAATTTCCCTACAAATTATTGAAATAAAACTCACCTATGAAAGGTTATATCCTCTTCTTTATTATGTGATGAAGCAATACAACGATTAACACAACAAACATACATTTTCAAGTTGTTTTATTTTTATTTTTAAGGCAAAAAGCGAAAGAGGCATAAAGTAAATACTGCGATTAGCTACAACTTCATACGCATTCGTTCTCCAAAATTATTTTTTATTGTCCTTTCTTATACGTGGTTATTAAAATACTTTCTATCTCTTTCTGACTAATACATTAAGTACGTAATAGAAGACAGTAGAGACTAGATATCTCAGATTTGTTTTTTAATGACTAGTCTATATTTATAGTACGTCTATGGCCAAGATAGTTTTTGTGGTAAGTTAGACGAAATTAGTATGGGATCGCGGGCGTAGAGAGCTCCTGTAGAAAGGAGTTGGCTGCGGTCGTCGGCCAAAAAGGGAATAAATCGGTATGTGAAGCTGTACACGTTGAAAGTGTGGGCTTATTTATTCAACGTTTAAACTGCGGGAAAAATTCTAGCACAAAGGATAAAAAATGGTGGGATTAATATATTTGAATACATTTTTAACAAATATATGCCGATAACAAGTAGTGCCAAGCATAGTTTGAATAATAAATTAATCTTATGGCTTTACCTCCCTCAATCCAAATTCTCACACCCTTCCCCCTTTTCTACCCATTTCTATTCCCATATAGTTTTCTTCACTATTTCTTATTTTGTGTTGTAGATCATAACAATTAGCAAAAACATTATTTTGTAATAAAGATCAAATATTTACTTAGACAATATATTTTTTAAGAGAATTTGATTTCACATTTTCATAATTGTTTCAAAGTTTACAAGCTCCTAGTATTTTTTTTACCGGTTCGTACCAAGATAGTGTCTATATATTTTGTAATCTGTGAAACTGGGCCTCCAATATAAAAATACTACGTAGCTACCGTGTACTTTTATCAATTAATTATTAATAAGATCAAAATTGACTTGACGTTCTCAACAATTTTTCGAAAAAGTTTGTTTTTAGGAAATTTTATGCACTATCAAGTAAAAAAATTTTATATTGGTAAAACAAAAATAAATTTGAAACTAGAGTTAAAGAGCACATCAAAGCTTTAACTAGCAATGTCGAGTCGGATTTTGCAATACACTTGATTGAATATTAACATACATTTAAAATTAATACGGATTTAAAATATTTACATATTAGCTATAAGATCCCACATATTAATAATTTAGAAATACTTGAAATAAGGAAAAATGTTAATATTAATTCAAATATAATAAACACTCAGAATAAATTTGTGCACAATCCTCTATTGAATATTTTTCCACTTAAAATTCCATCCCCTTCAGATGACATTCCTAATAATTAATACTTCCGACCCCCCCCCCCTCATCCACCCGTCATCCTCCTCTTCACCGTAACACACTTGCATGGTTTAACATTTTCAATTTTTAGTACACAAACAATCCTGATGAAGAGAAAATTGTCCTCGAAACATGTAGAGTGTATAATCTAATAAAGTGGTGAAAACAAAGTGATTTGTGTTTTATTTTAACAAAAAAAATTTGCTTAGCAGCGATATTAGCGGGGTGCTATTACGTACGTCGAAAATGATTGCACAGTACAAGTAAAAAATGGTTTTTTAAGATTTGTTTATTTGTGAATTTTAAAAATTACCATGTTTGGGCCAATTCGGAAAATGTACCAAATGTATCCTCCTGCATAAGTAAGTCATTTCTTGCTTTTGAATTTTCGTAGGGCTTAATTCATCGGCAAATAAATATGTAAACTTGTCCTTATTTGGCGTCGCTTCGTACCATTTCCTGCGCCTGTGATGACTGATGACGTGGTGACCAATACTCATTGCATTCTGTGGTTCACACGCGCGTGTTCACGATTTGTCAACACCAAAGAGGTTGGTCAACACAGTTCACACAAAAAATTTTAGCGCGCACACAAATATCAACAAGACATTCAAAAGTCATGCACATATACAATTCAATGTCTCATCACTACACTTAAAACACGAGAAAAATCTAATCATTAGAATGGATGAAAGAATGAAGGAAACAAAAGGAAGGAAAAAAAAAAACAAAAGGAAACAAAATTTAATTTATTAAAGAATACATCTTTCAAAGGCAGTCTTTCACTTTGGTGACATTATTAAGACTGGGCATCCACTGCAAATGGACAATTCGGCGTTTTTTTATTACGAAAATGTGGGTTCTTATTATTCATTTATATCAGAATGTATACTCTAGACTCCAATTTTCTTAGATAAATAACTTAGATAGAACCTTTGTTATTATATAAAAGTAATAAACTGGACATTATTTATAATAATTAATAAAATATAAGCATTAATCGACAGGCTGCATTTTTCAGGCAGGCTGAATATTTTTTTATGTACGCATAATATGTTTTTTATACGTACGTTTTATACGTATAAAGTATACTTCATTATCTAGAATCCGTACTAAAGAAATTAAGAAATATTCAATATTAATAAAGTTATAATGTTTTAAATTTACATGAAATTATTACATTTTTGTTGATTTTAAAACGCCTTTTATTTATATATAGCGATGATTTTAACAGTATATTCTATTCTATTTATTATTCAATGTTAGTTTTTTTTAATAAATCATCTCTTAATATAAATAAAAAGAGTTTTAAAATCAATAAAAAACGTTAAAAAGTCTTGTAAATTTAAAACATTATAACTTTATTAATATTGAATATTTCTTAATTTCCTTTAGTGAATTATTTTCAGCTGGACGGTGTGGAATAGAGAAAAAGTCGAATTTAAATTTCAAGAGCTACTAGAACACTGTGCATCTTCCACATTCCTGTAGCTCGTACCAATTACGGATTTCGCTTCCCCATAGTGAAAATGTGCCGAGTCTACAACGACGTATTCACCGACATCGACATCTATCATGTGTCTCTATACCACCTAAGATCACAAGTGAACATAATTCTGCGACGCAAAATTGAATTAATACTTGAATAATATCTGAATATCGATTAATTACTGCAGTGCAAGATACAAATAATGTTAGGTAATACGAATAATTTAATATTGTTATTTACTTTATTATGTTCTACCCACTACTGTTACAATTGATGTCTTTTATTTTAACATGCTTATATTATTATTATGTACTACTTCAAAATTATTTCTATGTGAGATATGTTAGGATATAAGTTAATATGTTTATTAGGTACTATCTATTTAGATTCTCATATATTTATATATATCATTTTCTTATATCTGTTAATATTTTCAAATAAATAAATAAATTAAAAAAAACAAATGCAGAGAAATAAAAAGAAAAGAAAATAACACACCATAAATATCATTAAGGCGGTACATACATTTTTCAAGCTGTCATAGTGGCGATATGTGTCGGATAGATCATGCTACTTGAATACGAGATCGAGACATGAACAAACGTCATATCAGATAAACCTTGCAAGAGCGTATTTTTTACATGTCCTTGTGAGATAGAAAGGTTGCGAGGAAACGAGACAACCATATGGAGTAGGTACCGACGTTTAAAATATATGGGAACGCAAGTCATGCGCGCGTACCATTATTAGAATTTTAAATGTTTTAAGTCTAGAATATAAAAAAGCGTATGTATATTTCTCCAATAATTTAGGTGTTGTAAAAAAAAAAGTAAACAACAATTTTTCTTATATCACTGTTTTTTAATTTAAAACTTTTGTCGAATAAGCAGATTTAGATATTATTTTGACTTCCGACTGAAATGTCAAAACACCTGTGAAAATAATTGAATTCAAATAATTTTTATTTAAAATAAACAAAAAACTACTGCAACAATATGTATGGAATTAAAAATAAAATTAAAAACCATTTATCTATATTTCAAAAATTATCTCGTAAATTAATATCTTACTTGACTTTCAAATAACAATGAAATCAACACGATTATAGTGAACATAGCAAGTCAGCAAAAGTGACATGCGTTTATGTTGTAAATGTTAGGTTATGAGTAGAAATGCAATTTAATACAAAACTAGTTAAAAAAAACATTATTATCTGCGATGAATAGATTGCTTTCGAATATATAATATGATATTATTTTGAACTAAAGTCAAATTTGGCATAAAAACACGTTTTAAAGTGATTTTTTTTATGAAAAAATGGTCGGACTACATGAGTACGTCCGCCTCTCCCGGCTGGCGCGCGGATTGTGATCTGCATACTGCATAATTTTTTGACACATTTCATACTATAGAATTTTTATTTTTAAATATTAATTAACGTGTTTTTTATAAAAAATTAGCTTTTTAATAGTGAATGAAGACTCAAAGTGCGAATATAGACACAATATATCGTTTAAAATCATCTTTTTATATGAATAAACAACATTTGAAAATGACCAAAAATATTATTATCTGTAAATATTTAAGCATGTTTGAAAAATGATATCTTTTTTAATATTGAATATTTCTTAATTTCCTACGTACAGATTCTAGATAATTAAGTAAATTTTATATGTATGAAAAAACATATTATGCTTACATACAAATTTTAAACGAATCACACTTTGCCCGTGAACATTAAAAACGTTTTTTTTGCCGCGGCCTGTGGATTAATGCCTATATTTTTCTTAATTATTGTGAATAATGTTCAGTTATTACTTTTATATAAGAACAAAGGTTCTATCTAAGTTAACGCCCTAAAAAATTGCAATCTATCATATAAATTCTGATATAAATGAATAATAAAATCCCACATTTTCGTTAAAAACGCCGAAATATGCATTTGCAGTGAATGTACCGCCTTAAAACAAAACATAAAAGATACCAAAAACGTACATATCATAAAAATTATAAGTACATATAATACAAAGTATATAAATATAGATTAATGTAAGTTGCATCGTGGAGACAGAAAAATGATGAAAATGGCACTCCTCTCAGGGTAATAGAGAAAAAAAAAACAAATAACAACACACACAAGCAACGGATTCGCAGACCAGAAATCCACTGCCGGCAGAAAAAAATAAAACAGAAACAATATCGGATGCTAGCACGTTCAGAGAATTGTGTGATAGAGCCTCCAATCCGAATATTCGAATATTCGAACTTCGAATATATTCGTCTATTTTTAAGTATTCGTTATTCGAATACTTTAAAAAGTATTCGTAAAGTATTCGCTCATATTTATATTATAAGATTTTTAATATTTTTCCAAACGAAACAAAGGTTTATTCAGGGGAAAGTCATTTGCAAGGGTTTTCAGGTATACCGTTGTGGGCTATATAATGAAGTCGGCCATCAAAGATGTAAACGCCGTAAATTGTCGGACGTCCTTGGCATTTGCCTTTTTTTAAAGTCATGCTTATCTTTATGCACTTACGGTTAACACACTTTGTTTTGTCAAGGATGGAGTCGGCTTTTTCATAAATACTTGAGCCGACAAACAAGGAGTTATATACAATTTTTTTTTTAAACTTGCACGTGGGGTGTGAGATATGAAGTAATATAAACATATCTTAAATTTTGACAGTTATCTAGAGAATACAGACTAATCTGTAGCTAATTTTTTATTGTTTTTATATAGGTATGTATATTAACAAAATTGAAATATATTTTTTGTGTATTTTTTAAATTTATATTTATAAATTCCACATTATTTTTCAACACACTTTTTGTTGTTTTTTATAACACATATATAAAATATTAAAATAAATAAATTTTCTACAATTATTGTGTTTTTTTTTAATATATAGAATGTATTTTTCTGTATTTATCTTTCGAAGAAAATTATTCTTTCCTTAAAAATATTATGAATATATTCGAATATTCGAATATATTATCATTAACTATTCGATATTCGAATAGTTGGAATCACGAATATTTGGAGGCTCTACTCTGGATGTTTGGCAAGAAAGATGGAATACTTCCACTGTGGGGAGGTGGACTTTCTCCTTCTTCCCCGTTGTTGCGGTGAGGAAACGAAAAGGAGGTGGTGCTGGACCACTGTGCGACGCAGATGGTATTGAGCCATGGCGAGTTCCGGTTCCCTGTTTGACCTGGGACTCGCCCGTGACCCGTGGTGTACCTGCAGTCTCCGGAACACCTCCTCAGAGAATGTGTGCTCCTGAAGGAGGTCCACGCTCGGTTACGAATGCGGATCTCCTGAAGAGGCCCCAGTACACGATTTTCGTATTTGCTCTCGATTTTGCTAAATTTAACGTAAACTTATTAAATCATTTTGCGAAACCCGTAGCTGAACAGGCTTTTAATCAATTTTATTATGATAGATGCATTTTCTCTTGAAGCATTTCCTTAAAAAATATGAACAAATATATATTGTTATAACATCAACAAAATTATAACTCCGAAACACTATTTTAGTTTTCATGCAATATAGTTATCTTTGGTATACTTAATCTCTATATTTGCAAATAAAGACCATATATTTTAATTACAAATTGATTTTATAAAGTTTGAAAAAGAAGTGATGCTATTCAAACATTAATATTTTTCGACAAGTTGTTAAATATATCGTTTTCAACAAGACAAAAATTAAACGTTCTGTTTCCTATATTGCAGTATCCATAAAACCATTAAAACATCGATTATTTTAATTAAATTTTACATGCTTACTAAGAAAATTTCACTCTCATTAATATAAAAATATTCAAAAAATTACACCTCATACTGAAAAATTCGAATTAATAAAACGTATAGTCTGTTAAAAGATAATTTTTTCTTTCAAATCAGACTTCGGTTGGACAGTCCAACTACGAAAATCGTGTACTGGGGAAATGTGAAAATGATAGGATTCTGTCCCCTTTCAGAGTATTCATTCGTGTGTGGGTCTCGCGATGGGAGGTCTAAAGGGGATGATGCGTGTTGGTGACGACGTGTCCGTGTGATGGCTGATGACGAGTCGATGCGATGACCGAGCCAGATTCCTATTAATAAGCACTGGGACTACAGGAGATTCGATCATCACTCCTGCGGCACTAGTACTTAGGAACAAGGAATGGCTGATGATGTAACACTCTTCGTGACACGGGTCCTCTTTGATGGAACTTCATGTGGAACTCTCCACTCCTGGAAGCTGTTGCAAAACTTCCGTGATTCATGTTCAGAACTGCAAGAAGGAAATACAATTTTTATTACGGTATCTTTTGAGTAAGTTCAAATTTTTAGGAACACAATAACTGGATTTTTAACCACAAATTCTTTTATTAGTTTAAATGGTAAAAGGGGAGCTATTGAGGGAATGTAAGTTAAAATTCTCCCAAAGGTGATGCATGCAGTGTGCTACATTCCCGGTTTAAAAAAACGAAATAATTTGAAAATATGTTAAAGAAGTGAGATGTACAGAATATTTTAAATAACATTTAGATATCATTTGAATGTTCATCGAGAAATATTATATACATTATTTTTGGGGTGTAAAAGCAAAGGCAGCAATATCCAAAAAAACAATTTAATGCATTCAACGAGCAAAACTAATTTATAATGTACCTACTGTATTCGAGATTTTATAAAAAACGTAGCCTATTAATTTATAGGTAGGTAAAATAATTTTGGAAAGGATAGATACCTACATAAAATCTAGAATTCAGTACATTTTTCAAAACATTTTTTAAATTTTTTGGGCATTGCTGCCTTTGCTTTTATACCCCAAATTTAATATTCGACACTTCAATAATGAAATTTAATGTAACTAATCGATATGTATATTTTATTACGCTATTTTTATTTTCAAAAGTTTAAGTTTTGAGTCAGCGCGAATCTTTCGCGGCGTCTTTTCCATCGCGTAAAGTCGTCAAAGCAAAATGGGTCGACCAATCGTCCGCGCAGAATGTTTGATAAGCGCATATTGTATGGAAATAAATGTAGCGGCGTTCCGCGACGAAAGAGATGCGGCGATTTTAAAAGCGCGGAATGTCACGCCAGCAACTGCTAGTCAACTTTAACTAAGTTCCTCATTCTTATATTCAATCCTGACAAAATAAAGTATATAAATATAAGGAGAGAATAAAAAATGGTATTTTCAATTTTTGCAAGGTTTTTATAATTTCATTTGAGTTGTATTAAAGCGAAAGAATTTTTAATTATCGATACAAGTTACTGTAATAATAGTTCAACTTATTGCAAAAAATAAATATTATATATTGCTAAAAATATTGAAAAAAAAATGAAAAATTTGATATTGCAAATCTCCATAACAATTGATGTTTTATTAATTATAAATGTTCTTAATATTGTTATATTTTATATTTAAGTGTTCATACCTGATATTTTTCTATATACTTCTTTGTTATGTAATATTTTTATGTATTTTTTTATATAATACGTGATACGACTTTATATTTTTATATTTTATATGTAGGTACTACTGCTTATACTTGATATTGTTTTTTATATAAATATTTGTATATTACAAAAATTTTACATGTATAATCCTATAATGGGCGTGAACAAATAAAAAAAAGTTAAAAAGTATTAGGTCATGATTGCTTGAACATTTTCGACTCACTGTCAATGCAGGAATCCGCCTGTAAAGTCTTTGCTACTAGCTATGATACACGCAGTATAGTACCTAATAGAGTACCTACTCTGCCAGGAGTGTTCGACCACGAAGGAGAATAATTAGTTTAGTTATGTTTTAATTTAACAGCATTTACATTGTTTATTGCGCAGTAAAATGAGAGTCGAGTCTACAAATTAGACAAGGGCCAATTCAGCCCACTGAGAGCAGATATTCCACGCCGCGGGGGCAATTGAGCGCCCAGTCAATGGGCATTATCACGGAGGCAGTGGGCAGACGGTTGGTCGTGCCGTGTCGGTGGGTACCTATCGGCCGGGCATGGCGCGCTCGCGCGGGAATCTGCGCAGACGGGAAGCTGTCAATGTGGTTTAATTGGCGGCAAGGGAGAGCATTGGATAGGGGCGTCATGGCGGCCGCTGCATTATCTAATATAGCTCGCTCTTGTCGCAGGGAGGACCAATATTAGAGGAAATTACATAAATATTAACTGGATGTGGCACGAGATGAATGCATTCACTTTAAACGAATAACTGTCGAAATATTCATGAGTCATTACCCGACACTTTTACCTATCTATTATCGCATTCGTCTTCTTTGGATGAATCATTTAACGCATTTGTATGTTAAGGCAGCAAATGTGGGTTTTTATTATTAATTTATACCAGAATATATACCGTAGACTGCATTTTAGCCTAGGGAAAAACCTTAGAGTATATGGATAAGGGAAAAACTTAGATAGAACCTTTCTTATTATATAAAAGTAATAAACTGAACATTATTTATAATAATTATTAAAATATAAGCAATAATCGACAGGCCGCAGCCGAAAAATCGTTTTTAGTGTCCTAGGCGGCGCTAATTTTTAAGGAATATTTATATGTATGCATCATGTGTTTTTTCATACGTATAAAGTATACTTCATTATCTAGAATCCGTACTAAAAAAATTAAGAAATATTTAAAATTAATAAAGTAATAATGTTTTAAATTTTGCAAGAAATTTTTACATTTTTTATTGATTTTAAAACGCTTTTTATTTATATGAAGAGATGTTTTTCAATAGTATATTCTATTTATTCCAGTATTTTAAGGCATTACTCACTTAATTGCAGTCTAAAGTATACATTCTGATATAAATTAATAAAAAACCACATTTTCGTAAAAATACGCCGAAATATGCATTTGTAGTGAATGTCCGGCCTTAATGTAAGGTCAGAAAGGTTGAGGTAGGTACTTGAATCTCTGGGACTTTGTATGGATAGGGTGAACTTCAAGGGCCCAAGAAAAACGTCGGCCAGAAAGATACGGTATAAAAACACGGCATAATACCCCAGAAGACACACACCAGAAGATGTGGCCGTGAAAACCATGAAAACATTCTAGTGTTTTACTTTTCCTAGTATATCCGTATTGGACCCAGTCGTCGTTAGTTCATGTCTGTAATATATTTTGGTGATATGTTATTATAGTAACTAATGTAATAAAAAGCAAATAATGTCCACCAGGGAACTAGTAATGCTATAAAGAAGAAGTATGGTGGTACCCTACCGATATTGTATTTTCGATAATCGGACAATTCTGCGAATTTCGTCAATCGAGGCAATTCTAATTAGAACCCCACTCAGTCGTCTTGTGGGATTAGTGTGAACCCAACGGCAGGGTCTTCGGCCTTTGAGCGTGTTGATGCAGACTGCGCCCTCAGCACCGAGAAACCAGGTCACCACATCCAGCGCCCTGAAAGAAGACATTTTATTATTTTTTAAAGGATCATCAAAGGTTTTATAGTCAAAGTATTGTCTAATAATCAATACAATACAAATCAATGTTAGAAAGTATCGCGTTACTAGAATTACCCACGTACTTGTTGGATGAAGAAAAACTGTAGTTAGTTAGTGATGGGTTTCGTTCACTTGACTGAACAATGTTCATCACACCGCTCATTTACGTGAACTGTTTATTTTTGATCATCAGCATCAATGGCTTCACAGCCAACATTCCTTCTCCATCTTCCTCCATCCTGACAAGTATTCTCCAATATCTGACACTTATAGTTTTCACGTCAAGGATAACAGCAGAACACTACTGTTATCCTTTACTCCCTACACAGTGGCTCAATTCAAGAAGTTTCCAGTAAGTGCGAACAAATTATCCTAGAAAAATATTACACCAGAAAGTTGGTTCTACACAAATATAAAAAATATAACTGACTAAACACTTTGACTGCTGAACTTTTTATGATATGTATGAAAATATTAATCGGTTATTAATATTATTAATATTTAAAGCATTAATTTTGTGGTTAGACATAATAACAGAATGTTAGTAAACTTAGTAAAAACCACTACCAGATTTACGGTCTACCGATTTCGAGACGTACCCGTCTCTTCGTCAGGACCAATACTACACTACTACATTCACAACACTATACACCCCAACCATAGTATTATAAAACTATCACCACTATTGTTCACATGCGTGTTAATTAATAATTAGTTCAATTTCTCTGACAAGATTAACACGCATGTGATCAATAGTGGTGATAGTTTAACAATACTATGGTTGGGGTGTATAGTGTTGTGAATGTAGTAGTGTAGTGTTGGTCCTGACGAAGAGACGGGTACGTCTCGAAACCGGTAGACCGTAAATCTGGTAGTGGTTTTTACTAAGTTTACTAACATTCTGTTATCGGTAACAATTTTTATGAAAAAGTTTTATGGAACACTGCTGTTATCCTTTACTCCATACACAGTAGACAGTATCTCAATTCAAGAAGTTTGCAGTAAGTGCACAAAAATTATCCCAGAAAGTTTGTTCTACCTACACAAATAAAAAAAAACTGGCTAAAATTTTTTTTGGGCCAGTTATATTTTTATATACCACGTAAAAATTGTCTTTACTCTTAGAAGACTTACATAAGAATTGAAAAAAAAATCACTGGAAATTGCTATATTACGGAAAAGTTCTCATTATACAAGTTCTCATTACGCAATTAAACGGATCCTGAGTCATGAAGAACATCAGCATTGCCAGATGAGATCTCGTTGCAGTGATTAATCATTCTAAGGATGCGAGACAAGTAGCATCATAGACTGGTATTGTAACTTGGTGTGAAATAGGCTTATGCCTAGATATGACACTTGTTACATAGGAAGGCAGCGATCGTATGCATTTTTATCAAATGTTATGTAGAATTTTTGACGTAATTTCCTTCCGCTCTTGAACAGATGAGCGCTGTGGCTTGGTTTGTTAAGGCGCCTGTCCAGTAAACGATTGTGAGATCGAATCGATCATCTCGTCATATCTTTTATTCATTTTATGTTTCTTGACGTTTTTCACTTTCAATATGTAAATATGTAATTGACAGATATGCTGGCACTTTTTTAGAGGAATTAATATTTAAAACTCCAGAAAGCGCTTAGTGTTTCTTAAAAATTGTGTGTTTGCTTACGATTTTGGTCCAGACTGAGAAACGTCAATTTTATACGTATAGGTATGCCTATTATGACTTTAGATGGTAAAACCGAGCTTAATTTTCATGCATTTGCGTTGTGTTTATGTTTTCATATATTTTTTTATTTCAAAAAATCCTTGTTTACAATATATAGGTAGGTACTTAATAATAATACACATTTTTTTGTTAGATTTGTGGATTATGCCACTCTACTAGGCTACGCTTGATATAGAACACAATTATAATGTTTTTTTGAATTCGTCAATAATATTTGTTTTCATAAGGTTATAATTATGTATCTACTATATATAATATATAATTCTTGTTTTAAATTTCCGGTATATAAATACGCCACACGAATAACGGTGTAAGAAAACGATTGGTTCATGGGCCGTTTTACTGATTAATAGTACCTAATAATAAAAGTAATTAATAAAACATAGATTTTTGCGAGAGCAAACTGTTTGATCGGTGGAAAATTTAACAATCTATGTGGTTTTCTTAAGAAAATTAAGTAAACTTTTACTGTTACTACTGAACAATCAACGTCTCAGAGTTGCACCATTACCCGATAGTCACTTAATTACATAATAAACGTAATAATGATTTTCTTATTATTTACTCTATAAAATACCGTATTATATGCGATCGAGTACATTTTATTTTTTCTAATAACTTTGTGGCAGCATTACTTGTAAGTAGGTACTAATAGAAAATTACATATTTGTATAAAATCACTATGCATTGAATAATCAACATGTTTCGGGGCCAATGGTTCCTTCAAGTCAAAATTGGCGCGCAGTGCGCACGCGCAGCGGCTTAAACGAGATTCAAAGTTTAAACTGTCGTCGCCAACTATAATCCAGATTGGTACAACCGGCCCCAAGTTTCACGTACGTTTAGAGCGATTGCTTATATCAGTTTATTCTTTAAATTCTGAGACAAAAACCTCGACGATAACAATTTCCATACAGCGAGGTAGCTAGCGTTTTCTTCTTTTATTCCGCAAGTTATTTCGCGTTAGATATCATCACTCTTTCTTTGCCTGTTTTTAGTAGAAATGAACTGCACATATTACTAAAATGGATGCGAGAATGTAAACCAATCGTGTTCTCAAATCCGGCGTCCAGATGTAAAAGCGCCACTATCCATATGGGATCCATGTGGATAGTGGCGCTTTTGCATCTAGACGCCATAATCAGGAATGGATGAGGATAGCAAGCAGGGTGGAGAAGGATGAGGGAGATGCCCGGCAGAGGACAGACTCTGGCTGGTGTCGATGATGGATTACGAGTTTCTCGAAGCTTTCGCCGTTCATACTGGCAACCAGTGGCGTGCAGCGCATACAAGCAAAAAAGCTGTGCATTAGTAAAGATTCTGGGAAACAAATATTAATTGAATAATCCTTATCTTAAGAAAAAATTGATTTAAAATTCTAGCCGTAATTCATCCTACGGCCAGAAGTTTAATTTCTGACGTTTCTGTTTAGCGTGACGTATCCGTTTTTTTCGATTTAAAATTCTAGCCGTAATTCGTCCTACGGCTGGAAGTTTTATTTCCGACTTTTCTGTACCTAACTTCATGTCAATTCTTCATTTATCTCGCCCAACAAATTTGTTCCATAGATATAGTCAAGTCGAGAAAAAAAACGTGTATTTTTAATGCTGCGAGTTTTGTGTAATAGACAAGTAAATTTAGCGTGCTTCTTCGAAAGGTCCTACGCCAGGTGAGAACTACGCGCACGTCATTGCAGAAATGTTATTTTTTACAAATTCCGGCCAAAACTTTCGGTGTAAATTCTATTTGTCTTTTCTATGGTGAATGTAAATACCATCTGTCATATCATAACATATCATAATGATATCATAAAATGTTTGATTTATTTTTGTGAAAAGAAACGTATATCTGCAATGTTTCCGATTTAATTATATATAAATCGTCTTTGAAATATATTGAAAATTTTTGCCGTAGGTATTACCTATATATAAAATATTAAATTATTTAGAAAATCTTGTTTACAATACTTATTTTATAGTGCAGTTATTTTTTAGATTGAAGTTACTCAAAATAGTTCATTATATACAGTTAAATTTTTTTTTAATGTATATACCCTTATAGATATATGCGTACATATATATATATAAAAATACAGACGTCTCATGAAGAAGAAGAAAATGAACAGAAGCTACACTAAATACACGGCAATATTTTCATTGCATTTCTTCAACAGTTGAAGATCCCATGACAAGAAGTTGTTAACTAGCATTCGAGTCATTTTGAGATAATTAGACATTTGCATTTCGCCTTTGAAAAATATGTTTTATT
Source organism: Agrypnia vestita (assembly GCA_016648135.1). Lineage (NCBI taxonomy): Eukaryota > Metazoa > Arthropoda > Insecta > Trichoptera > Phryganeidae > Agrypnia > Agrypnia vestita. The sequence goes on from JADDOH010001944.1 coordinate 125,648, forward strand.
GCTAATTCAACATCAATTTTTATTGATTTATGTCACTAAAATATCAAAAAAGTATTTACAATGTAAAAACAACGCATTTATGCACAAAAAAACAAAAATATACTAATTTTCCCTAAAAAAATGTAGTTAACAACCATTTTTTCGCCTCTGACTCATTTTTAATAGAGTAACACCTTTTTAAAATTGGTAAAACACGAAAATCAAACAACCCTTCAAATGATATCCGTTTTTACCGTCCATTATCCAAAATTACAAAATACCTGGCATGTTAATTAATAATACAAAACATGGTATGTACCATTTAAAATTATTGAAAAATTATATATAAGTACATATAATTATATATAAGTACGTATAATCTTTAAATAAAACGAATATATGACAGTACTGCCAGAGTAAAATTTATACTAACCACAAATATTCCAATGAAATTAAAAGGCGTGTTAATTTCAGACGTACAATATTTAGTTTAGATAGCTTATTAACTCATTTTTGACAAAAATGTTAACAACTTCTTGCCATGGAGTCTTCAGTGTCAGTGTCAGTTTTTAATACACATATGAAGAATATTATACACTTTATTTGCATATCATCTATTGACATTAAACCGTCATCAATATTGAAATAATTAGTTCTTCTCAAACAAAATTAATCTCATATTATAGAGATAAGAAGTTATAAATAGTGCATTTCAGAGAAATTGAAAAACAATGCCTGTTACCGGAACGATAAATAACGTTATTATAAATACGTCTGATTGTGTTTTCCTTTGCATTATATTGTATTTAAAAAATGTATAATTATTTAAAAATTCGCTCTTTCGTTGCCTACACAAGAAACCCGCAAGGAAATATAATATTTTACGTGAAATTTACGTATTATTTTATATCATTATTTTAATTAATAAAAATGTACTTTGTTTTCACACCACTTACATATCGCACCCTTAGTATTATAGAGACCTTACCAAAAAATTTAAGTTTTGAGAAAATGTTGAATAAAGATTCTCAAGTCCGTAAGTTTTGTATGAGAGAAATATATTTGGCTATACTTTTTAAAAATTCAAATAATTTTTGTTTTAAATCTTACTCTAGTTATATACCTATCGACCCACTTAATAATAAATTAAAAATGAAATCTTAAGATTCTGAATTAGGTCTATATAATTCTAAAGGTGCGATGTATATTGAAAAATATCAACATGTTTTAGAACCCATGGCCCCTTTCGTCAGTATATACTTACAAATTAAAAATCAATAATCGAAGAATATGAAAACAAAATATATTTTTATTAATAATGTCACCACAAAATCATTTTGCTCTTTTTAAAGAAGTATAATTTTATAGAATAAAGAAAGGAGTACTGAGATGGTTTGGTCATGTGGAACGTATGAACGAGGAAAGGATAGTTAATAATAATAACTACATTTTCTGCTAGTAAATCAAATAAGTAGTGTTAGTACAACTAATGCGAACAATCTTACAGTGAGTAACATTCTCAGCATTTTTGGTATAGGTACTTGGGTTTAATATTATTTTTTAATAAAAATATGAAAATTTTAGCGATAATGCTTTTTCACTTTATATTATATTTTGAAACTTTATTATTAATATTATTCTGTTGTAGGAAAAGAGAAAATGAATTAATTAAGACAAATTATAGAAGATTCACGGAGACCAAGCTATTCATAAGAGAAAAGTGTATGGAAGATAGCCCAGAGCTTGCAAGTTAAATTAAGCTAAGTTAGGTTAACTTAATTTAACATAAGTTATAAGCCCTGGGCCTTCGTATATAAGATTTTCATACACGTTTCTCATATAAATAGCCTCATCTCTGTGAGATTGCCATAATTAATCTTAATCAACATAATAATTCCGCAGTGGACAAATCCAGTAATTCTCATAATATACATATAAAAATATTGATAATGAATTATTTGAGAATTTCGTTGCATTATACAAATTCTTTGACTTAAACGTTTATAGGGTGTAACAGAGCTAGTCCACAATACTTTACAGGTAGATTCCTGCCTTAATTATGAGTCGAAATTGTTCAAGCAACCATGACCTATCAATGATAATATCAATAGTTATGGAGTTATGCAATTTCAAACTTTGCATATTTTTTTTCTTTATATTTCTGACTTATTTGGTTACAAAACGTTGAACCGTCATCAAAGTGATTTATTTATATACATGACGATAAATTCAGTCGTTTCAATACAAGTTAGATAAAATGATAAACTTGCAAAAACTCCAATAGTTTTTATCATTTTATTTGACTTGTATTAAAGGGAATGAATTTTTCATATTCAATTTAAGCTTCTGTAATGATAGTCCAAATAGTCATAAATATTGAAAAAATATATATAAACTTTGAAGTCGCATAACTGTATACCTAATTATTGATATTATGTCATGGTTGCTTGAAAATTTTCGACACATAATTAAAGCCGGAATCTACCTATAAGGTATTGTGGATAGCTCTGTTACACCCCGAATATATTTCGTATAGTTGGTAACAAAGCAATATCCCTCGTTAGTGATTGTCATGACAGCCATGCTTGAAAAAATTTAGTAGAATTTCTTCAATAAATGCAAATTCACTTTGTGGTAACATTTTTAGTAGAATTGGCGATCCAAGGTAACATGGACGATGGACCGTCATTGTAGGGACTTCAATGTAGCGTCTGGATTGCAATCAAAACACATCGCAAAACTAAATGGCTCTTGTTCGTAGAATGAGGCACGATGAGATTTAGTCAAAATAAATCTTTCTTGTTGTATTACTCTTAACATGCGTAAGTTTATCTGTATACTGATCAAGTCTCTTTTTCTTTTGTTTAAATTTGTTATAACATATTTCTTGTTGTATTATTCTTAACATACCTAATTTTTTTCTGCTTACTACTTAAGTCTCTCTTTCTCTTGTTTCGATTTTTTTAGTCTAAGTTATTTGTTAATAATTAAGTCTCTTTTTCTTTTGTTTAATTTTTTTATTCTTTCTTGTTGTATTATTCTTAACATGCCTAAATTTTTCTGCTTACTACTTAAGTCTCTCTTTCTCTTGTTTCAATTTTTTTATTCTTTCTTGTTGTATTATTCTTAACATGCCTAAGTTTTTCTGCTAATAATTAAGTCTCTTTTTATTTTGTTTAAATTTTTTATTCATTCTTGCTGTATTATTCTTAACATGCCTAAGTTTATTTCATAACATATTTATCATTATTAACATATTTCTAAAAGTGGAGACCTTTAATTGGCCATCTATATTATATTAATATTTTCTACGCTTCTTTGTTGTTCTGTTGGTCTTCCGTAAATATTAAATAAATAAATAAAAAATCTCAGTACTATGCGTCCGTGGTGAGATTTTTACCTGGAGATTCAGAGATTGGTTTTTTTTACCTGGAAATAGCAGAGATTCGGAGATTAGGCTCAACAGCCCGAGTATAGACGCTCTAAAATCTATAGCCATAAATACCTACAATTATTTATTCTGAAAAGTTAGACAATAAATAAGAGAGTTAGCAGAAAGCGTTGAATTATAAACATTTAATAAATGTTCAAGTTTTTTGTTTGTAACATTGTGGAAATTCATTTTTAATATTTTAAAAAATAAGGGTAAACAGAACACTGTTTTATTCCACTATATATTTATTTTGAATTGTTAGAATGTTTTCGAGATTTCTCCCATTGTCAATAACAACACGTTTACAACTAAATTAAAAATAATTCTAGACAGTATTTATAGGGATTGGGTGGGTGAAATAGTGGTGAGGGTCGGGGGCGGGGCTAGAATGGATAGGAGTGGAAAGGTTATGGGTGGTATCTGGATGTTAATTATATTTCTATTATTATTTATTTTATTATTATTAATTTCTAAGATCTCCAAGACGTCCATTCTTTTTCCTTCACTGCACCCATTAACAATTTCGAATTACTATCAAACTTCTTTAAAAAAAAAAAAAAATATCAAACTTATGTCCCTCCATTCTGGCATGCTCTGCCATTTCTGAATTTAAACTAAAGTTTTTTATGGCTCTTTTATGCTCATCTAGTCGTTCCTTTATTTTCCTCCCACTTTGTTCGATGTAAATGTGATGCAATTTACATCTTGGTTCTCATCTGCTGCTTGGGAGATTCAAATTCACTAAACTAACGTACGCATGAAAAGCGCGAGGCGAGGCGCAGGACGGCGAATCTCTGTGACATCGTACACACACGGGAATCACGAAAGCCGAGAATTGGCTCATGTGAGCAAAATCCATATCCCGAGTCAAAAATCTCCTAAAAACCTATTTCACGAGATTTTAGGAGATTTTACCCTCTGAAACCACAGTCCTCTCTCTGCCTAAATAACTAATGACACACCCATATCTACGCAAATAGGCATATTTCTAGAATGGTTGATATATAATACATATAAATAATATTTACAGGCTGATAACCGCTGTTTACGTTGGTAGTACTAACAGCCAACAAAACTAGTAAATATAACCAACGTAATAATGTATCCAAGAAACACGATTGCTAATTACGTAAGCTCGCGGATATTTATTATTTAAACGGATAAATAAAATAAGTACCTATCTATAGAGGAGCACTGCTTATATACTTATATACAACAAAAGATGCGCGGGGTAGTCGTGGCTTTTATATTAATTATATATTGTGATTTGGACCATCAACTCCCCTTTGTGGAGCCGTGGAAAAGATAGGTCAGAGTAAATGAGAGCGTTCGTAGGTACTTATAATTTAGTTTATTATAAAACATTTAAGGCTTTACAATATAATTTCTCGACGATATTTTAGGATATTAAATAGTTGTTACAAGGAGCAAGCAAAATACGTGGACTCTAGCCGACACGAGTGAACGGAACGTCTTCATAGTTCGCGCCTGATTCTATAGTTTTACCTCGGCGCTCGGCGATTAGTTTTATAAGGCGCCAGTGTCCGGAATACACTGTACGTGTACAGAAGAACACTGTCATAATTCAAATCTTGCATCAACTCTCGATTCCCTCGGTAGGTACTCGACATTTCTCACATGCCAAGTCGATGCTCGTAGAGAGATAGGTCTTAGATAGTCCTCTAATATTAGATGTCAAAATGTCATACTACTTAGGCTCGGTTGCGCCAGCAGAAGTAAATTTGGTTCGAGTAACATTGACCCGAGTAACTTTTTTTACCCTCAGCTCAGAGTAAACTCGATTTCGGGTTGCACAAACAGCTTTTTTACCGCTGTCAAACCAATCATAAGGCTAATAGGGTGCCAAGCGGAATAAACCTCAAATACCGCATTTGTCTATGGAATTTGATTTATTTCAGTTTTTCACCACTGGCAATACGTACTTTTGCGGTTCAAAACCAGTTCAAACAAACCACTTTATTCTATAAAACAAACCAAACAAACGTCAAACCATCGCTAAAATAACGCGAAATTAAAAGATTCATTTTAATATTTACAAATTTCAATACGAAAATGACAGCGACAAAATTCAAATGACAAGTACCTATATGGATAAATGTCACATTTTCAAATCAGCTGTGAGAGGACGGCCATTTTTTTTACCAACGTTTTTACCTTTACCCATATATCTTGGAGAGTAAAAAAAAGTTACTCAGATGTATGTACTTCGGCGAGTTAAATATTTTTACCATAGATGGCGCAACCCGTTTTAGTAAAAAACGTTACTCATGTAACTTTTTTACTAAAACTTTACCTTTACTTTGGATGGCGCAACCGGGCCTTAGTATATAACACTGATTTTCATACGGTAGCAAATGCATGTAGGTACACGTATAACTAAGCATAAGTTAAGTACCCGAGAAACTTTCGAAAAATCAAGTATATTTTTATAAATAGCGATATTATTTTCACTTGAACATCGCGGAAGATCGGGATTCAGTTAATAAATTATATTAATTTAAATAACTTCTTCAAAATGAGCAAAATAATTTTGTGGTAACATTATTAATATAATTAATAAAAATGAACTTTGTTTTCACCACTTTTGTATCGAAAAATATCAACATATTTCAGAGCCCATGGTCCCTTCGTCAGGATACAATTTGTTAAATTTAATTTAATTTCTTTGCCTACAACTGTAATATAAATCTAATTTAACTTAATTTATAAATACACTATTCGATCCAGAAAAACACATACAACACATAGTAGCGTGCTACGTGAGCCTGAAACATATTTTCTATTTAAAAATATTATAATAACATATCTCACATTATCCTCTTGTCACCAAAATTGCGCATATTTAATTTAATCTAATGTAATCTTACATGTTCTACTTCAGTCTCCTCACTGCACTAAGGCTCCTTTCTTTTAGCCGAAACAATACAAATATTTTGTACGTATTTGTTTATCTTTTTCGACCACAAACTGAGGTCGCATAAACATAAATCGGTCAAAATTAGTGAAATACTTTTATTTTATGTGGTCAAGATTTTATTGTAAATGTATTCAGTCACCATTCTATGACGGCGCATAATCAATCCTTGGATTACATGGCATCGCCGTTAGTGAAATAGTTTTACTGGGACCCACACTTTAGGAATTAAAATAAGAATTGTGATGGCAAAAAACATTTTTGTGAAAATGAAGAATCTGTTTTGCAATTGAGACAAATCTAAACATAAATTGAATGGTAATTCAATGCTACGATATTTACGTTTATTCGTAAAACCAACAGCCAACAATAATAGGTATAGTAAAGACAAAAGAATGGTAAACATAAAAACCAATTATATGTTTTCACCAGTGATGCAACGAATATTACTTTCACGAATACGAATATCAAACCTGCTATTCGACGAATACGAATAATTCAACAAGGTAATAATTAATTCATTACTGTTTTTTTACTAAGAGATTTAATAATTAAAATTTACCACCGGCAAATTTTTGTTCAACAAGCACAACATTTGTAAGTTGTCTGGCGTTAGGCGATTTATTTTATTATAGTTTGTTTGTACATTCCCAGCGGTCCAAAATAAATATCACTTTTCTCACGTTTACGAGAGGTCATGTTATTAGATTTAATCTGAAATTATTTTATAAGTGTTAACACTTTTACACACAACGGAAATAAAATGGAATAAAAAATACGTATTACAAAACAAAAACTACATGATATGAGTACCCAACCTTATTAATAACCCAACGAAACTATATGAAAGAACTCATGTTATGCTGTAAAACAAGTAACAATTGACAACTTGAGAACTCAAAAAATCCAATAATTCAATGTTAGGGGAATCCCTGATAACAGAGTGCGTAAGTGTGTTCGGATACACGGTGCACAACCAAACCGTAATTTGCATTGCGTTCAGTTATAAATAGTTTGTTTTTAATATTCGTGATGATATTCGGCGAATACAAATATTCGTATTCTTGCATGACTAGTTTTCACTAATATGTTGCTGCAATGTTGTATGGTGCAGATTGCTGGGCAACACCCAAAAACCACGAATAACAGCTGCATGCAGCTGAAATGAAAATGTTGCGGTGGGCAGGCGGTGTATAGACGCACAGATAGAATTCGCAATGAGTATGTCAGATGGTCTTTGAAAGTGGCACCGATAGCTGAAAAGCTGAAAGAAAGCAGAATGAGATGGTGTGGTCACGTCATGCGTAGAGATGAAGACTTCTCGGTGAGAAGAGCACTGAACATCCCAACTAAACCCAGAGGTAGAGACAGACCCCCAGCAACATGGTGGACTAATATGGAGAGGGAGCTGGCAGCACAAGATGTTCCCACTGTGACAACCCAGGACAGAAGATCCTGGCGCCTTCGTACAAGGAGGCCTGACCCTGGATGAACCGGAATAGAGGAGCAGAAAGAAGAAGGGAAGAGGTTTTCACTGGTAGTGAGTGTAGTGACTACTTACTATTTATTTATTTATTTATTTATTTATTTTGTTTTGGGGAAAATTAACAGCAAAATTACAATCTTAAAAATATGAAATAATGGTTTTTACAATTATGCCAATTACAAATTTTCCACTGACTATAAAAATTTAATTTAACTTACTTTAATTGCGAGTGGAGAGGGTGGAGGGGAATGTGGGACGGGAGTAGAAGGGAAGATATAAGATATAATACTAGAATTTATAATAATAGTAGCGCCATTATCATAAAAAATCACCCTAAGAGCACTTTAACAAAAGCTTTTTACTTATATATTGAAATTGCGAACTTATGGAAATGATTTTTGGAAAAAGTGGGTTTACAGTATTTTTGAAAATAATATTTCTGATGCACTGTTATGTACTACGGAGGTTAGAGAGTTCCACGCCTTTCGGCCTGCAACCGCAAATGCCAGTTCACTAAACTTAGTCTTCTGAAAATGGTTGATCGGTTCTTCAACCCTTCAACTGAATCAGAGACCAACCTCAAGTTGCAGAGGATTCTGTAACGCGTCACCTCGACTCAAGGTCTAGAGTCAAGGCGTGGACGTCAAAAGAAGCCACCATTATCAAAGTACCTTGTGGTGAATGAACTATACAACAAACTTTTGATCTAAGGATCATAATATACGGACTGAACATAAATATATGGAGAACGATAAGTTCAGTTACAACAAAAGTAAAAAATGTTTCAAGACCTTGATAAAATATTTTTTCGGTGCTCAAATTTTTAAAAATGCAAATACTGAATTCTGTCCCTGTCGGTATGTACGGAAGTCTTTTTTGGGCGTCTACAGGAATAACGATCGATCGACCATTCAACTTATCAGGGCATAGAGATTTTCTTAAATATAAAAGACCCGAGAGGCCTGTAGAAATATCAATTACAGACGCGACGTTTTGGGGCTCATGTTGCGCATGAGCCCTATTGTCCTGTTTGTTTTTCAGCTGGGTTGATGCGCTAGTTTAAAAATTTATTTATTCTTATTTCTCTTGGCATAATCCAAAATGATGGTCCCGTTGTTCATACAATAAAAATTAGTATGTATTTCACTATTTAATTTAATGCCCTGATTACGAAAAACAATTCACACTTAAATAATAAGTAGGTATTTGATAAAATATTGCTTTTTAAAGTTTCGATAATTATACCAAAAATTGTGAATGTCAATTAATACTTTCAGAAGCATAGAAAAAGGTATATAAAAGAAAAAGCGCAAACCATAAATAAAAAATATTAGGTCCTTACATATGAAATTGGCGTTTAGTATGGGAGGAACATAAAGCCGATTTTTTTTTATTATAATATTTTTATTTAATCAAAGTATGTACCATTGCTATCTATGCACTTTTGCCATCTCATAGGTAGTTCATCGATCCCTTTACTAAAAAAACCATTCGGACGGGAATCAATAAAATCTTTGAAGGCGGTTTGGACTGCCCCATCGGAGTTGAATTTTTTCCTTTACAAGAAGTTATCCAAATTTCGAAAAAAATGGTAATCTGTTGGGGCAAGGTCCGGAGAGTACGGTGGATGTCTTAGACATTCCAATTGAAGCTCCTCTAATTTGGTAGCCGTCTGTTGTGCAGTGTGTGGTCTAGCGTTATCATGAAGCAGCAGTGGCCTAGAGCGATTAACCAGCCTCGGTTGTTTAGCAGCTATCTTTTCCATCATGGTTTGCTGTTGCTGACAATACACATCTGCCGTAATCATATGGCCAGAATTAAGATTTAAAATCCCTTCATTATTGTGCTGGTTGAGTAATGCAACGCAGCAGTCAACGCGCGTTTGTTGATTTGCTTCACTCAATTCGTGAGGTACCCACCTTTCAAGCTTTTTCACCTTACCAATTTGCTTCAAGTGGATTAAAACAGTTTTATCACTAACACCGCAGCCTGCAGCTAACTCGAATGTGGTTTGCGATGGATCCGCTTCCACAATATCCTTCAATTCTTCATTATCAACTTTGGTCTCCGGCCGTCCACGGGGCTTGTTCTGCAGGTCGAAATTTCCAGAACGAAAACGTTGGAACCAAAAACGCACCGTGTTTTCTTTTGCGGCACCGTCGCCATACACATCATTAATCCTTCGAGCCGTTTCTGCAGCACTGGTGCCACGGTGGAACTCGTACTCGTAAATAACGCGATATTTCAAGTTTTTCATTTTGTAAACTGAGTGACGCAAAGAAAAAAACAATTGAGGAAAAAACAAATGAATTATAATTTTCAAAACACAAATACATGAGTAAATAGCTGTATAAATTTGGATTTGGAATTCCTAACCAAAGAGAAGATATTTGAGATCAAATTTGCCAGTACGGCAAAACATCAATTTCATATGTAAGGACCTAATATTATGAAATATAAATTTTGTTTTTCATGGCAGCACAAAGTATTCACGCAAACAGTAAAATATCGAAAAATAATTAGGTATCTATAAATTATTTGAAAATTTAAAAAAATCGTCAAAATTACATTATATTAATAAAAATAATCAAGGTAATTTATTGTAACGAAAATAACCGTAATCTAAATTAAACAAATCAAACCTTATAACATAACCAAACCTAACCTAATAATCTAACCTAACCAAACCTAATAACCTAACCTAACCAAACCTAATAACCTAATCAAACCTTATTATTATTGAATGCTTTTGTTTTTACAAAAGCATTTAAACCATCAAAAATCAAGCCTATTAATAAAATACAAAAACTACCTGCGTTCCAATATTTATCATATTTCTGTCGTCTATAAATATAAATTTGTCATGTAAACTTACACATTGTCTATGATTTGCACATTTTTCCTCAGATATTGCCTAAGAAACGTCAAAATATACGTTACATTTTTCGAAACTTTAAAATCTAATATATTTTTAATACATACTTATTATTTAAACATAAATTATCTTTCATTTTGTTATTAACACATTTAATAACACATTTTTATTATATATGCAATGGGACCATGATCTTGGATTTAGCCTTTCTCTTATTCTAATTTCTCTATTCTCATTTCTCTATGATGAACTCTATCTCTATGGTTCATCATATTTTAAATGTATTACGAGGATAGCGGTCCGCAATCTGCCGCAAAATGGCTGATTAGGCAAAAACCCACCCCGCCCACATGCGCAGATAGCGCGCGCATGCGCTCCTTTGCATTTCATACTCCACATTGGCTAACATCATCAGACATGAGGAATGCGATGGTCAACTTCTCCGTGCCGGCCTCTGGCCACTGAATCGGAAAACCAAATGTCAATAAATTTAGTTTTCATTAAAACGCGAACATGGAATACGTGAAAATAGCGACAGCTTTTTTAAAATTGTATTTCTCTTCTACAAGAGTAATACAACCCGTGAGTAGGAGAGGAGTATCATTATGATGTATTAAATAATAAGTAGAACATAAATTTATATAAGAAAAAAATAGTAACTAATAAATGTGTGATAACAATAAGCAAACAATAAGGAAATGAATATAGTAAAGAGAAAAATAGAATAACATTTTAAGCAAAGGTAATAACAGTGTACACTTTTAATAATAGTTAATTTAAAATTATCTATTATTAAAGAATTATATAATAAAAAGTTTGCACAATTAAGTAAAATGTGAGTAGATAACATAATATAAAATAAAAATTTAATTAATTCTGAGGGTTTTTTAAAATATTTTTTTAAAGGCCTCATAATTTTTTAAATTCTCATCTTTATAGGTAATTCGTTGAACCATTTTACACCTCTAAATGTATAATGATGCTGGGCAGTTGTGGTAAATACTATAGGGATATGCAATTTACCAATATTTATATTTCTGCTACTTGATACTAGTTGGGTCACTTCGTCATTATTTTGAAATTTTTTATAAAGTTGTAAAGTGCAGTTTTGTTTGTGGATGGTTTGTAATGTGGGGACTTGTTGTAATTTATTGAAAAGCTCTGAAGTCGGATAATCATCAGGTTTTTTAAGAATGATCTTTCAAATTAATTTTTGGACAACTTCTAAAGATTTCAATGTAGTTTTTACTTTTTTTCACTACTCCATGAGATAATACCACACATGTGAATATTCTTACTATTTTCAAATTAAAAATGCTTGTTTTATGAACTGACTAGCTGGTTGGCCCGGCTTCGCTCGGGACCATAATTCGGTGAGCATAGAACTGCGTTGACGTCTCTTTTTTGATGTTTTCGGCACCTGTGATTCGAACCTTATAAAACTTTCTGAAACTTTCTCCATTCAGAACTTCCTAGAGCAGTCTGGAACTTTCTCTTAATCTTCTGGAATCTTTTAGACTCATCGATAAACTCCGCCACTCAGTTTGGAATCTTCTAGAACGTTCTCGAGTTCTTGGATTTTTCCGGAACCTTCTAGACTTGCCGACACAGTCGGAGAGCCCATTCTGGAACAATCTTTTTTTTTTTTTCAATTCAGCATTTGCGGCCTTCCCATAACAAAACAATGTGCTAGAAGGCACATTTTCGTCACCCTCTCCATCGCACGCTCAGCCACCATCACCAAACTCGCATACTTTCGATGTGACACAAAGGGCTATCTACCACTATAACCACCAGGGGATGGTAATGTCTGGTAGTGAAGAAAACTTGGCGGGTAGGGAAACACGGGTTCTTTATATATATATAGTTTATATATATATTATATATATCATGAAAATATACTATATATATATATCTATATAATTATATATATGTGTTAGTTCTAACTACTTTGGGGGTACCCGCGTCAAATTCTGGTCGTCAGGACCAGTCGTCTGCCGACGTTTCGAACAGATCTCACTGTTCATCTTCAGGGCGCCTTGTCGATGAGCTGCTTCTCCAAAAGGCGTACAACCGTTTGGGTCCGGAGCTCACCGTCAAGTGAAAGTTTGAAAAATTCTGCGTCAGGTGTTTGTGGAGGAGTGGGTTTCTCCAGCGACGCCGTTAATGTGTTTTGCTCGGCTTCTAGTAATACGTATATTTACTTTATTATCGTCATTATACAATATTGAGAAGGTTGGATTTTCTAATTGCTTCGGTGTTTTCATCGTGATTTCTGGTTTATTATTATTAATATTATTCTGGGGTATTGAATTTGATATTATTATAAGAATGTGTAACTCCCGCGTCCGAGCGAATGCTATCTCTCCTTTGTTCATTATATTATTATTTTCTTTTATATTATTTCAATTGCCCTCCTGTAAGATTTCTAAAATAAATAAAAATACCGGACCCAAACGTTGTACGCTTTTTGGAAGAAGCATCTCATCGAAGTGCGCCCCTGAAGATGAACAGTGGATCTGTGTTTTCAACCGTCGGCAGACGACTGCTGTCCTGACGACCCGAATTTGACCGGTTACCCCCAAACGTAAGTTAGAACTCCATATATTGTACCCCAACTGTCGGAAAAGCCTTAAGATTTCACACTATATATATAAATCTTATATATATATATATAATATATTGATATTAATTTGCTGGTCAACTGAGATGGGGCTTAAGCCACCAATAGCGCGATCACTAGACCAACAAGCTACATTTAAACATGTTTAGATATACGGTTTCGTAATTTAAAAAAAAAGATTTTTTAAGATGTTGTTATCTTCCTACATATAAGCCAATAACAAATTATAATACGTCGACAAAACAAGATGATGTTATAAAAAGGGCATATCAAATTTTTTTCAACACAAAAAAAAAACTTTTTCTTAATTGCAAAAATAATTATCACATATCCACGTACTTCGCACATTTCCGAGAAAATTTACACTTTTATTTTCAAATTTTTCTATATGTGATACACATAAGCACTTTGGGACATCATTTTTAAGATTTACTGGAATATTAAATTTATAAAAACACGAAATTCTTCAACACTTGAATTTTTGGATGCAATAATAATAACATATTAAAAATAATAAACCGGTTTAAATTGTAACACTAATAAATACTCGTACCTAATATGACTCCACTTAGTACGCACGAATTTGACTTGAGACGAGATTCGCTCTCTGGGGGCATAATTCGTCTCAACAAATTGGTATAAGCGAGTGTCCCGTGGAGTTGTGGAAACTTACCTAGGAAACAGGCCCGCGAGCACTAGCACAGACACCGCGATCAGGTGCAGCACAGCACAGCACAGAACGGCGATCACTGGGCCGCGGGCCGACTCCGGGCCATCAGATGGCGCGGACGGAAGCCGTTCATTAGGCCAATAAAGCCGCCAGATTAAGCCGTGACGACACGCCAGGCCCGGTCGCCGACCACCTCTGTAGGAGCATCTCAAAGAACGCTCTCAATTGGCTCCAATTCCATTTTGAATGGCTAAAGTAAAAAGGTCAAATTGATTATCGTAGCCGGGGGCAGAGGTCGGCCCGGAGACGGCGCCCCTTCCCCCACACTTTTACCCCGCGCCCGCCGCGGAATCAGTGCCGTGGAGTGATCATTCAATTACCGACATATATGTCGGATTATTTTATACTTTTATCATCTCAATTACCAACATCTATGTCGGATTATTTTATACTTTTATCATCTCGTTGACCGATCTATTCGACCGCAGAACATTTTATAATAAACGTTAATTGCAGCTGTACAGTTCCGCGCCTATCATCAAATATCAAAATCCCTTCAGCCAGGTCTACGTGGAAAGAAAAAACTTTTCCAACAAGAGACAATCAAAACGGCCGCCATTTTGAAAGAAGCTGCCCGATCAGGCTGGTTGAGGTACTCAACCACGATATTTACAAAAACAACTTTTCAGAAAGGTTTGATCCATTAATGATGGAAACCGTAGAAGTGATCGTATCCATAGTCTATATTTAAATAATATAAATAACGGAGTGTATTTTTGGCATATTTTGGTCGCGATCAAAGAAGATGTACCAAATTGGAATTTTTCAGAAGTTGCGTTGTTTTTGTGGTACTTTTATTTATTTGTTTATGGAATCTTAAAGGTGTAATTTGTACAACAGCAAGAAACAAGAAATAATTAGTAGACTATAGACGTACCACTATAACTTGGCGTGCGAGGGAGGGCGTCCCTGTCGCGTAATAGAAGTTATCAGGGTGTAAATTTATTACACAATACATAATGTCCGGTGACCGGTGTCGTAGCCTATAACAGAAATTTGGTCGGGCAGCACTAAAGAAACCATGCAGTAATGGCAGCCGTTCTATCTGTCAAACTTTCAGACGGTAATATCGGTCCATTATTCGATTTTTCAGCTTCGCAAAACTTTAATACTTCATTGGCAATTGTTCTTGCACCATCCCGGACTGTTTAGATTATTTTGGACATAATAATTCAGTGTATATTGGAAATCAAGATGTCACAGCTTCCGACCAAATATAAAATTGAACTGAATGACAGGGCGAGGGGTTACCGCCGGGTGCGGGCGGAGCGGGTTTTAGTTCCAAATTCGCCGCACGCCAAGTTACGTTGGGCAAGCAATACGAGTAATTATTAAGATACGCAATATAAACAAAAATGAGAGATAAAAGAAAACGATACGTGAGTAGGAATGGGTGAATAAAAGAGAAGGTGGCTGGAATTGAGGTTAATTGAAGTAATGTTATAAGACGGAGGAAGTATCGAAGGTAATTTTGGTGATTTGTACGGCCGAGGTGACCTGTAACTTCATAGCATTAACCGGCAAAAATAGTTTTTGTTAGTCTAGTCTAAGGATTGTTAGAGGATCCAAGCTGATGTGATTGAGCTATTAAAATAGGTTAATGTGAAAACTGCGAAGGATAAGAGTTTTTTGAGACGAAATGTGGATATGGATGTAAGGACTACACCCGCGCAATGGGATATATTGTTGAATTGAAGAAGTGTTATGGCACATCCTTGGTGGGCCTTTCAGCTAATATGATAATAAAGAACCCATCAAGCGAGGCAGTTCCATTCTTGCACAAGTGGAATAATAATGTGACGCTGCTCGGATTACATAGTTAATGGCTTAACTGCCGCACCCACTTCTGTTCCTACTGTTAACTAATAAAACTTCTTCTAGCTACTTTAAAGACTTCAAGTCGTTGTTAACCTGATGGGAAAGTTATCTTATTCGATTTTTTTTTGTGTTGAGTTTTATTGAATCACTTAGAACGATAAAGAATATCAAAATATTTTTTCCATCAAATTTCATCTACATGCGTCTCTATGTGAGACATCTATTTTTTCACGTAGGAAGCGACCATTTTATATGTTACAAATACAATATACAATCTCTCAATTTTATACAATAACTGTCAAGGTAACGAAGGAGCAATGATGGCTAATTTTTAGAACACGGCCGAATGTTCCTTAAAAAATCTTTGAGTAGTACCTTCTAGATGGCGCCAGGGTTTTTAGTCGTTTTATAATGATAGCCTAAAAGATAGAACCAGAAATGACGAAATTAGGCGCAGAACTAGAGTAATGGATATCATGGATCATGTAGCGAAGCTAAAATGGCAACGGGCAGGACATGTTGCAAGGCAGGATACTACAAGATGGCCTCCCAGAGTTCTGAAATAGAGACCTTGTGAGAATAAAAGAGGCATCGGAAGACCTCAAAAGAGATGGGCCGATGATGTAGCCGCTGTGGGGGGAAAGAAATGGCTCCAATTAGCAAACAACAAGGAAGGATGGAAAGAGAAGCAAGAGGCCTATATCCAGCAGTGATGAAGAAGAAGAAGATAATGACGGATAGATACATATAAGTCATCATAGAGACTCGAACCAAGAATTTTCTAGTCCCAGTAAACAGATTTAACCGACTAAGCTCTGGTCCTATGCAGAGTCATTCCTTTTAATTATAATGAAAATTAACTTGTCAGACCTTATCTACATTGGTGCCAAATCTATTTTTTTCGTCGGAAGCGGCAGTTAAGTTTGGTTAGGTGGTAGACTGCCCTTCGTAGACTAACTAACTAACTAACCATCACGCCGTTTCCCCGCAGGGGTAGGCAGAGAGGATTGAACGCCACACTCTTCTATCCTGGCACACCACTTTTGCTTCGGCCACATTCATACATCTTCTCATACACGTTCTACGGTTGTTGCGGCTTTTAACAGGGCCATCCTCAAATACTTGTAGTACCTGATCGTGCCAGGTCTTTCGCGGACGCCTCTATTCCTGTTGCCTTCAACACTCGCCTCTTATATTTTCTTAACCATCCTTTCCTCGTTCATACGTTCCACGTGACAAAACCATCTCAGCACCCCTTTCTTTATTCTATCTACCACACTACAGCCAGCATTGCATTCGCTTCTAATTTGTTAATTCCTCACTCTACCGACCAAAGATTTTCCACACAAGCGTCTTAGTGACCGCATTCAGTCTACGTTCATTCCTCTTTTGCCAATTCCAGGCTTCAATTCCATAGAAATCATTGAAATACTGAAAAATATTACTGTTAGCAGTCGAGAACTCATTATGGCCGAGATATGTGAAGCAGAGAGAGCAGCCGCCCATGCGGCGCGATAGCAGCCACCGGAGCTGACCTTTGTCGGAGATTAGGAGCGCGGGCCGATGACTCCGCGGCTATCTCCGCTGCTCTGGCCGCAGCCGAGACATTCTGGAAACTCGTGGCCGTCCATCACTTCTCGTACTTCTCTGCAGAAAACGAACCATTCCGTCTGATGGCCCGGGTCGTGGTGTGAGACACCATGGGGCGAGTTTCACCAACGTGTGAAAGTGCGGGGACGTTGATCTGGAGATGAGCTCGAAGATCACCGCTTGAGGCCCGTACGCGAGGCATTAACAGCTATAATCTGACTTGCGCACAAACGTCATCTATTACAGATAAAATGAGAAGCGTAGGACTCACTAGACTAGATATAGTTAAAATAAATCCTAGTACCATGTGTTGGGATTTTTACTGGAGATAATATCATAATGCAAAAAATAATCATTAAAACGATTCTCAAAAAACCTTACGACTATCCTACTGTAAGTATATTTCAAGAATTGAATGTACCGTCATTCAGAAAAATATACAAAATAAACTCCCTATGCCAAATTTACAAATAATATTTTATAAATAAATCTCACCCCTTAGGCCCGGTTGTTTCAAGTTCGATCAAAGTAAGCGGTCGATTAAAGCATAGATTTTTACGATAACGGATCGTCTGATTGGTGAGAACGTAAAAATCTATGCTTTAAAAGAACGCTTACTTTAATCCAACTTGAAACAACCGCCTTTTAGACTGTATAAGTAGTTGACATAGAACAAAGAGACAAATAAAGATATGGGTCATTAAGACCCACCATGGCACAACATTATACATACTTGGGAGTTAAATGGTACAATGCATTGTTGTCGCAAAACAAATTTCAAGAAAGACACATTCCAAAATACGAACATAAACTGTTAAACAGAAAGAAGTCGAATCCTTGATTTTCGACAACGATGAATTGTAACATTGCCCACATGTCTCTTTCATACTTAGTTTTTCTTTTATACTTTAATTCTTTTTAGACTTAAATTCTTTAGTTCTTCTTTTATACTTTAATTTAGCTTGTAAATACTCCTCCCATAAGCTCGAGCTTTGACTCATATTATGGGGAGTATAATGTCTGTAAAAATGTTATAATATAGAATCAATTTATTATAAAAAAAACATGTATCTACTGTATAAATAAATAAATAAAATATCAGGTATCAATCCCAGAAATTCGTTAATTTAACACGAGGATACAACGCTCGACTTACATGCATTCGATACAGACACCCAAAAGTATTATTTATTTATTAAGTTAGACAAATAGAATGGATCAAACTAATAAATTGATTTATTAAATGTGTGGTAACTTGTAAAAAGATTACATGTTTCCTTGCCTCGTTTGATGAATATGCGTAATCTGATTCTTAAAACCTCAAAATAAAATAAAAATCTATTAAGAACTTCGGAATCCGTGACATACATGACATTGTTAGATGGAGCAGGCAGAAAAGACGTTTCTGGAGGGACCATGTCGAGAGAATGGACCAGACGAGACTTCCCACAGCCGTGATGCGCGGAAATCCAGAGGGGCGCCGACCGTCAGGGAGACCACCAAAGAGAATGAGAGAGACCTGGACGTCCTCGTCACAAGACCAGAACTGACTTGTACAGATACAGATCAAGATACATGATAGATTGATACAGATCATGATCTAACAAAAGAAGAAGAATAAATCTTGTTATGTTTTAACTGGTGCTGAGGACAATCAAATTTACTCAACTGGCGAATGGAAAATCAATGGTTACTGGACTGCGTTTGACGTTTAACAAGCGTAAAATGAGATGCACGATGGCGAATCTCTGAGAAATAGTGTGCACACAAAGATTACGTAATTCGAAAACCTAAATTCTTATCTCGAGTCTAAAATGACTAAAAAATCTCTTCTGTGGACACAGGCCATATGTTAAAGACATCTTTATCTTGATGTAATACAAAATTAAGATGCTCATGAAAAATAAATTATATAACTAATAAACTGCTAACCCAGGAAAATTTATTATAGGTAACGCCATAACTTATTGAATAACTTAAAAACTGACGAATGCACTGATGGCGAATCATCCATGTCGTGCAAATGACTTGACCGGTCAGGTGCCGGAGTACAGATCTGCGCAAAAACTTGTACCCTCTATGTGCCGGAGCGCAGATCTGCGCTCCCTAGACACGTATGCGAATTCGGCCTATTTCACCTGCGTTTATGGATTTTTAAAGCTTATCATTGGTTATATCTCAAGTTTTTAAATCAATGAAACGAGTTCTATTTGTCATGTACCTAATCTCATTTGCCGCGCAATCCGGACAAAAAATCATTCCAAATGTCGTATTCGAACCGCGCATCAATTGTGTTATTTATCTGTTAAAAAAAGTGTTATTTTTAAATAAAAAGTGTTAAAATTACGTATTTTTATATTCTTTGATATATTTAGAACAAAAATATTGAAATCCAATATCTTTAACGTTATTGCTTACATGATCTTATTCGATAAACATGTGCGTACATTTCTGACATTAAATTTTGTTACCTATTTTCAGTAATTATTGTACAAGTAATTATTGAAATATAAGTCTGTATATTGAGAAACCAGAAACTGTAACTTCTTAGCGATTATTGTTGATTTTTACATGAATATAACCATCACATAAAAGTGTCTAAAAAACAGCGATCGTGCCCGAAATTGCGGGTCAGACAGGGTACATTCCGCGTTACGTACAGCTGGCATCCGACCGGTTAGGTAAATCATCAGAAAGAATAGGATCGAAGAACAACGATGATGCGGAGATGACGTGTTGTCAGTACATAATTACATAAGTTGAAAAATAAATACATTATCAAATTATAGACTCAATAATGATATCAATAAACAAACGTTTGGTATATCTATAAATAAGATTACACAAATGGGAAAATTGGCCATCGAGTATGAACTTGAAATTAAATCAGTATTACAATATTTAGCACACTATCTTATGTACAATATTCATATCGCACCAGCAGGAAGGCGGCTATAATATGATAATTAAAAATGTTGCCAAATAAATTACAGTTTATAAATAATAATTATATCACACAGGATATGGCAGCGCTAGTACGCAATCCTTTGCAGGTAGATTTAAATGCCTGCCCGCAATTTCTGCAACATCATTTTTTTCGAATTGCATTAAATCGGATGAATATAAAATATTCGATGTGGTTTATTTATTAATATTAAGACTTCAATTTATTTATTGACATTAGGATATTTTCGATTCGTAATTTTAAGTTAAACCACTGAACTTTCTGGATTTTGTCCATAGAGTAATTGTGTTATCAGAAGGGGAAGCAATCAAAGAAACGACTGAAATAAAATACTTGGGAATAATTATAGATAATAAATTAAGCTTTTCATTGAACAATAATTCTGTAATAAAAAAAATAACAAAACGAATTTCACTCTTGGGAAGAATCAGAAGATATATTAGGTCCTTACATATGAAATTGACGTTTAGTATGGGAGGAACATAAAGCCGATTTTTTTTTATTATAATATATTTATTTAATCAAAGTATATACCATTGCTATCTATGCACTTTTGCCATCTCATAGGTAGTTCATCGATCCCTTTACTAAAAAAACCATTCGGACGGGAATCAATAAAATCTTTGAAGGCGGTTTGGACTGCCCCATCGGAGTTGAATTTTTTCCTTTGCAAGAAGTTATCCAAATTTCGAAAAAAATGGTAATCTGTTGGGGCAAGGTTCGAAGAGTACGGTGGATGTCTTAGACATTCCAATTGAAGCTCCTCTAATTTGGTAGCCGTCTGTTGTGCAGTGTGTGGTCTAGCGTTGTCATGAAGTAGCAGTGGCCTAGAGCGATTAACCAGCCTCGGTTGTTTAGCAGCTAGCTTTTCCATCATGGTTTGCAGTTGCTGACAATAGACATCTGCCGTAATCGTCTGGCCAGATTTAAGAAAGCTGTAGTGAACGACACCAGCACTAGTCCACCAAACGCTCACAAGTAACTTTTTTGGAGTCAATTTTCGCTTGGGGCATGGTTTGGCTGGTTCGGCAGGGTTCAGCCATTGCGATGAGCGCTTCCGATTATCGTACAGGATCCACTTTTCATCACAGGTAATGATTCGATTTAAAATCCCTTCATTATTGTGCCGGTTGAGTAATGCAACGCAGCAGTCAACGCGCGTTTGTTGATTTGCTTCACTCAATTCGTGAGGTACCCACCTTTCAAGCTTTTTCACCTTACCAATTTGCTTCAAGTGGATTAAAACAGTTTTATCACTAACACCGCAGCCTGCAGCTAACTCGGATGTGGTTTGCGATGGATCCGCTTCCACAATAGCCTTCAATTCTTCATTATCAACTTTGGTCTCCGGCCGTCCACGGGGCTTGTTCTGCAGGTCGAAATTTCCAGAACGAAAACGTTGGAACCAAAAACGCACTGTGTTTTCTTTTGCGGCACCGTCGCCATACACATCATTAATCCTTCGAGCCGTTTCTGCAGCACTGGTGCCACGGTGGAACTCGTACTCGTAAATAACGCGATATTTCAAGTTTTTCATTTTGTAAACTGAGTGACGCAAAGAAAAAAACAATTGAGGAAAAAACAAATGAATTATAATTTTCAAAACACAAATACATGAGTAAATAGCTGTATAAATTTGGATTTGGAATTCCTAACCAAAGAGAAGATATTTGAGATCAAATTTGCCAGTACGGCAAAACGCCAATTTCATATGTAAGGACCTAATATTAAAATAGATTCGTGCAAAAATGAATATAAAACGCAACAATAGTCCCCTGTATACTATTTCTGGCTAATGAAGAAGAATTGAAAAAATTAACAATACTCCAAAATAGAGCATTAAGAATTATACTAAAAAGAAATCGATACACACTATTACATGCTTTTAACAGTAAGAAAATATTAGTAATAATCAATTAAATTTGACTACTAGCCCAATTCTTGCGAGTAATCAAGAACTTTAGCAATAATATTTAAAAATAATTTTTCAAATATTATTCATTATGACATTTTGATATATACCTACTTATATAACACCCTGAAGATGGAAAGGTATTTCCGAAACATGTAGGTGTAATTAATCAAACAATATAAGTAGATTTATACAAATAATACAATCAATATTTTTCAAGAAGAATATTGATTAACATTCCACTTTAAAAATATAGAAGTATCATTATCGGTGGAGAAATTTATGTATACTATGTTATAGGAAGGACCATAATATATGTCTCTAGTCTCTAGCATTGTCCATTAAAATATTTGAAATAATACAGATATAGAACATTATACCTATACACATTCGAAAGATTTGATAATGTGTGAATGTTCGGTGGAATTGATGAACGTTGCATTATGTAAAATTTGTACTCATAGGACATAAGCTCTGTGGCAACTGGCAACCCTATTACGACTTCCAAACACCATAAATAGCTTCGTCTCTGTGAGACTTAATCATGCTATAATTTATGTTAGTTAGTAATGGACAAAATTATTTGTTAAAGGAGGGTTATAAATGCACAGGCAGCAATATTCCACTGAGGTTTTTCTGATATAATACCTATACAAAAAACTTGTGGCTTCACAAGGAAATTTCTCTATACAACTTCAAACTTCATGTCATTGGAGATAAGATTTTAAAAGCAATTACCTAAACAATTAGCTTAATTTTCGTTTTAAGTACCTGTGTAAATAAATATTTAACTTTTAAGTATAGATATAGTGGGGTTTTCTAACAAATAGTGGACATTGCTGCATTTGATATTTACGTAATTGGATATTGCTATCTTTGCTGTGATATTTCAGTGTAAAATTGACATCAACTGATGCTTTAGTATGAAGCGGCCATTTTGCCACATCCTTGAGGATTAATTAGTTGAAGTGGATTTTATTGCCTTTGCTTTTAATAGTGATCTGGAAACACGATAATGGAAGAGATAGAACTATTTTCCCTATGAAATCCATAATTCAAAAATTATTCTACACTAGCTGTAACCCGTCAAAAACGACGCAACATTGGTTCGCGTCTTTGCTAAGCCCCAGTAGGTATATATTTATATTACCTTTTTAACGGCGACGGAGAGGTGGCGGTAGCAACGTGCGTTAAGCGGCCGGTTCGGGTTTGCTGGCCCGGGTTTCAAGCCTCATCTTCGGCCATTTAATTGGTTTTTTTAGCCGTGAATTACGGACGGACGGACAGACAGACGGCGAAATCATTATTCTGATTAGTGATCTTCAGTGACTGCGTTCAAAAACATTTTTTAATTTTTTGGATATTGCTGCCTTTGCTTTTATACCCCTCAAAGGGCGATTCTGATACGGTTCCACAAATTATTCGAGCGCCATCCGCTCTAATTAATGTAGTTCAGGCAAAATGGACGAGATCATTTAAATTCTGCGAAAACGAGTTGCAGCGAATAAAAATGGACAGAAACGGCCGATTATGATTTTTTTATTATTATTAATTAGCGTCCTGTAGGGCTTTTACATCAGATAGGTAAAATGTACATTAACAGAATATATAGTTTAAAGAAAAATAATAATAACATGTAAACATAATAATAACATAAAGGGGAAAGAAAATACTTAAAATACAGATACAAATATATAAAGATAAATATAATATAAAGTAAGAAGCAAGGATATAAAAAGCAGAAGCATAAGTGAAACATAATATAATAGAAATTTAAAAACAAAAAAGTAATAATGTAGAGTGAAAATATATATCACAAGCTTTTAAAGTCATATTATAATAAAAAATATACATACAAATACAAATCAATTATTTAAGTTTAATTCTAGTTATCTTTCAATACACCTTTTAATATATGTTTGAATAATATACAGTTATTGGCAAAGACGTCCAGTTGCTCGTATCTGTTTGCTGGTCTAGGAAGCCTTTGCACTGGGGAATTAAAGATATAGTTATGATGATGCTGACGGCATACAAAGTAACTAACGCAGTGTTTCCCAAACTATGGGTCGTGCGCAGATATCAGGCGGGTCACAGTCACAACACCGCGCAACACATCTTTTCCGGGTCATGTCGTGTTTATTATAGAAAACGAATTGCAACCACAACATACCAACAGAAATGTCAACAAAGGCAAGTTATTGATTTATCGGAAAATACGTCGCTGAAAAATATTTTTAATCGCAAGCAATTATCAAAATTCTGGCTTTTAGTTGCTGACATTTATCCCCGCTTGTCTGACGACGCCATGGAAGTCCTCATCCCTTTCACTACCACATACTTACGTGAAGTGAGATTTTCTACCTTGGTTTCTAATAAGACTAAATACAAAAATAAATTGGACTTATCGAATTCAAAAAAGTGACTTAAATTGAAATCGACGCTAATTTTATGACAAGAAATAGGCAAAAAATGTATCCTTCCCATTAAAATATCACATATTAATATTTTTCGTAATGAAAAAATTCGATTATATTTGGACAGTCTTTTGCATAGTTACAATACGTATTGGGAAAACGTAGGGCAGGGGGTGGGTCCCGAAAATTGAAGATTTTTTTTGGTGGGTCGTGGTCCTGTCAACTTTGGGAACCACTGAACTGACGTGTCTGCGTGGAGTGTTGAAGGCGAACTCCGCGCCGCTGTGACTTCTAAAACCACCTCTCCGAGAAGTCACGCCCATGTGAAGAATTTTGATTGGAGCGTAATTGACAAATTGTCCGCCGCCGCCCACACCGACGGGCGTAAATAGGAAGCGGTCATCGGGCAGCCAACCTGGCGCGCTCACCACGCAATAATTGTGAATTACGAGGCCGTCAGAAATGGTTATTGAATAACGGATGGCGAGCACTGAAATGTCACAAAACTGAATTCGAATTTACGTTGTGAAAATCTGAGGCGTAACTGCTGTTCGTTGGGGACCACGCTGGATGGAGGCCCGCGCCCTGCAACAGGAGAGAGCCCCCGTGAAACGGGACGGTCATGAAAGGCACTGTCATGAAAGGGACAGTCGTGAAAGGGACAGTCGTGAAAGGGACAGTCGTGAAAGGGACAGTCGTGAATGGGACAATCATGGAAGGGACAGTCATCCGAAAACTCACACACTTACTAACCATCACGCCGTTTCCCCGTGGGGGGAGGCAGAAAGGATAGGGCGCCACACTCTTCTGTCCTGACATACAACTCTCGCATCATCCACATTCGTACATTTTCGCGTGCAAGCTCGCCGGTTGTTAAGGCTTCTGACGGGACCATCTTCCAGTGTCTGGTTAATCTGGTCACGCCACGTCTTCCCCGGTCGCTCTCTCTTTCCGGCGCCATCAACACGTATTATATATCTTTCTTACCATTCTTTCCTCATTCGTTCGCTCAACATGCCCAAACCATCTGAGCGACCCTTTTTTAATTCTATTAATTATGCTAAGATCAGCTTAACATTATTCCCAATACCTTCATTCTTTACTCTAACATAAATGCATTTGACACACATAGATCTGAGGGATCTCATCTCCACTGCATTCAATTTACTTTCTTTCCTCTTCTTCCAGCTCCAGGCTTCAATTCCGTGCATCAGTAATTTTATCAAAATTCCATTATGTACCGCTAATTTTGCCTCGGTAGACATATTTCTATTGGAAACTATCGCGTTTAAAGCACCGATCACCCTATTCCCCGCGGTCGCTCTCCTCTCGATATCTTTCTCAACATTCCCTCTTCTATCGAACATACTTCCCAAATATACATTGGCATGGTAAAGGCTAATGGAAGTCCATTGAACATTGAAATGAGTTGCGACTTGGCCCTCAGACTCGCAGGAAAGCTCCGGGCTGCTCACGGCTCACACGTGCGGACAATGCCTTAATTCATCGAGTAAACATATTTAAAACTGCTCCATTAAACGGATGCTGCGATGATTCATCCCGGAATAATGTGCTAATGTAGCAGCCAGCCGGCCGGAGCTCATCAGACATTCTGTTACTCTTTTCTCGGAAGATCAACTCGGGTACGTGGTGCTGAT
This sequence comes from Agrypnia vestita, assembly GCA_016648135.1. Taxonomy (NCBI): domain Eukaryota; kingdom Metazoa; phylum Arthropoda; class Insecta; order Trichoptera; family Phryganeidae; genus Agrypnia; species Agrypnia vestita. Next base: position 152,069 of record JADDOH010001944.1, read on the forward strand.
TGATAATATTTAACATGGTTTGCCAATATTTATATTTTTTCGTTTCAGTTACTTCATCTTAGCACTACTAAACGAACGGAATTAAATCATCATCACTAAATAGACTTTGGCCAATAACCTACTTCTTCTTCCGCTACCACTACCCTGATTCCTCATCACTCTTTTTCCTCATCATTATTACCGTGCTACTTTCAAAACTTCCTAAGTAGCTCATGGCTTTTTACTCCCTTTCTTTTAACTCGTATGGTCTGTTTGCTTGTCTGACGAAAAAACTTTGGATCAATGTGTAACCCTTTTCCCGTAATCCAATCGAGCTGAAACTTTGCGAGCAGACTCGTGGCAACGATAAAAATGATCTATCAAATTTTCGTTAAAAAAATAACAATTATAGTATTATTTTGGATTTTTAGAAATTTGAATGGTTTTTTTCAAATTAGAATCATTACAGAAAAGTTTGATTACTACCAACGGCGGCCTGATGACGTCACGGAATATTTAAAATTTGATCCCGTTGGTATAATAGGTACTTCACTACGAATTTCGAAAATTTATGACAATATGTTCATAGATGAGAGAAAAATTCAGTTTTTTGGGAAGAAATTAAATAATAATTTATTTCTTTTAGATTTATGCTTAGTTTTGAGTAATTCTACATAACTCAAATCTGATTCAGACTATTTTAAATCATTTGACGCTGGAAATTCATAAGGTACGATATTGCTGATGATTGAATCTATCAAAATCTTGATTAAATTAACTGACAAATGTTTTTAGAATTTAATCTTCAAAGCATGAAGTGTCTTATCAAAGCTCAAAACATCTGACATTTTAGAAATATATTAAATTCCTGTAAGTTTAGTGTTATGTTATACGTTTTAATTCGCCGTGTTAAAAGGAATGCAAGAAAAAATAAAACGAAAAGAAAATTCAAATGGAGATAAAGAGATATTTTTAGAGAATTTTGACACAGATATTTTTCTAGACATGTTTCATTTTCAGTCAATCAATTATTTAGTTACATGATGGTAAACTTAATTTACAAAGAAAGGGAGTAAAATAAAAACTTGGTTTTGATGGATTAGTTTTTTACAGTTTTCGTTTTCGTAAGATACGCATTTATAAAACCCCATGGTAATATGGCATTGAAGCGAGGGCGGACACTGTCAAGACAATGAGCATGCTAAGATCAACTGAAATGAGAAATTTGGCGAGGTTCAAGATATGGTCAGATGAGGGCGACAGTATCGACGATTCTGATACCAACATGTGCAGAGAATGAGTACACACATAGCTTTGCATGGTGCACCAGATGGACCACGTCCTAGCTGGAGATAGCTGGAATTCAGCATCACAAGAGGATGATCCTGCACAAACAGACTCTCGAGTCTAAATAAAGTTGAAGAAGAAAAAAATTAAAATATCGGGAGTTTGAAAAATGCTTTAAAAACTAGGCTAATTTTGATTTTAGTATATTAAATAATGACTCGGATTAATCTTTCTTTGCCTCATGGGTTATTAGGTACCCACATAGGTACCCACATAGGTACCCACCCACAAGTCGGGAAAAGGTATGTATTTGGACCACAAAATAAATTTAAAAAATTAGCTAACTAGTGCACACGAAATGTATTTTATTATCGTTGTTTATGGCGTACATTGTTTAATATTTTTCAATAACAAATTATTTTGAAGATTTAAAAAAGTGAAGTAATGTGTTGTTCAGCAAAGGTGTGTTCGTGACGGGCACAGCCGGTGGAGGCAATCCAAAGGAAATTTAAACATTTATGTCTTGCTTGTCTTAATGTAACATAGCGTTTTTTTGCAAATTAAATGTTTGGAAATAATTTTAAAAAATAGCCTAAAAATATCAAGGTTTAGAATTCGCAATAAACAAACCGAGCGTTTTATCAAAAATCATACTCATTATTGTAGATAACGTCATTATAGCTAGACCGCATTCAAAAGAATGTGCGCAAAAAATATGTGTGTTGTTACGATGCAAAAAATGAACACAAAATATGTTTTCCTAGTAAGTAACCTTTTTTAAACTAAAAAATATATATTTATTTGGAATATCATATTGAGGCTTATAATACGGGCTTGCCAGGCAACTTTCCCCCGCTTTCTTCTTACCGGACAAAGCTAGGGAATGGTCTCTTGATTGTGGTCGACCTATAGTAAGATGTGTGCAAAATTTGAAAAACATCGACTTAACAGTTTTTGAGATGTCATCACCAATCTGAAGAGGCGAGCTTCGAGAAAAAAACAAAAGGATAATGTAATTCGTTCAAAAGTTCACCAACCGCACTATCTTCAAATTGCTATAACGCAGCCAATTTTCTGATTTTTTTAGTGAATTTCTAAATTATCTCAGAAGAAGAAGAAACGATTTTTCGAAAATGTCAAGGTGTCCTTTAAAGCGAACCGATTTTCAGTAATGTTTTTTTAAGAGACAACAGTGCATTGAATATTGAAACTTTCCAAAATATGTTTAAAATACACAATATATTGTAATGTGTACAATAATAATTGTCATTAAAATCAAACAAAATACATGGCTCGTTTTTCTAGGAGTGGTATATTTTATTATCTTGACTGAAGTAGAGGGGAATCCTGGGATGACGAATTTGTACTAACCGCGGCGGTGGTCACACAACATGATTATTTCGTTTTTTTAATATTTTTTCTTTCAAAATATTGCGTGTAAGTATTTCTATTAAAAAAACACAATATCGGTACGCAATATATCGTGAATGTTCCAACGAACTCTTCATATTTCCAGTGATTATGGTTTCTTCGAGAATATGTAGTTCAATTTCTTCTAAATTCATGTTCGAAAGACTTCGATACTGTGTAGTTACTATTGTTTTAGGCTCTCTTGACTATATTATAAATAACAAAATCCTTTTTGCAAATGGCTACCTTTTAAATTTATTTTCACATAAGTTTTTAATTAGTTATTCAGCTTATATACTAATATTAATTTAGTTTAATGCCTATATTTCCAATTTATGTACCTATTGTTAATGTTGCTTTGGCAATGTTGTATCCTGATGAAGGGATCATTATTAGCGCATGAACATGTTGACAATTCAATAAATGGTGGTTTTAAACAAAGTGTTATTATTTTTATTAATATAAATAATTTTATTAATTAGAAAAAATGTTTTGGTTGTTTACGACGGCGCCGAAAAAATCACTAAAAAAGACAGGAAGCGAACGTGAATTTCCAGGTAATTTTAAAATCAAAGCAAATGTCGTATTTTGGCAAACCTGAAATAAATTGAGATTAATGTTTTCCATATTCCGCTAAGGTGAGCTTCCGGCAACTGACCGCAGGATATTACAATTTTTTTTAGTTAGTAGCAAGGACGGTCAGGACAATAACTCTGTTATCGGTAAATTGCGGTAACTGTATCAGAGAATGAAATATTCACTACTAAACGTGGATTTTTCACCTCGCAGTGTATTGAATACCTTTCTGGCACTCAAATTTAACCTACCTAACAATTCGTAGTAATTATTGAGTTTTATGATCCAAGAATTCACAAAATGCAGGGGCAGCGTGTACATTTAATAGATGACTTAAAAATGCAATAAAATGAAATTATTCTATAGATTACTGACAACACAGCATAATTTACAATAACATTATTGTATTCTTAATGGATTTGGCCTTTACATTGTAGAGATTATTATTCATATATATTTTTTTTATTTCTATTATATTATGTTTTTCTTGTGCTTCTGCTTTTTATATACATACTTGCTTTTAACTTTATATTATATTTATCTTTATATATTTGTATCTATATTTTAAGTATTTTCTTTTCTCTTTATGTCATCATTATGTTTACGTGTTATTGTTTTTTCTCTTTAAACTATCTATATATTCTGATTATGTACATTTACCTGTCTATTGTAAAAGTCCTATAGGACGTTAATTAATTAATAAAATAAAATAAAATAATGATATTAACAATATTACCTTCATTAACTCTTTTCCTTTTGTCTCAATATTCCTGGACAACCAGCTTTATACCAGTAATTTCGGGTCATTTTTTCAGTACCGAGACAGTATTTATATTTGATCAGAATCAACGAGAGCCACCTGTCGTTTCACTTGTCGACGAGAAATTCAGTTTCTCTTGAAACTTAAATAGATAGTGAAAAAAATATAAAATATTATTAAACTCGGGTAGAGATAATAAAGTTAATATTATTTAATATCTATAATAATCTTCATTGTTGTGTCTTAAATACGTTGCGTCTTGATCAAATAGCCGAAATCAGGAATATATCTATATATTCTTTTGATTGTTGAAGTCAAAAAAGATATATACTTTGTAAGAAAGATTTAAAAAAACACACAAAAAATGAAATGTTTTTTAAAAACAGTGTTTTTAAAACAAAAATTGTAAGACAGAGAAGCCTGTGCCAGAGCGATAGCCGACGTCGGGAGGACTTGACATACCACAAAAAGAAGTATAGACAGAAAAAATATTGTACCTACTAGTCACGGGTTGATCTTGATTGGTCAAAGATTACCGAAGCGGAACAACATAGACCGTTTAAGGATATGGGGGTAAAGATGATGATGATAGTGGTAGTTAAATGTACTTTTTGACAATATGATAAAATGCGACATATAATGATTTTAAGACAAAAGGAAGAACAAACATATGCTCTTACCGATCACCTTCTCAATGTATGGGATTCAGTGAGATATCTCCTGCCTGTGCGATGATGTCATTGGTTGACATGAATTTGGCACTGTCTAGATTTTTCCATTATTGAAAATAGCAATATATCTAAAATATGTTTAAGACCACTTGATGTTGAATATGGCTAGATTTTTAAATTAAAAGAGCTCTTTCTTGAAAGTGATTGACGTGAAATGATTTTTTTTTAATTTTCTGACAGAAAAAAAGATGTTTATTTTTGAAAATGACCCCGTCGTATGATCAAACGTTGCATATAAGACAATATACTTGTTAAATTTTAAATCGATTTTTGTGCTTTAAAATATTCGAGCAATAATTGTTAATTTTTTCACCCTTAATTGTAAGAATAAAATAATAAATAAAAAGAGCCAAACGTCAAAAAAATCTCGTAGTTATCAAACCATACTTCATCCTAAATGTCATCACACAACACCTCGTATAACAAAAACCAGTAAATTTATTTGTGTATTATATTTTAATTACCTAAATCGTTTAATTATTAATTAATGCAGCCTATGATTGATAAACGTATGAAAAATATGATTTTTTTCCTCTTTTTTTCCACTACATTTATTTTAGAATAGCATTACTACGTATTTTAGTAAACTCCATTTCCTTCTTCAAGTGCGTGGGAGTGAATGTCTGGTGTGTAGGTTGCGGGTGGGAGAGAGGGAACATTGTGAGAAGAGGTGAAGTTGCAGTTGAAGGGCTGCGTTTGATTATTGATATTGTTTTTGTATTTAGGTTTTTATGAATTTAAAAAATAAGAAGTGTTTCTAAAATATTTTGTTTTACCCCCATATGTCTGTTAATGTAGGATGTGTATATTTGAATTGTTCAATGTGTGTTTTTTTTTTAATATGCTTAGGATATTCTGAAATGTTCTGATTAGTGAGGCACCTTTTATGTTTTTTGAATCTAGTTTCTTTTGATCTGCCTGTTTGACCTTTATACGAGTAGGTAAACCATATCGCAATCTCATAATGTTTTTCGATATATAATTTTTTAATTTTCTCTCAATTGAGTTGTTAGCGTAGAAGGCTGGCTTTATATTATTTGATAGCTTTTTGGTAAGATCGTATGATATTTTATGTATAATCTTTCGCCAGTTATTGTGTAAACGTATGTTTCCTATCCATCACCTACATTATTTTAAACACTAGCCTATCTTAACACGTTGTGTTAAGATAGGCTAGTGTTTATACTAATGTTTATATAATGTGTTTATAATAATGAAGGCAAAATAATTCAAGAATCTTCCCAGAAAACTGTTCAAGTTAGTATAGTTTATCTGAGATGCATTCTCCAAACTGAAGAAGCTGGCAAGGACTGGAAAAGTGGAAGGCCAGAGAGGAAGAGGACGATCTTGACTTGGCTCGATCAGGTTAAAGTCACTCCTGGGTGTCCTATTGGATCAGTTTCTTTAACTGCAGGCTACAGAGAAAGGTGAAAAGTCGTCACAACCCTCAGCTATCAAGAAACCAACCATGGAAGAAAATATTATCTTCATAAGCCACTGTGACTCCTACAAGACTCCGCAAACAGTTATAAAGAGAGGCGGCATCCTTCATAGAGAATATAGTTTAGACACTAATGGTTATTAAGTATGAAAAAGACAAAAGCCTTACGTTATAAGAAGCGAGAATTTCTGAGAGAGGTTTTCTGTGGTCCTTCTCCACTATGGGAAACGCGAAGGGACTCCAAGTTCCACGGGCACATCCTTTACATCCTTTCCGTTCCAAGAAGACTGGTAGTAACTAGAGTACTCTCCAAACTTTAATTTATTTAATTTAACACTGGATGCGTTTTCATACGAAATTGAGTAGTACGTTTACGTACGAATACGCAATACATTCCTGACCTTCCAAGTAGTATTGAACATCGCATACTGTACACGATTTAGTAGAGCGTGTACGCACGTACAGATGCAACGTCCGACACGATCCGGATTTGTTCGGAAGTTTTTGCGATTTCGTACGATGGATATTGAAAATTTTGTCAATTTGTTACATGACCGCAAATGTTTGTGGGACCAAAGCGATTCAACTGCGTGACGGAGAATCTCTAAAGAACTAAAAAGAACTGTAAGTTAAATAATTTGGTTTAATGAAGGTGAGGTATAATTATGTACTTTGAACAAAAAAGCTTTTAAATATTTCTCCCATGTTATGAGCTCTCGTTGCACTTCGATTCTTCCCAGAATTTTTGAATCTATTAGATAGATAGTCATGAAATTTGTCATTATTTAAGTCCGCCATAATATGATGGAATTTACCAAATTCATCCCTTCTAATATATTATATTTCGTTCACGCATTTGGTTCTACGGTGCCGACGACGCCGTAGCAGCCTACGAGTAAGAAGAGAGTTTTCCAGAAGATACAGATTATTCATTTGGCACAAACGTTATTGGAGAAGTGCGAAAAGTAACTGATCGTGACCAACGCAAGACGCAATTAATGTGCGTGCTCAAAACGTACGAATACGTACGTAATAATTCGAATCCAAAGTGCGACCGGCCTAAAACTTGACAATCAAAGGAGATCGTACCCTCAGCTATCCAGGGTAAACCTTCAAATGGGGGGCAAAACACGCTTCAACGACCGCCATTAGGGGGTAGCAAAGAGCGATACTTGGAGCTAGCTGCAGGAGAGAGACCTAATTGGATGTATATATGGATGTGTACCTAGATGGGTAATACCAGATCCCAAAGCATAACGCCAACACGAGCAGAAGTCAAAATGCCCAAGATGTTTTAGAATGTGTGGATCAGGGATTGGACTGTTCAGATATCTGAGGATCCACAATCGCAAAGAATAGTCTTCCCCGTACATGAGGGATGGTACTGATAAATATTATGTTTTTTATGTCTTATGTGAACTGAAATTTTAGGCACTTACCTTAAAAACGTATCACTTTTTAAAAACAAAATATTGTTCAAATTTATACACTCGAAAAATGAAAGTTTATGTTTTGTCACTACTGTCCATCGCCGAGTTTCAAAAAAGAAATTATCGAACATACAAATTGCGATTCAAAAGCCTACATTTCAGTTAATTAAATTCGGGTTCGAAATAAATTGACACTTCACTGCTACGAATTACGATTAGAATGCGTCCGTTTCCTCTCAAATTTGCCTACAAAAAGAGAGCATTTAGATTGTTATTATTAATGTAGATATGGTTAGAAATGCACTAATGATACGTACGCGATTTTTACAGTTTAGTTTTGTCGAGCGCAACTTTACCCGGCTCCCGGGAGGATGCGAGGGCCGACACTTTGTCACGATGACTAGCCACTAAGTGTTTTTGATTGGACTTAAATACTTCCCAGTGTAATAACGCACTCACACACGCGCGCTGCGCGCCTCACTTATCCCATTGAGGGAGCTGTCCGCTCCCGACACTTCTATCCGCGCATAATATAACTGAAAAAATAATTCCGAGTGATTCACGCAGCGGCTCTGCCACGGCGATGCTTCGCAGGTAATCCCGGGGAGTCGTGGCCAGTCTTGTCGGATATTTCAGATGGCAGGTCAATTGGCTAAATTGGCCGAATTGGCCGTGAGGTTGGGCGAGTGCACGCGCCTCTACGTAATGTGATGAATATCGAAATAAGTAACGGCAATGAGCGTGAACTTGAGACAGTACGAAGATATATAACGAATTCTCTATACAGGGGCCATTCAAGTATTATGTAAGCAGCAAAGGGGGGGGTGGGGTTAGCTTTACTTATTTTTGATGACATGGGGGACGGGGGGATTTATTTATTTACTTTTTCTGATTTTCCAGCAAAATTTAGTAGATTCTGATTTGAACACATATGGCATCCCTACTTGTCTATACTCGAAAACGAAAAGCATGTTCACGAATTCCCCAAAATAATTGATATTGCTTACTCGCTCTCACATTGTTTTATGGTTACGTTAGAAAGAACCGAAGTAGGGAAATTACTGCACGCGCTATTCATATTATATATATTTTTCATCATTTTTTGTAAAATTTAGTAGATACTGATTTAAACACATAATATGGCAACCCTACTTGTATACAAAATGTAAATAACAAATAAAAATATATACCAATGATTATGTAAGCATATGAGGGGGAGTAGGAGCTTTGCTTACTTTTGCTGACAAGGGAGAGGGGGGGTTAAAAATTAATAAAACTCTGCTTACGTAATACTTGAATAGCCCCACATCACTAGTACGAAGTATATTGGAATATTCGTCAGTTATTTGGTCACCTTATTACACAACACATGTAACGAGAATCGAGACAGTGCAGAAAAAGTTTCTACATATTACTTACATATGAAATTGGCGTTTAGTATGGGAGGAACATAAAGCCGATTTTTTTTTATTATAATATATTTATTTAATCAAAGTATGTACCATTGCTATCTATGCACTTTTGCCATCTCATAGGTAGTTCATCGATCCCTTTACTAAAAAAACCATTCGGACGGGAATCAATAAAATCTTTGAAGGCGGTTTGGACTGCCCCATCGGAGTTGAATTATTTCCTTTGCAAGAAGTTATCCAAATTTCGAAAAAAATGGTAATCTCTTGGGGCAAGGTCCGGAGAGTACGGTGGATGTCTTAGACATTCCAATTGAAGCTCCTCTAATTTGGTAGCCGTCTGTTGTGCAGTGTGTGGTCTAGCGTTATCATGAAGCAGCAGTGGCCTAGAGCGATTAACCAGCCTCGGTTGTTTAGCAGCTAGCTTTTCCATCATGGTTTGCAGTTGCTGACAATAGACATCTGCCGTAATCGTCTGGCCAGATTTAAGAAAGCTGTAGTGAACGACACCAGCACTAGTCAACGCATGCAACGCAGCAGTCAACGCGCGTTTGTTGATTTGCTTCACTCAATTCGTGAGGTACCCACCTTTCAAGCTTTTTCACCTTACCAATTTGCTTCAAGTGGATTAAAACAGTTTTATCACTAACACCGCAGCCTGCAGCTAACTCGGATGTGGTTTGCGATGGATCCGCTTCCACAATAGCCTTCAATTCTTCATTATCAACTTTGGTCTCCGGCCGTCCACGAGGCTTGTTCTGCAGGTCGAAATTTCCAGAACGAAAACGTTGGAACCAAAAACGCACTGTGTTTTCTTTTGCGGCACCGTCGCCATACACATCATTAATCCTTCGAGCCGTTTCTGCAGCACTGGTGCCACGGTGGAACTCGTACTCGTAAATAACGCGATATTTCAAGTTTTTCATTTTGTAAACTGAGTGACGCAAAGAAAAAAACAATTGAGGAAAAAACAAATGAATTATAATTTTCAAAACACAAATACATGAGTAAATAGCTGTATAAATTTGGATTTGGAATTCCTAACCGAAGAGAAGATATTTGAGATCAAATTTGCCAGTACGGCAAAACGCCAATTTCATATGTAAGGACCTAATATTTTGTTATACAAAGCTGGTCAACACAATAACCTTCACAGCTACGAAGATCGACTTGCCTTTTTCAAGATGCGCAAACTTGAGTCCCGACGGAAAATATCCGATCTCGTTGCGCTACACAAGAATCTCAGCGGAGCTATTGATTCTTTTTCTCTATCTGACATAAATTTGCATGTTAAACCCTGTGTAAGAAACTCGGAGTTCTTTACAATAAGCCAGCACACTAATCATGTTGGTGACTTTTGTCCCATCACAAGGTTGTGTCGCACATATAATATATATTGTGCTGACCCTAACATTGCGGGTACCTTATCATTGTTCAAAAACTCACTTTTAAACAACATCCATTTTCTAAACGATGACCTGAACCTATAGATCCATTAAATCAATTATTTATTAAATACTAATCGCACTACATTCAAACACTATATATACAATATAATACACATAAATGTACATATAAAATATACTTAAAAGCAAAAATACATGTTACCAGAGCGCGCCGAAGACACTTGTAATTGGGATAAAGTTTTATTATTAGAGTATCATGTACCTATTATCCTGTTAGTGTCTCTAAAAAATATATATTTTTTAAAAGTTGCCATCCAGGAACAAATCTAAATCTCGAATAACTCTGACAGTGCAGTGAAGATTTTTAATGAAATGTCGGAAGAAATAATCGAGGATTATAAAATGGCTAAATCAAAAAAAAACTAGTAAACCTTACATTAGTCGCATATGATGTGTACATTTGATATCTCACGATTAAAAATATCAATTGAGCAGCGACAGAAATTAACCTCAATATTTAAAAAAAAAACTCTTTTTTTATATCAAAATTAAAAATATCAATTAAGTAGCGACAGAAATTAACCGCAAAATTTAAAAAAGCTTAATATGGAAATATTTATTCGAATAATTATTCATTATTACTCACTTGCATTTTGTATCAATGATCTGTACTTTTTTCAGACACTAATTATTAAAAATTATTTATAAATACATTTATATAAATATATATCTATATTTATTAATTAGTAAAAAATTACATGCAAAGAAAATGTATGTGCACTTTTTTAATATTGTATTTTACCGCACTGTGACCTGTCATTAAAGAATTTTGGCGATTTCGATAAAATTATATTTATATTTTATTATATAATTATATTATATTGAATTATAATTATATTTAAGTATTTGCTCATTAGGAGAATGTTGAATTTTGCCCCACTGTGAGCTGTTGGTAAATAAGGGTGACCATGTCGATAAAACAGTGTACTACGTTGGTGGATAGAAAAAAAAAACAAAATTGTTGATATGACAGCTGTGTTTGATAATGTTATCAAATAAATTTTTGATATATTAAAGAATAAACTTTTCATGTCGTTTCCTTATTAACAGAGCAACACAGGTTTATTTTCTTTAATTTTGTCTAACCCTACAGAGTTTGAAACAAACAAACTCATACATTTATTAATACAGGCCAACTCTATCACCGCGCGCGCTCATTGGTCAAATGAAATAGCGCGCGCTTCCCCGGCGTCTAGTTTCCTGTCACGTATTTCCGTCCATTTTCACGAAATCACTCCTACAGATTGCAGGGAAGCGAGAGAAAGATGTTGCATATCAAAAAAATCATTATTAAATGTCATAAAGGATGTATAATGAATGTAAAATGTGGTAGAAATATTATCAAATATATGTTGTATTCCGATTTTTTTTTCCAAATAATTTGTTAAGTAAAAGTCATGCTGCGATGTTCCCACTGCACGCCTCTGATTAAATTGTTTAAAAAAAAAAAATATATATATATATATATATACAAAATATATATGTTTTGTTTGAGATATCCGCGAGAGCTACTCTATGGAACAAAAGTAGTTTCTGGATCTTGCGTTTCCTGTAAATGGTGTCCCTGAGAAGACCTAGGCCGAAGTTTCGACACGGTATCACTTGCCATTGTCAAGGCTTAAAAGGTCTCGAAAGTTACGGACTAGCCGTAATTGTAATTTAATTTACAGGAAACGCCAGATATTCCAGAAACTACCTTTGTTAATTTATTTTAAGGTATGTATACATTGTATATTACTTTATGTGTGCAAATTTTTATGAATATACCTTTAGAAATAAAAGAGTTATTTACTTTTGATCCGAAACAGACCTCGGTATTCTATAGTACTATAGAAAACGAGTTCTATTTCGGTTCAAAAATCAATAAATCTTGTATTTCTCAAGATATATTAATCAAATTTTGCACAAATATAATGTGGTCTACAAGGCTTTAAATAAAATGGAATAACACATTTATATTTTGATATAATAATGTATTTAAAATAATTATGAAAACATGAAAAATGATCTTTCATCACATTTTTCCCAATAACTTTGAAATTAGCAAATGTTTGCAACTAATTTTTATAAATATTTCTTGTGAATATCTAGACTATAAAGTATCATTAATTGTAAAACGTAGGGAGACGTGGGTAACTGACAAATGTCTCGATCAACTAAAAAAAATATAATAAAATCCCGATTTGACTTTCTAGTCATTTAAACGTAAATTTTAACATAAAATCATAAACATTTTATTTATTATAAAATTCTTAAAAAATAAGCTTTTCTGAAATGTATAAAACTTTATATCTATTCCTACAAAGTTTAACAATAAATTAACTTTTAAAGTGATATAGTGAACAGACTTGACATGGACATCTAAGTAGGTAATCACTTTACATTTCATGTTTTTTTTATTATTTTTTTTGAATATGGATTTATTAGGTATATAACATAATATTATAATTAGTATTAGAACACGATATAAGTAAAATTGTCATTTTTATAAATAAAAATGAAAGCAATTTTTAATTTTGTCATGATTATTTTTAATATATAAAATTGTAAAAAATAAAAACAATATTTTTAATAAAATTATATCCATTTTAATCTATGGAGACTACTTTATATGTGTGCAAAATTTTATGGATGTACGTCTAGAAATAAAAGAGATATTGACTTTTGGTCCGAAACTTGATTCATGATCTTTGGCAGATTTTTTGGTCTTTGTTATTTCGGTTCTCTTGCAAATTTGTTCGTTGTGTACTCGATCTCTCTTTTCCATTGAAAATCTGGAATATCCTCGTTACGAAAGATCAATTGTAGCTGCCAACACATTACTGTAATTGATATAACAATTGTTCAACAAAAGATAACAAAACATTTCCAATGATAAAATTATGGCACACCCTTATATTCCCGGACGAGGGAGGAATATAAAAACATTTATTAACATTGTGTCGCCGTGTTGGAGAATTAGTGACTCCTGACTATGACGGGGGGACCCATGCGGGCTTCCCCGCTGCAGGACGTGATCAGTGAGCAGGGCTATAAGGGCGATTGTGTTTCCGGGGAAATTACACTTTTATTGGCTGAGGACGCCCTTTGTGAGAGAAGTGGGGCCTCTCCATTTTAGGAACTTTACATCTCAAGTTTGTATAAAACAATTGTGTCCACTTGCTTTACTTTGTTCAGTTATTTATATTTTATTTTAATTATAATTTAATTCTGAAGTAGATAAGTATGTTGCGAGAATTCAGTAAAAAGCGACTAATGACAGTTTAGTGATTGAGGGGTATAAAAGCAAAGGCAGCAATACCAAAAAAAATTTTTTAATGCAGTAACCGAAGGTTACTGTAGAAAATATAGGTGTATCACTTTCAAAATCATGTTTTCAAATCACTTTTAAAAGCAAAAACAGCGATAGGTAGGTATTCTCGTTGTGTAAAATAAAGAAAGCAATATCGACTTCAACCAATCAACCCCCAAGGATGTGTGATGAGATTAGTTGGAAAATAATTTTTAAAAAATCCTGAAAAATCTAAATTAAGATTCATAATAAGCAGAACGACCCTTTTTTTCAAGAAATATATATATATATGTTTATTTTATGTTAGATAATGTTATAAATAAGTTGCGAGCAAAATTTGAACACACTCCTTTTTCAGATTGGTGCAAATATTTTCTCCATCAATCTGAAAAAGGAAGTTTCGCGAAAAACGCAAAGAATATAAAAATTCGTTTATGAATTCACATATCAAGCTAGTTTCGAATTGCTATAAATTAGCCAATTTATGAAAATTTTGAATGAGAAACTCAAATTATTAATTAATTAATAACACTAAACAAAAATGATTTTCCGAAAATTTCAAGATGGTGTAACCCGAATATTTTGAGTATGTCCAAATTTTACAAGAACACAATACTGGATTTTATCCCCAGGGGGACATCATTAATCAAGATATAGATGAAGCTAAATTTTTATATGGGAATGTAGGTATGGATGTCTTTTTGGGTGTTCATAGGGCTTACGATCTATCGTACGGCTGGCTTAGTAGACGAAGCTATATATTTATATGGGAAAGTAAGTATGGATGGTTTTATGGGTGTTTATAGGACTTACGATCTATCGTACGGTGGCTTAAATGATCGCTTTAGACAATGTAACGTTCACCATTTACACACATTATAGACTAACCAATTTACCAAATTTTTGGAAGTTGTATTTATGTATGTTTATTATGTGATTTCTTATTACTGATTATTTGTATCTTTATTACTGCCACCTGCGGACCAAAGTTTTTCATTTCCATAGTCTAATGCAGATGTCACTTACTATTGGTAATGAGGTATCTATATGTTGATTGGAGTTATTTTATCTATAATATATCTTGATTAATGATGTCCTCCTGAGGATAAAATCCAGTATTGTGTTCTTGAAAAATGTGGGCACACTCAAAATATGTGGTGTAACCCCTTAAGAGTGCAAGTAAATGCTGGCGGAAGACGAGCAACCCGGTGGTCTAGATGAGCCCGTCCAGGAAAGAGCGTTCAACCCGATTGCATGGGAAAAAAATAGGGCGAAGAAAAAGAAGGAGATGATCGGAGAACACCCTGTGCGCAGGGTTCAGTGGGATATTTTTGCCCTAGTACCGAGAGGTCATTCCCGCCGATGCATTTTAGCGGCAATTTGTCCGTCAGTCCTTATCTGCCCTCGCTCATGCTCCCGCGCCAGGAGCACCAATAGGAAGACCGCTCTCCGTCAGCTCGCTAAGGCGCGCCGCTGCAACCCGGCAATTGTCGTAATTGTCCGCATCACCGGTCAACAATCATCATCATCATCACTCTTGGCACTACAACCCTTGGTGGGTCTTGGCCTCCTCAATTATCTACCTCCACTCATCTCGGTCTAGTGTCAGCTCTCTCCAGTTCCGAAGCTCTAAGGCAGAGATATCTTTGAGGACGTTGTCACTCCATCTTAATTTTGGCCTTCCTAAGCTCCTTCGCCCTATTAGCCTTGAGTTCAGCAGGGACTTTGATGCTTGATGCTCGGACATTCTCTCCACATGACCCAGCCACCGAAGTCTTCCCAGTTTTATAAATTTTGTGACGTTTGGCTCCTTAAATAGAGTGTAGAGCTCATTGTTGCAACGTCTGCGCCAAAGTCCATTTTCTAGAACCGGTCCGAAGATACACCTCAAAATTCTCCTTTCAAAAACTTCCAGTGCTCGCTCATACCTCTTAGTAAGTACCCACGTCTCTGCTGCGTACGTGAGCACTGGCCTAATAAGTCAACAATACTACAAGTATTTCTTTAAGTTACCACCAGCAGTAATTCGACTAGTGGTGGTATTTTAACCGGTGACACACTAACCGTTATTTGAGATTTGTACCTGATGGCGTCGATGACCGACAACTGATTTATTGCGGTTCAACGGGTAATCATCGCTACTAATCGTCATGTACAAATCCTAAATAACTGTGGCAAAAATAACCGGCTAAAATAACGGTTTAACCATCACTAAATTCGACATTTTTTACCTACTTGAGCCATTTAACAATTGTTGTTCAAAAATATAAATTTGTCTCCTTGTTCGGTATTGAAGTTGTTGTTCCTAAAGAAAAAGTCAGCAAAATTTTAAACGGGTGGTCCTCGATTAAAACTAAATTCGGGAGGATGAAGCATGTTCCTTTCTTTTTTGCCTGATCTTTGTAAAATATAACCTGCCAAAATTTTGTTTTCTTCGGTTCGGTCTAAATACCTACATCTGAATTGATAGCGAACAAAATATATGGGTATTCTTCTAGTTTGCGCCTTCTGAGGTTTTACGCCATGTTTTAACGACCTTTCTGGCCGACGTTTCGCATCCCATTGTAGAGTCCATCATTAGGGCTGATGCGTTGTACTCAATGGGATTTTGGATCCCGCAATTGGATCCAAAACGTCAGCCAGAAAGGTCGTAAAGCACGGCATAATACCCCAGAAGACACAAATAAGAATATTATGAGTGACCGTGAATACCTAAGAATATACGTATGGGTATGTTTAGACTTGAAAAGATATGGGAAGACCGCAGTATATCCAAACCAACCAATCAATGTCAGGCTTGTAGGGAATTTAGTTCACTCAATATTCCTTTGTAGCGTAGAATCATAGACTAAGCAAAAAAACACCTTTGATGTGGTGTTGGAGAAGCATATTGAGGATACCCCACTAGCGAGGCCAACATTTGTGAGATTTGTCTCCATATTATAAGAAGAAATAAAAATAAAATCGACTACTTGTCCGTGACGAATTCTCCAATATTTTGGACGACTTGTCAGAAGAGCAGATAGCCTGGAGAAGTGGTGGACCTCGTAGAGAGACGAAGAGGAAGAGAAAGATCCCTCGCTGGACAGAAAGTGGAACAACTTACAGTTCTTTGAAAGATGGAGGAGAATAGTCAAGAGGGCGGGAAGCCATGAAAATCACGATCCTCAGTCATGAGGAATCGACTTGGATGGATAAGCATATAGATGTAGCTTTTCTATCTTTTTCAAACCAGTTCATTTATTTTATGTTCCCATATACTCCCATCCTTCGTTCCTTTATCATCATCCTGCGTCCCACTCAACTTTCTCCACCACTGCTCAGCAAATTTTGTAACCAAAAATCATTTATATTGTTACACTTTGCTCATATCTTTAACGATTATCAGTGAAAAGTTCACAATTGGTATAGTTTAATATATTTTTTTAACATCGCTGGTCCCTATGGTATTCTGTCGAATCTGCAAAAATGCTCTTTCGTTTTACAAAAGTTCAAAAAAATGAATTTTCGTGTAAAACAAAGCATTTACTACGAAAAAATTAACCATTTTTTAAGATTATCCGAAAATATAGAGTAAATATATTTTTTTACATAGTATAACATAATTAATTTTATCTTTTATTTTTATAATTTATTTTCACGTTAAGTAGGTACTTTATTATTATTCATTTTCCATATATAACTTTTTAATATTTTCATTATCTATACATACTTCGATTTTTAAATTTAATTTTGTTAGCATACATTTGTTATTCTGAAAAATGGGCCACGGGCTCAGAAACATGTTGATTTTTTTCAATAAAAAAGTGGTCTAAACAAAGTTCATTTCTATAAATAATAATAATGATGATACCATAAAATAATTTTGCTGTGTTTGAAGAAAAACATATTTTTTTATATGCAAATCTACAGGATACGTTGGGACCGTCGATATGTATGTTAATTTTGAGATTTGCTGTCATCTTTCCTTAAGATAAATAAATAAACAAATAAAATAGTTAAATCTTACATGTTCATCTTAATTTTGTTATGTAGGTATGTATAATGTACAGTGACATCCCTATGCTAAGCGCCGCTCACAGGCTGCCGCCTAGTTACCAGCCAGGCATATATTAAGGGCCCTGCACACATTGGGCCAACCTTACTTTGGGCCAACCTCGGCCAATGTGTATAGGCTCCTTTACAACAACTTTGCAACTTGATTTGATTTGATAATTAACAATTATTTTTATTTGGCTCGACAGAATAGTGTAAAAGACAAGTCAAAGAGAAATTTATGTAAGTAGTGGAAGTGAAAGTCGTCTACGAGGGGAACGTGAGACATTCTACTCTATCTGCTTTAGAATATTTTAGTTATCAGTGTTATTATTACATTATCAGAGCAACTTATCGGACTTATCAGCAAACCCCTTCCTATCTTGGATACTTCAATTTCTCTATAATTAACACTGATATTTCTGTCCGGCTATTGTCAATAGCGGCCGCTATCTGGTGCAGCCTGAGACATTTTAAAAATACACACGTAAGTACTGTAAGTGTATTCACCATTTAGAATCGCGTGAATTACGAAATTGGTCCACCGCGCGTAACACTGGCAGATCTGATGGAGGCGATGAGATAATAACAAATGAATCTATACCACTTGAACGCTCAATGCAGCTGTACTGGAAGTGATAGATCAAAAGGAAAAATGAGCTTCAGTAAAGCCTGAGCGCCTGCAGTGAACCTAGAGGACTTATACAAATTATGGCGATAGCTCTAACTTGTTAGTAGTATTCATTAAAAAAAGCATCATATATCTCTCACCGGCCGTGTTTCCTCCAAAATATTTAACAACTAATTTGGCTAATGTCTTCAAAATTGAAACTGTTTTTATAATGTGTACCTACTTGTTTATTTATTGAATAAATATAGTTTTTTTATTTATTATTTTATGTGAGTAAGAACTCGCCAATATATATTTTAGTTATTGAAAATTTTGAATTACGAAATGTTTGGAACATACGTGATTTATAATTTTATATTTTGTTTTGAGAAAAATAAATGTCCAGAAGTTATAAAAGGGAAGATTCTCAGAAAAAGGGCAGCATTTTTAGTTATTTTTCGAATCAGTTAATCAGAGAGCATTTTAGTAATTTTTCGAATCTGTAGTACGTATCTTCGTGCCAGTTTTTTAATCTTTATTCCTTTTGGTCTCTATTTTGAAGAATTTTCCCTTTTGTCCCTCAATTTTAGTCCCATTTCGTGTTTTACTAATCCTTATTTCGAACGATGAAAGAATCAGTCTATTAAATTCATCGGCAAAGGTGGAGTTTAAAATCGTCGTATTTTATTTTCCATTTGCCGGGAATTGAGAGTCATGTAGACATTGATCACTCTCTTTTCCCGGGGCTGGGACGAACAGGCCGTATTCTGAAAAAGCAAGATCTCAAGGTTGTTATCTCAACACAAAATAAACTCAAAATAAGAAACGAGACGTAGGTATACGTCGGTATTTGTTTTTTTTAAGTTTCTACTTGAGAGAGGGAGAAAAAAGTACATGAAGTTTATCCGTCAAACGTCAAAATACAAAATACGAGGACGCTATAGGAGAAGAAATTATTAAGTGCCTATGAAATAATTTTTTTTCTACAAGCTTTAAATACAGCATTAGTTCGTATTTCATGTACCTAATTTTAGTCGAAACATGAGAATTGTGAGTTAACGTTTGCGATAGGTACTTCGGTAATACGTTTGAAGCTCTGTCAAACCAGACCGTCTGGATAAGAAGGCACCGATAAAATCAATCAATTTTCTAAAGGCATTGCAGACATCGGACACCGCAAATGAAGGTATTTACTTTGAGAGAGATATGTGAAAAGATACAAATCTCCTTATTTGAGTACGAAGAACACCGAACACCGACGTATATACACCTAAGTCACGTTTATATTTTATTTTTGTTCTCGTCTATTAAGTGTTGAGATAACAATCTTAAGACCCCAATATTGCTATTCTTGGAATACGGTAAAAAATATATGTTTAAAGTGCGTTTTTCTGGTACAAAAATTATTAATAAATTCAGTTACCTAAATAAATAAAATTTTAAAAAATGAGCCCTACCGCCTTGTAGTCTAGCATACTAACCACTGCACCGCCGACGAATACGAATGAGACATGAAAATAAGTTAATAAAGCTTTTTAATAATAAGTTCTCTAAGTGTTTTTCAAATAAAATTCAATCTTTTGATTAAAATTTGATATTACTAATGCATTAATGCGAAAGTATACAAGAATAGCTTACTTGTTGATCTAGTTGAAAGACACCCGAACAGTGTCAAAATATTCCTGTGATACGTAATCAGTGTTCGCATCTCTATTTTCAAAAATGCATCAAACTCAAATAACAACAATTAGCAAATTAAAAGGAAGGATGGAACAGGCCTATGTCCAGCAGTGGAGAGATGGAAGCTGAAGAAGAAGAAGAAGAGATTTAACTCAAAAACAAAAATCCACATTTTTTAAAATTTTGAAAAAACAGTACAAGTCTAACAAATAAATAACAAGTGCCTGCTTAGCATGTGAGAGATACCGAAATAGATAAGTGTAAAAAACACTTAGTGTATATTATAGATATCTCACAGAGACGAAACTGTATTAATTATGGGAAAGTAGGTATAGAAGTCATTTTGGGTGTAACAGGACTTATGACCTGTCTTTTTATGGTTGGCTTAAGTGATCACTTTACACAATTGTAACATTCGCCATTTCCACCCATGATAGAATATACCATGCTTATTCATTTTTTTTGGAAGTTGTATATATGTTCAAATTGCGTGAAGCTTTCATATATGAGTTGTAAGCGCCTTTTCCATGCGGCCTGTACAATTATTAATTATTACAATTATTATTCCCATAATTAATACAGTTTCGTCTCTGTGAGATATCTATAGTATACACTAATTGATTAATAATGTCTCTGTGACATAAATCCAGCACTGTTCTGAAAGATTTGAACAAACTCAAAATATTCTGAATTGTAAAAAACACTATTTATATAAATGCTAAATTACACAAAATGTAACGTCATTTTCAACCCAGTTTACGTGACAAATTTTATTGGGGTGTCCTCTATTGTAAAAATAATTTTAGTTTAATATTAATGCATTCTTGTTTTCATTGTGCCGTTAGTGAAACATTGCCCCTACATTTGGTATTACAGTTGTAGACCTCATTGATAATGTGATGTCAAATCTTATCTCTTCATTCAGCAGCACGTCTAACATGACGCATGCGCTGTATGCTGAGGGCCACAGCGGCTATGTAATTCCCTAAAGGTACAGATACACATGCTTCTTTACTGGCATGCTAATGAGCATGCCATTAATAAGCATGCCCTAACAACTGTACACACTTGCTCATTACTGGCATGCTTATTAGTGGCATGCTCATAAATAAGCATGTCCAAAGCTAACAATCAAACACACATGCTTATTAGTGGCATGCTCTTGTCATAGAATAGAGACGGTCTTGTTCAAAATGGAAACTTTGCAAACTGAAATAGAAAATTCAAGTGAACCAATAAATCAAAAAAGTTCCCGAGTTTCCAACCGCACATTTTTGATTTTAGTTTATATAATTTTTATTGAAAGATTTGAATCATTCATGCCTATTAATAAAGTTTCATAAACATTATTTCTCACTATATTATTTTTACACAACGGTGACCAAGTATTCCACAGACATTCGTGATTCTTATAATAAGTCACGAAAAGTAATGTTTTATCATCTCCCCAACGCGCCATATTTGTTTCATCTGTCGCGGACTGAGAAGATCGCATTGATAATACTAGCCGCGAAGCCCGCGAATGACATAAGCATGCTCATAAATAAGCAAGTCTGTTCACACATGCTCCAAAGATACCCCTTCTCTATGGTGAATGACAGTGGCATGCTTATAAATCAACCGGCGGTTGATTTTTGAGCATGCCACTAGGTGGCATGCTCATTTCTAGCAATGTGCGTACACACATGCCACTAATAAGCATGCCACTGTCAAAGTCGATACTGCGCATGCTCACGTGCCACTAAAGAAGCATGTGTATCAGACGCTTAATACACAATACTCGCCAGCCGGTATCTATGCCTTGATAATAATAGGGTCGTGGGCATATTTCCTGAATTCAAGTTGTGCACTCAGGAAGAAAAATTAGCTAATGATGCATATTTATTCTGTGAATATTTAGATACTTATGTGGATGGATAATCACGTTACAGTGACCGGGATATGTAGTTATTTATCTTACTTATTTAGTTCTACCCATAATGTTGAGTGGGCTAATACATGATTTCACTCAAACATATTGCATTTCATCTAGTCATTATTTATTTATTTATTTTTCATTTATTGGTTTTCTTACAGCCATATAATTAATAAATCTTGAAAAAAAAAAAACAATTATTGATGTACAGAACCTTGGGCCAATTACAAGTAAACACAAACAGTTTGTACCAGAGCTAGCAGCAGAAACTTGGCTAGTAGATTCCGGACTATGTTATGAGTCTAAAATGTTTAAGCAACCATGACCATATAATCAATAGTTATGGAGATATGCAATATCAAAGTTTGCATTTTTTTTCAATATTTCTGACTTATTTTGTGCAAAAAGTTGGACTATCATTACAGTAACTTATATCAAGTATGAAAAATTCATTTGCTTCAATACAACTTAAATAAAATGATAAAAACCTTGTAAAAAAATAGCTTTTTTCAATTTTTGCAAGGTTTATACCATTTTACTTGACTTGTATTAAAGCGAATGAATTTTTCATAACCGATATAAGTTACAGTAATGATAATTCAACTTTTTGCAGAAAATAAGTAACAAATATTGATAAAAAAATGCAAACTTTGATATTGCATATCTCCATAACTATTGATATCTGGCATTGGTTGCTTGAACATTTTAGACTCACAACATAGGCATGAATCTACCGGCAAAGTTTCTGCTGCTAGCTCTGGTACACCCTGTATATACAACAATATTATACCAGGATCGATAAAAAATAATTAAAACAATATGTCAAATAGTGAGTTTGTGTGAGTGTGTGCATTTGTATGTTTTTATGTGTCCGTGTGTGTATGCGTTTTTACGTGTTCGTGTGTGTGTTCACATGTGTGGGAAGAAAAATTTCATCGCGCGAGTTTATACGCAAGAGATTTTGTAAACGGCTCAAAACTTAAATATAAAACATCGAGATCTGCAAAGGCCGTGTCGTAGGTACCTAGAACTCTGTTAATAATACAGTGTTTACGGTAGTTTGTTCTCCAATGATTTAAGTGGACAAGGCGTGGTGCTCTTGTTCGTCTCTGCGGAACATTAAAGTGTATCGAATTTAAAATTTCAGGTGAATCTATGCGATTATTAAGTATTTTGTAAAGGTATTTCATGTCGCTTATCGTTCGCCTGTCTTCAAGAGTAGTAATCTTGTGGTACTTGTATGCGTCGTCATAGTTATCGAAGTGGACGTGATTTTTGAAATTCAGTGTTTTTGTGAAAGTCTGCTGAATGCGTTCGGGACGCTTTTTATGTATTTCGTAGTACGGAGACCAAATTGGTGACGCAAATTCCAAAATGCTATGTACATAACAGGAGAATATGAGTTTTAAAGACTGAGTGCAACTTAAAGGTTTAGTCATTCGAAGTAGTAACTAGACGCCTTATCGATTATGGCCTTAATGTGTTCCAGGTTTGTCAATTTTAAGTCTAATAGTACACCGAGATCGCTGATTACTTCGACAGGCGAGACAAGTACATTGTTAATGTTATAATTAAATCCGATTGGGTTTGTATTTCTGGTGAAGGTAACACTATTTTAGGATTTAAAGTTTTTACAATAAAATTTTTGCACTCCTGTTTAAACCTCCTTATACTCACCGTGTTTTGAATTTCCTTTTGCAGGCTATCGAAGATTTTTATACTTTGTTCTTTGTTTCTAGGGCATTCAAAATTTTTGTTATTTTGGTTCTACGATTAAACTTCAATATTATGCACATCGCTCTGTTTTGTACTATTTGAAGTTTTTTAAGCATTTCTTCGTCGGTTATAAATAATAGGTATACTGGAACAATAATCTATGTATTATATATGAAAAAATCTGTCCAGATATAATGTGCCAACAAGCGAAATTTTAGAATGACAATTCGGTGTACTTTAGCAGTTATTTTTATTAATTAAAGACAGTTAAACACGAAGTACAAACTAATACGATGTTCACGGTACTGAAGTATATTTCTTACTTTTCGCATACTTTTAGCGAGGTGTAAAAAAAAATTTTTCCCAAAATATTTTTTACGAAAATTTTTTAAAATAAAATAAATGCATTATTATTCCTCAAGACCTGTAAAAGGATCGTCATTTTTGACGGGTAACGGCCAGTCTGGCAATGAAAATGTATTTTCAGAACAAAAAGATTACTTGTCCACCTAATAAGGTTGGTGTTTTCTTTTTTATCTAATGCAAGGATGAATTGCTTCAATACTAGTACTTAGGTACATCAAAACTGCGCCGCCCTCAAGTAGATCTCAGTGTAGAAATCATCGTTCCAAGTCCTTCATCAAGCTCAAAATTGATCAATTATAGCCGGGAGCCGGGTCACCCTGTAGTTACGTAGCACGCATTCTGCGGGTCATACGCGATACATCACTTCTGTCTCCCCTGCTCGTAGGGCGACCATGATCTCGGTAGCGGGGGGACTATATTAATTTTAATGGTGCGAATACTGGATGAAAGGAAATACTCTGAAGGTGAATACTATAAATCGCCTTTGTTCGAAATGTGAAAAACATCGTAAAATTAAAGAGTTAAGGTCGTTAGACATAATCACCGTATGTATTACCGAGAAGCGAATCTCGACGTTTCGTTGGATACTTATCCAACGTCATCAGGAGGACGACGTTTATCCGCGGAGGTGGAGGTCGGACTGATTAAAGGTAACGTCGAGGAAACGTCGAGATTCGCTTCTCGGTAATACATACCGTGCGTATAAAATATCCGAAATTACAGTTAAATACATCGTAAAATGTTAAGGATATCTTGGACTGACATGACTAGTAATATTGAAGTTTTACGTAGAGCAAATACAAACAGACAGTTACTTAAATTTCATAATTTGGTCATATAATGAGAGGTGAAAAGTACTCCATCCTTCAGCTTGCCATGAAGGGGACGATTGGGGGTCGCAGAGGGGTCGGAAGGAGGCGGTACGAAACATCCGAGAGTGGACCGGGATAAGAAGCGTGGAAGAGCTGTTCCGCACTGCTCTGGACAGGGAAACTTTCTCCCAGATGATCGGGGGGACCCGACAGGGCACACGAAGAAGAAGAAGAATTTTACGATAATTCAGCCAAACGTTGTACAATCACAGAGAGGTCTCCAGCAGAAACCATCTGCTACAAAATTAGATAAAAATATAATAATAATAATATTTATTTTACTTATATATTCTTATATGATCACACTATATTAATAAATTATTTGTATTAATTAAAATTAAAAATTAAATGGCATGTCCCCAAACAGCAATTGTATGCTGGTATAAGGGGACAGAAAGTAAAGTAAAATAAGTGGGTACACATATTAAATATCAGCAAGTTGATTTGTTAAACAGTTATCTCCTCCCCAACCTGTTTATTGAATAGTTATACACTATTTAATTCTTTTATGGAATTGGGGATTCCATTACAAAAATCGATCACAGTGTACAGGAAACCATATCTCTCTCTATTAGTCCGCGGTATATCACTTTTTATATAGTCTCTTGTTCTTTAAAAGAATACTTGTCGCGTGGTGACCCCAAAGGATTAAATGCGCAATAATAGAGGTTAGTAAGGATTTATTATCTCATGGAAGGGGACAGAGGAGGGGGGCGGACCGGAAGTCCAATCGGACCAATGGCGGCGGCTGGAGATTTAATTTATTCAATTCCACTTGCCCCTCCCCGCATTAAGCGCTCCTACGCCACTGCCGACAACTTCATTTATTCCACTTCATCCTTAATCTGGCTTCCTGGTCGTGCTGAGCTGAACAACCCGTCTCTGAATTTCTGACTCTGACTTCTCTGGCTTCCTGGTCGTGCTGAGCTGAACAACCCGTCTCTGAATTTCTGACTCTGACTTCTCTGACTCCAGGGTAACTGGAAGAACTCTCCCGCAACTAGGGTTAACATAATATATTAACAGAATATTATTTTCCCTCCAGAATATTTTTGAGTTTGTCCAAGTTTTTCAGAACACAGTACTGGATTTTGTCCCAGGGACATAATTAATCAAGATATATTATAGATATCTGTGTAGACGAAATTATATTTTTTATTGGATTATATTTTACGAAATTATATTTTTTATTGGATTATATTTTACGAAATTATATTTTTTTAAATTCCAACCAAAATAGATATCTCATTAGTGAGAAGGGGAAAGAATAAACTTTGGATGCTAAGGATAGTTACAACATACTATGAAACAAGTTGTATAACTTAAATATAAAATATATACAACTCCCAAAAATGTTATAGATGTGGTATTTGAATTTTCAATTTCAATTGCAATTTATTAAATAATATGTAGGTACTTTACAAACTTACATTCAATGCATACATATATATATATATTAGGTCCTTACATATAAAATTGGCGTTTAGTATGGGAGGAACATAAAGCCGATTTTTTTTTATTATAATATATTTATTTAATCAAAGTATGTACCATTGCTATCTATGCACTTTTGCCATCTCATAGGTAGTTCATCGATCCCTTTACTAAAAAAACCATTCGGACGGGAATCAATAAAATCTTTGAAGGCGGTTTGGACTGCCCCATCGGAGTTGAATTTTTTCCTTTGCAAGAAGTTATCCAAATTTCGAAAAAAATGGTAATCTGTTGGGGCAAGGTCCGGAGAGTACGGTGGATGTCGATAATCGTAATGTGATACTGGAAGATGGTCCTGTTAGAAATCTGAACAACCGTCGAGCTTGCATGCGAAGATGTATGAATGTAGACGAAGCGAAAGTTGTATGTCAGGACAGAAGAGTATGGCGCTCTATCCTCTCTGCTTACCCCCACGAGGAAACGGCGTGATGGTAAGTAAGTTAGTAAGTGAGTTATAAAATCTCAAAGTTTGCATTTTTTTTTTCAATATTTCTGACTTATTTTTTACAAAACGTTGAACCATACAGTAACACTACAGTAACAAATATCGATTACGAAAAATTCATTCGTTTTAATACAAATGAAATAAAATGATAAAAACCCTCCATAAGTTACAATTGGAATGTTTTCCAATTACAATTCGAGGGTTATTATTGTTATCTTTGACTTGTATTAAAGGGAATGAATTTTTAAAATAAGTCAGAAATGTTTAAAAAAAATGAAAAATGTACGATGTACTCGTTTATCTCCATAACTCTTGATATTAGGTCATGGCTGCTTGAATATTTTCGCCTCATAATTAAGGCAGGAATATAGTCCTGCGAGATTTTTAATGTTTTCCAAATAACCTTATATATTATATTACAATGCACCGCGAACCTCCTATTTACAGGACAATTTAATTATCTTACGTAATTTCTAAATAAAAGTATAAAACATAAAATATCTCGATAAAGTCAGAGTAAGTTGCAAAATTGGTCCTACGGATTTAAACCATCAACAATACCGTTTCTTTTATTCGGGAATGACCATCTGTACCTAAACTAAAAAACTAACCCATAAAAACCAAGTTTTTATTTTACTCCCTTGCCAAATGCCTTCATAACTATAAATTCTAGGACATTGATTTTACAACATTTTCAACTCATAATCTAGGCAGGATTACTTCCCGTAAAGTAAGGTGGAGTAGCTATGTTAGTTACACCCTGTAAAGTTGTAAGCCTGAAACAAAACACTCGAAAATGAACGGAAGACAAAGACAGCCCACTATCGCCATTCGTTGCAAGACATGAAGCTTTTGAATCGGTTAATCAGTTTAAATATCCGACAGCTAACGGGACAAGGACCAATGATATCCCGCAGGAAGTAGGCAGCAGGATAAATTCAGGAAACGCTCGTTACGTCGCTCTGCGGAAATTGCTGTCGTCGAAGTTGTTGTCACGGAGTTCAACGATTATGTCGATGTCCACGGGATGAGATTTTGGTGAGATAAATTTCGGTAACGCGTGTTGAGATTTTAATCTAGAGGCAAATTCGGAGATCACTGCATGAGATAGATAAGTGAAAAAATCTTCCACCTCAAAAAATTCGACCACATCTCATCTTTTCGCAAACTTCTCCATTGACCTACGATCCGACAAAGCCAAAACATTAATAACATCTTCAAAAATAGCAAAATATTTTTGTGGTGACATTATTTATATCATTTATAAAAAATCAACATTGGTTTCACCACTTTTGTATTGAAAAATATCAACATGTTTCAGATCCCATGTTGTTAGGTATTATTATTCATTTCCCATATTCCATTCCTTGTGATGCGCTTTGTACTTGATGTTGCTTCTATAGTGTCGGTGGTTATATTTAATTGATTTTTGCGCGCTAATATATTATTTACACAGCCTACAGCGGCCTACAGCCTTATTGGTGGGAGACTTTCATGTCACCCGCGAACAAGTACGGCTAGTCCGTAACTTTTGAGGCCTTTTTAGCCTTGACAATGGCACATGATACCGTGTCGAAACGTCGGCCTAGGTCTTCTCAGGGAGACCATTTACAGAAAACGCGAGGGAGTCCAGAAGTTACTTTTGTCACATATATAACTATCATATATCTATCTTATATATATATATATCTATATACCTTTATATCGGTAATCTAATCTATATATAATATTATATATATATAAATATATATCTTTTCTATATATCTCCTATATATCATTATATTATATCTCTGACCACATTTTTCAATACTTAAGTGGTGAAAACAAAGTTCATTTTTATTAATTATACAAAACGTTATTGTTTAATCTCTTCTTTCTATTGTCCTTTTTAACTCGCCTCAGTACCTGAAATATGAATTCAACTGTCTTTTTACTCCCTTTCTTTTAACTCGTAGCGTCTGCGGTTTGTTGTCTGCCGGATTTTTTTTTGGATCGATTTTTAACCCTTTTCCCGTGATACAATCGAGCTGAAACTTTGCAGGCAGACTTGTGACGACGATAAAAATGATCTAACAAATTTTCTTTTAAAAAATTTAATAATTATAGTATAATTTAGGATTTTTTGAAATTTTAAGGTTTTTTAAAAATTGGAATCAATACAAATGAGTAATGACCCCGAAGCGTGCAGTAGGTACGAAACCTGATTCAATGATTAATAAAAGTTTGGTTTTCATGGGTTTGATTTTAATCATGGCCTCCCACTCCGTTCAGCTGACAGCACTTCCCTATCCATCTCCATTCGCAGTCGGCTAAGCTGTGGAATGAACTATGCTCAGACATAAAGCTATCACAGATCGCAATTATCTTCAAAGGCAGACGAAAGTAATTTCAGCTTACCCAAAACCTAATCTAACCATTCCTCCCCATCTATCTCTTACTTGTCTCTTTAACTTGGAGGATGTTTTATTACTGTAACATTGTATATACTTACTGGAAACCTACATTAATTGTTCCACTAAATTTTATACCAATTAATCCGCCTTTGTAACAATATCGATACAAAAAGTGAATAAATAAATACAAACATATAAATTATTTGCGAAAACAATCACATAATTTAATATAGAAAGTTATCTTCGAACACAGACAACATATAAGAATAAACACGATACCTACATAAGTACACATCCAAAATCGAAATAAATAATTATTTTTTCTAGTAAGTAAAGAGTGTAGATATTATTGTTCAATAAAGATGAAGATGACGAGATCCACAATGGCCGGAGAAGAAAAAGGATAGTTATGAGAAGCAGTAGGAAAAAGGAGACAAATTACACGACAAATCCCCTTAGACTTACTACTTAATACAACTCATCCATTTAGGAAGATTTTGACACATTTTTCGTAAAACAATCACCGATTAAGAAAGTAGACGATCAAAAATATAACTCGATAATTATAAGCAATAAAATGAAAATACAGTGACCCTTAGACCGGCTAAGGGTTGAAATCGAACTGATTTTGAAACGCATTTGCGCTGCTATTTAAACATAATTATGTTTACTTAGTGACACTACGTTTGATGTTCGAAAGTTTATTCATTAGTATTGATTGAATCCAAACGGTATGTTTACCCGGAGATACGTGGTTATCAGTGATTGTATTACCAGACAAATGGTCATATTTTTGGTTGCAATAAATATTTTTAAATTGTATGCTCAAGCAAACGAGACAATGTCCCGGACAAGATGTTTATTTTGTTTGACAAAGACGTACAAATAATTTAGCAGAAATTCGATTACCTATTTATTTGTTATTAATTTTTTTTTATATATATATTTTTTAATAGCTCTTAAGGCTCATATCCATGGAATGAGACACGATGAGATAATGTCAGAGATTTAGTTGAGTTAAATCTCAATGTCTACCGTTTACACGTACTGAGGTTTGGTTCTGGAAGTAAACTGTGATCAGATAGAGATTGGTAGACAGAAATAAAAACTCAAATCCACGTTCAAAACTTGACGACTACAAATGTGCTTACATAATACGTCAACCATAGACACCTACAACTATTTAAGTTGAAAATTAGACAAACTAAATACAATAAATTATCAATATTAACCCTTTAAATCTATATCTAGAATATTGAGGTTATACAACAACAAAATATTACCAAACTTGCGAAATTAGCTGTTTAGTCTCATTGTTCAATCTCACTCTGTAAAATCACTTTTTTCTGTTCATTACAAGAAGTTGTATATTTTTAGCCTTTACATTTGGTCTCCATGTTTGCTGTCTTCACATTTAAGTGATAAAAAGAATTTAATCTTATTTTATTATACTTGTATTGCCTATATTACGTTACGTGTTTTTGATTTTTTGTGAATTATTCAAAAAATAAATAAATATTTGCTACGTTTTAATATCTCTTGGGGAGTTTCTAATTCTCCCAATAGACGAAGGGAATATTAAAGGTCAAATGAATGAAATTTGAAAGCGATGTGGTGTGTACACGTGCACGATAGTATTTTCTAACACTACTCTGGCCTGGGTCCAATTACTGTACATAAACGTGCTTAAGAACAAGCAAGATTCAGTAAATCACATAGATTTATTGTGACTTGTGACCTAACCAGAAATCGAACTAGGAGCTCTCGGTATGAGAAACTAGTGTCGTGTTCACTGGACTATAATGGACTATCGTGGTAAAAATTCCTTACCTCAGATACAAAAAAAAAATTGTCAATATGTAACAAAATTAAATTGAAAAAAATGAAATCCAATTGTTATACAATTCGAGTACACCATGTAGCTCCCTTGATCACATTTAAAGTATTTTTTTACGAATGATTTATTAGGATAAAGAAAAACGAAATTAATAAATTATTAGATTTATCTAAAATATTCTGGTCTGCTATGTATGTTAAAAACAAATAAAAATATGCAAATAATATTATTAATTATTCAAATGGGTAGACCTCAGTCGGAAGCAAGGCTGCCCTAGGAATATTTCAATTTAATAATAATAATATTTATTTATTTTTTGTTTTCACATTTATAGATGACAACAAAAATATATAACCATGTATCATTGTTGCTGAGGTCTTGGTAGAAAAATAAATACTACATTTGATGCCATACCTGCTACACTAGTATTTTTATTTTACTGTATTGTAGCAGACAGTGCTCTTCCAGTTACAATGTTTGTGCAAGAATATTTATACTAAGCAGTTATTATATGAAGAAATCTTAATGCCAATAAAAAAACTTAATCATAAACAAACTTTATAATAGTGTTAATTCTATAATATATGTAAAAGTAGTTGGGAAGATTAAAATATATGTTCATATAGGTACGAGTGTTTTCCAAATTTTTCTTATACGTTGGTTTTTAAAAGGTTTTGTGCATGTTTTCTTCCCTTTTCATGGAGCCAGAATTTCACCTTTGAAGAAAAATATGCGAGACTGTGGCTACAAGTTTTTAGTTTTGTGTTGAGTCGAATTGAATACTTCATTTTAAAAATTCTTTTTAAGATACCCTACACAATTATCCCCACAAGATACCCCACGCCACCGTAATAAAATTCAAAAATAAAAGCAGACGATACGATAATACAATTACCTACTGAGATACCGCTATCATACTAATGACTAATGACCCCCATGTTTATAATTAGAGTTCTGGAGGCGGGGAACTTTCTAGAATTTGAGGAATCTTTACAAACAATATGGAGAGTGAGTACAACAATATTTACCATAGCATCAGCTCAGCTCCATTGCCATCAATATAAGTAGGTTCCACGTCATCAGCGCTTCCCGGAACATTCATGATAAGAGCCAGGTACATAGTACATAGTTTTATTAATCTAATGGTATTTATTATATACCGACAGGCCCTCAAGTAGGTGCGTATACCTCTTTCCATTTAAGAAAGACAACCGAATTAGTATGTGTAAGCCGTGCGTACGGGGCACATTGTTTCATTGTGTTGGTGTTTATATCCCTAAACACAATTACAACGAACAATGTGCGTCGTACGCACGGCTAACACATACTAATTAGATAATATGGAAAATTTAAAATTCATATCCTTTACTACTTCAAAAATCCTGGTATCGTAATCATATTCAAATACTAATGGCATAAAATTATTATCACATACTAATTCAATTGTCTTTCTTAAATGGAAAGAGGTATATGGCTTTTGTATCACACATCTATGGTTTTGTATCACAAAATCCTATTTACAATTGTCATGATTTCAAGACAGACAAAATAGGTTTTTTCCAAGGCTGAGAATTGGTTTTTAGCTACGGAAAGTAATACCTACGTAATAGGCAAGCCTAATTTTAACACATGTAAATGGCATTATGTCAGTAGATGCTTTGGTTAATTTTTTAATTTTATTAAGTGTCTAGGAAAAAAAATCTTAATTTAGTGCTTCACCGAAAACATCTAACTATCCATAGGGGAAGGGATAACTTAAGCCTTATAAATAAGTCGGTTATACATGCACTATTTGATTATGGCCTTACAAGCCGAAACAGCTGTTAAATTTAAAATAACACTTAAGCCGCAGAACTTAATAATAATATTTATTAAAAATTAATTTATTTTAAATTTCATTAATAATAAAAATATTTTTTTAACTTTAAGCTCATGCGATAAGTTTCGGATTTTGTTACTTTCTACGGCTCATTGATATTTTTTCTGGGTTACAAATAGAACTGTTTATTCTGAAAAATCTGCTAACTCAACTAGGTATTAGGTAGGCAAGTAGGTATTTATTTTTTTAAGACATCGATATACAAATTATTCCATTTTTTTTAAATAGAGATTTGAACACGAAATACATGTCACATCGATATTCTTACTATTTTCAAATTAAGCTTAACACTTGTGCTATGAAAAAAGGACTAACTTGCTGGTCCGGAGTGAGGTTAGAACCCGCGACCTTTGGATCACGAGGCGAGAGTCCCAACCAAAAGACCAACTTAAATTAAAATGGATGGAATATAAATAAGTTTTCTCTCTTTAGTTTTAATTAAAAATTATATTTTTTAATATAATTTCGAGGGTGACACAACCTATCATCAATATGAATAATCTCTACAAAGTTAATCTCAATTCCATCAATATTATACATTTAAATTGATTTGAATAAAATCACATATTATGTGTGGAGTTACAATTTTTCTGAAGATAGTTCTGTAATAAGTAAAATAATTATTTTCCTCTTCTTTTAGTGCTTGTTCTGCTATCGAAGGTCAGCGACCTCTCGAATCATGGCCATGGTTTCTTCAGGAGCTGTCCTTCGTCTTTCGGGGCCTCAGGTGGTCTCAATTTTTTCTTGAATGATGAGACCAGATGAGACGCAGGATCAGAAATTTTTCGAATGTCGTATGATATCTGAAATATTTCAATTTCTTGGTTTTAATTGTTTTAAGGATTGATATTTTCACAAAATGTTATTTGTGTTAGTATATAACCGCTAAAGATTACTTTTTTGTCTACCGGTTTTTGTAGACAGGCACAGTACAACAACTTAACTTAAATAGAAATAAACAAATAAAATAAAAATGTGAATATCACTACACACCACAACTAGGGAATGCAATCCCGAGTCGGAATTGGAAACGGAATCTAATCCCGCGGGATCAAAAACCTTGAAGAAATATATTTTTCAATTTTCTGCAAGGTTTTAATAATTTATTTTAATTTTTTAAGCTTGGAAATTGTGCAAATTTATTTCGAAAATCGTTGTATCATAATCATAATATTCAAAAACTAATGGCATAAAATTATTTGATCCAATAATGTCAATATCATGGCTAATATACCACGATTTTTATGTTTTATTTCATTTTAAAGTTCTATACCTCTTAACATACCCATCCCTTTCATATACATATCCCGGAAAGGTAAGTAAAAATCAGCTGTCAATTTTAAAACGTTTTTTTGTATTTGCGTATGTCATGCATATGCATGTTACAAAATTGCCAAATTGAAGTTCCATAAACTATAATCACTATAATCATTCTACAGGTAATGCAATACACGAGTAGGTATTAAACCCCTCAGGTATGGAACTGATTATACTTACATAAATCAGCGTATCAACACCTCAAAAAATTTACAATCTTCTTCAGACTTCAGAAATAAAGTTTTCTAAGTGATGAGATTATCCATTGATGTGTCGAGAGCAACAAATAATCCTTTAAAAAACTGGAAAAATAAACACAATTACAAAATATGTTAAAACACGACAGCTGATACACATTATTTCCTTCAAAATATTTAACAAATAGTTTGGAAAATGCATTAAACAGGTTTCTTTGCAAAACTTTAATAACCTTGCAGGACTATATTCCTGTCTTGATTGTGAGCCGAAATTGTTCAAGCTATCATGACGTAATATGAGTTATGGAGGGATGCGACATCAAAGTTTGCATTTTTTTCAATATTTCTGACTTATTTTTTTGTAAAACGCTGGACTCTCATTACAGTAACTTATATCGAAAATGAGAAATTCATTCCCTTTAATACAAGTCAAATAAAAAAATAAAAAACTTCGAATTCCAATTGTAATTTTTTCAGGGTTTTTATCATTTTATTTAACTTGTATTGAAACAAATGAATTTTTCGTAATCGATATAAGTTATTATTATGATAGTCCAACGCTTTACAAAAAATAAGTAACAAATATTGAAAAAAAATGCAAACTTTGATGTCGCATACCCAGACCCACCAAGGGTTGTAGTGTAAGGCGTCTGATACACATGCTTCTTTAGTGGCACGTGAGCATGCGCAGTATCGACTTTGACAGTGGCATGCTTATTAGTGGCATGTGTGTACGCACATTGCTAGAAATGAGCATGCCACCTAGTGGCATGCTCAAAAATCAACCGCCGGTTGATTTATAAGCATGCCACTGTCATTCACCATAGAGAAGGGGTATCTTTGGAGCATGTGTGAACAGACTTGCTTATTTATGAGCATGCTTATGTCATTCGCGGGCTTCGCGGCTAGTATTATCGATGCGATCTTCTCAAACATTACTTTTCGTGACTTATTATAGGAATCACGAATGTCTGCGGAATACTCGGTCACCGTTGTGTAAAAATAATATAGTGAGAAATAATGTTTACGAAACTTTATTAATAGTCATGAATGATTCAAATCTTACAATAAAAATTATATAAACTAAAATAAAAAATGTGCGAATGGAAACTCGGGAACTTTTTTGATTTATTGGTTCACTTGAATTTTCTATTTCAGTTTGCAAAGTTACCATTTTGAACAAGAGCGTCTCTATTCTATGACAAGAGCATGCCACTAATAAGCATGTGTGTTTGATTGTTAGCTTTGGGCATGCTTATTTATGAGCATGCCACTAATAAGCATGCCAGTAATGAGCAAGTGTGTACAGTTGTTAGGGCATGCTTATTAGTGGCATGCTCATTAGCATGCCAGTAAAGAAGCATGTGTATCTGTACCTTAAGAGTGATGATATGATGAACAAACAATATTTACAGAGTCTATTGTGTAAAATGTACGATAGCTATATAAAAAGACATTAGAATGAATATATTAACACATCGAAAGTGATCGTGTTTGAAAAGAAAGAAAGTAAAAGAACGTGCTGCTCCTGCAAGAAATACTGGTAGACAATGATTGTTGGGAACAAGAATGATTTTATGTATTTGAGAAGTATATTTTATGAGAACGGAACAGCTGAGAAACATATCAAAAGGAGGCTGACTGCGAGAAAAAAGTGAACGGCTTCAGTATTTGCTGACCAATTCAGGCCCAATTAGGGAACGCAATCCCGAGTCGGGATTGTCCTTTCGGGATCCCTCGAGATTAGAATTTACAATCCCGCGGGATCCCGAAACTTTTGTGTTTTCTTTTGTTTATAGAGCTGAATAGCATTAACGACAATGCCTTGCATTTTTATATCAGCAATTTTAATAAAATATCCATTATTAATCATTGCATTAAAGTTTTTGTAAGCGTTTTTTCAAGCTACTACATCAGTCTATGTAGTAGAGTAAAAAGTACTAACTAGTAGTTTTTATTACTATGTATAAAAACTACTAACTAGTAGTAGTTTTTATTACTATGTTAGGTTGATAAAATACAGCAAATATTATTCAAAGCTATTTTCATTATTTGAATGTGACATAAGTTTTAAGTACTTACTAAAAGCTCTACAGATATATACAATAAAACATACAAAACATAAAAAATGCCGATCAATCCCGATAATCCCTCTAATCTCGTCCGACTTTTCGGTTCGGGAATGATCTCGTAAAATGCCTCGAGATTTCGCGGGATCCCGATCTTTCGGGATCGGGATTGCTTCCCCAGGCCCAATCTATTTCCATAGGTCTTTGTTGCTGTTTAGCCTGGGGCCACCCACCGGTCGGCTTCCCGCGGGAGTTGCCGAGTAGCTCCGGTAGCCGCTCCTCCGTTATTCGATAACTATAATTGAGATGTATCTATATGCAGAGGTAGGGTTGTCTTAAAATAATATAATCCGTAGAATGATTTGTTACACTAATTTTCACTCTATGTATACATATCTGTACTTAGTACTTCATAGCACAAGCGTTTTGTTTAGTTTGAAAATAGTAAGAATATTAATGTGACACGTATTCCGTGTTCGCATGTCTATTAAAAAAAAAAATCTATTGCAAAATATAAATGAATTTTTTTAAATAAATATATTTATTTTATTTGGCTAACGGTTGTTTTTCTACCCAATGACAGTACAGTATAATATAAATTACAGGCTAGTATAATATAAATTATTTATATGCTACGGTCCTGAAGAAAATTGGACGCAACCGAAACAGGTAAACATTGTATATTATATCAATTAAGTGGTTAAAAATAAATTATTATGTCAAGCCATACATTTGTTGTTATGTTAAATCTGTAAACATTAAAATGTTGACTTCAAATTAAAAAATATAAATTAGTGTATATTATAGATATCTCACAGAGACGAAACTGTATTAATTATGGGAAAGTAGGTATAGAAGTCATTTGGGTGTAACAGGACTTATGACCTGTCTTTTGGTTGGCTTAAGTGATCACTTTACACAATTGTAACATTCGCCATTTCCACCCAAGATAGAATATACCATGCTTATTCATTTTTTGGAAGTTGTATATATGTTCAAATTGCGTGAAGCTTTCATATATGAGTTGTAAGCGCCTTTTCCATGCGGCCTGTACAAAGCCATTTTCATTCCCCTAAATCCCCACAGATGTGTGACATAAATCCAGCACTATTCTGAAAGATTTGAACAAACTCAAAATATTCTAAAAAATATAAGTTTTAAATTAAATTGAAAGGATATCACTAGAAAGTAAATCTCACGAACCGGAGATACATTTCCGAGGATTTCACGAACCTGATAGACAGATAGCAGGCAAGTAGAGAGTTGGATAAATTCTGTGTAGGTCCATTGGAAAACCGGCGAAGCACGTATTCGGTTTTTGTTTTGACTCTTGCGTCTGCCTCCAATGGTCTAGGGATGCCTGTAAGTCTTCGGCAGCATCCGTCACCGAGACAATGTCCCTCGCATATACATATGGGCAGTGATGTACAAG
This sequence comes from Agrypnia vestita, assembly GCA_016648135.1. Classification (NCBI taxonomy): domain Eukaryota; kingdom Metazoa; phylum Arthropoda; class Insecta; order Trichoptera; family Phryganeidae; genus Agrypnia; species Agrypnia vestita. Next base: position 190,107 of record JADDOH010001944.1, read on the forward strand.
TTACCCTATACAATGTATCTGGAATACAAAATGCAAGATACTTTAAAATCAAGTATTTCAAATACCAGACACAAATAACTTTCTGGAATGGTATCTGAAATACTCGATACAAAATACGTATCTTACCTATCGAGATACGATGCATCAGTACCTAACCTCTCAGAGCAAATCAAAAAAATTAAAATTTTCTAAAAAATCAAACTTAAATTCATAAATCATTTAAACTTATAGCTTTTTTCAAAATAACTCCTATACTTTTATTATCAATTTACCTTTTTACTGTATTAATAAATAACTTGTATACACTATGTAGGTACCTATATATTATAACAAGGAATAAGAACTGTGGCTCCCTCATCAGACTCAAGAGTTTCTCTTCACTGATGAGGTCTACATAACTACTAAGTATTTAAAAAAAATGTTTAATCTGATATGTTATATATAAGAACTATATTTGTACCATTAAATAAATAAATAAAAGAAAATAATAATAATAATAAATCTTCTAAATACTTTTTAAAGATAAAATCCTTTTGTAAGAAAACACATTTTATTGAATATAAGTTTAGATTAGATCAACGCGATTTATTTACGAGTAAATCGCGTTGATCGCGCAAATGTGATAAGATAAAATATTATATTTTTAAGGTTTTATTTGAAACTTAAGTAAAACCAGTTATTCAAACATTTTGTCGCTCATTTTTCTTCGATGAGGTCTCATTATAGGTACATCATTGGAAAAAAGTATTTTAGCAATCTTAGTATTTACAAAATACTAAGATGCCAAAAACATGTATCCAAATACAAGATACAAGATGAGTATTCAATAAAGTATTTCAGATACATGATGAAAATATGCATTTTGTATCTTGTATCTGTATTTCAAATACTTGTGTCTTAGATAAGTCACATCTCTGCATATGGGTTTCAGGGTAGAGGATGTCATATCCTTTGAAAAAGTTAAATTCTTGAATATAGTTCAAAGAATTTTTTTCTTAGTAGTAGAAGTGTAGTAATAGAAGTAGAAGTAGAACAGTAGAAGTGCATAATCGTGGAGCGCAATTCTTGTAGGGGTTGCGGAAGTCGGAAGAACTCGAAGAAGCAGCAGAGAAACGATGAGAACGGTTAAAGCGAGTTCATTTTGCGAACGCCAAAACGGGCAAATCTAACGGGGCACTGCCCGTTAGTGACGGTCACAAACCAACATCGCCTAACAGGGGGGCCAGTACGGCAAGTGATGATCTCTGCTGCACTTCGCACTTGGTCATCTGCACCCTGGAATACCTCCTCTGTCTTCTTCCGCACTGCAATACTGGAGGCGGCACTCGGAGTCGCTTTGGCTGGAATAAACTCGAAGACAATTTTAGCAAGCTAATCAAATTGTAAAAATTTTTACGGTCCATGTGACATTCATATCCCATTTTAGAGTTAACTATAAGTGTTAATACCCCACAAAATACAGGACATAGTCTATAGTCTAGATAGTCTGTGAAAAACTGGCATTTTCTTCTACTCTCAAAAATATTCAATCCGGAATGGAAGCACGAACCCTTGACGTAAAAATGATATGGCATTTTTGATATGTAGATCTACATATAAGGCCCGAATTCAGGACTTTGGAACTAAAACCCACCCCGCCCGCATCCGGCGGTAACCCCTTGCCCTGTCATTCAGTTCAATCTCGTATTTGCACGTGAGCTGTGATATCTTGATTTCCAATATACACTGAATTATGTCCAAAAAAGTCTTGCAACACCTTGCAGGTGGTGCGAGAACAATTGCCAATGTAGTTTTAATATTTTGCTAAGCTGAAAAAGCAAATAATGGACCAATATTACCGTTTGACAGGACTCCGGATAGAGCGGCCGCCATTACTGGTTTGTTTCTTTAGTGTTGCCCGACCAAATTTCTATTAAAATCTCCGACACCGGTCACCGGACACTCTGTATATTATGTATTGTGTAATAAATTTACACCCTGGCAACATCTGTGTCGCCCTCCCTCGCACGCCGATTTGTACCGGTGGCACTCTACAAAATAACACTTTCAAGGCGTACCTTAACCTTTAAATAATCTAAGCAACGAATGAAAATGTTATAGTTCTAAAGCGTAATGAAGTATTTAAAATAATAAAAAATTGAAAACTTCATTGCTTCGGATATGTAATGAGACATTCAGAGTAGAATCAAATCTTCTTCTTCTTTTTCTTTCAGTAGATCTGTTGATCTGTGCTACAGAAAACTACGCCTCCTGGGATGACGAGGTCCAGCTATCCCTATATCAGAATCAAATCTTGCATAGAAAAATTGCTGGAAATCAGAGCCCTACAAGAAAGAGAATATGATGGTTGAAGAACTTGGTGCAATGGCTGGTCTACATAACATGACGTCAATGTCCATTGAACAGACAAAGCACGAGAAAGGGGAGGTCTGCATTCCATTGAATGTACAGTTACATGTCAATGGAGACAAATAATCATCGGTTCCGAGTTTGTCATTGGATGAGACCGACTATTTTATGTTCGGTAATCGGGTAAACATTCTGAAGCGCTTGATTTAGTACTTCTCATGATGTAAAGTTTGCACAGGTGTCGCGAGTGTTTACTCAAAAATTGAAAAATATAAAAATGCCACCTCGCGCGCGGAAGGCTACGCCAGAAAATTATGTTGTCCAAAAGCCACATATGGCGTATTTTAGTTTATTGATTCTGATGCAAGTCTTTCGTGTCCCGTGACCTAAAACGTCTTCTCAATGAAGGAATTTCAAAAACACCTGATTCTTTAAAGCTTTTGTCAAGACGGGCGTTTCATTTTTAGTAAATTTGATTTAAAATACGGAAAACAATCATCGTTTATGCTAGTAATAAAAAAAGTTTAAAAAAATAAGCACAACTCAAACCGTAAAGACGTGTAATGCAAAGGGAGGAAGATTGCGTGTTCTCGAATTAAGCTACAGATACACATGCTTATTTAGTGGCACGTGAACTTCTTTAGGCCTTGCTTATTAGTGGCATGTGTGTACGCACATTGCTAATAATGAGCATGCCACTTAGCCATACAACCGCCGGTTGATTTATGAGTATGCCACTAATAAGGATGTGTATCTGTACCTTTATGATACCGATAGAAGAAGAACGGAAAGGTTACGAGCGACATAGATATAGACGAAGGATGCAGCCCGGAAAAGACCAAAGTGAAGAATAGTTAGAAGTTAATCCGTCCTCTAAAATATGGCTCAATTCGACATCGAGGAAGACAAAAGACGACCCAGAACAATCCAGAAGACATTCAGTAATACTTCTGACATGATATGACGGAACGAAAACATTAATCTGAAAACCTTAAATCGAAACTTTTCTAGGACGGGCACGGAAGATGTGAGGAGACCTATCAAACGAGACATAATTAGAAGAACTATCTTTATGCGCATGTATGTGTATGCATATCTTACAATTTACATTAATCAAATTTGTATCAAAGGAAATGCACTTTGTTTATGAACAACTAAATCCATAATTTCAAAGGAAATTTATATTTTGCTCCAAAAGTAATTTATCAATGTTCTTTCTATTATCCTTACGCGTGGTACCTATACAGTATAGTCTCATTGAGAGCAGAAGAGGCTATGTAAGTCGGAGAATATCCTGGTTTAAGTCTAAGGCATGATTCGGGAAGCCCACATTCCAGTTGTATATTTCATACTGCAAATAAAATAGAGATTGCTAATCGGACAAGCAACAGTAGAAGAACAGGTGACACATAGAAGTAATACAAATAAGACTACCAAAACACGTGTTGGAATACTATACACGTGGTTTTGGAGTAAACATAATATTTCCGAAAAATAAACTCAAATAATGGGGAGAAATGATGTCTAAATTTAACAATAATTGAACTAAAAATGTATATAGCAAATTTAAGATTAGTATTAGCTACTTATTTCTGTTATATATGAATAATGTAACTTCTTCAAATGATAATAAAATTATACTCAATATCTTTGAAAAAATCCTACGTAATAATGGATGTGAAATAAATTTAAAGAGCCATACTTTAGTTAAAACATAGTGGCCAAAAATATAAATGACCTACTAAAAAAAAATGTTAAAATTATTTTTAATTCCTACATTATATTGACGTTAGAAAATTATTACTAATAGTAATATGGCATGGTAAAAATAATTAACCTAACCGAATCCACGGAATAAGAATACTAAAACTTAAAGGTCTGATAGTTTTACTGTTGAAAAATTTTACATATTATAAAATTTAAAAAAAAAACGCGCACAATTACGAAATGATTTTTTTTTTTTTTTACCGTTCTATAATAAATTATGTCGTTATGATGTCATTGAAACAAACGTCCACCTTTGGTTACTCACGGGTTCCAGGTCGGACAGGTGGGTGCACTGATTAGCGAGGTGTTGGAGGTGTGAATGGTCCGATGCAACTGCTTCAATCAATCGGAAAACTCCATCTTATGGGCTTCAATCCACCACATTTGAAACATAATTCCTTCACTGCTGAATGACACTTTTTCGCCTACAGGGTGCTCTCCAGCGAAACATGTGGTTTAACCAATTGTTTAAAAAAATTATAGTGTAGCGATTATCATCGAAAAATACTTTATGCAATTACTGGCTTCGCACGCGTAGATTTTTAGTACACTGTTTGGATCGTAATAAACTTTCGCGAACCTTTTAGAACATTCTCCTTCCAAAACTTTCAAGAAATTTATTGAATGTACAGGAACCTTCTAGACACACCGACACATTCCGCCACTCACTTTAGAACCTTATAGAACTTTCAGGAATTTTCTAGAACCTTCTCCTTCCAGAACTTTCTAAAGCAGGTTTTTCCGGAACCTTCTACACTCACCAACACAGTCGGTGCACTTATATTGAAACAATCTGAAGCATTTGCGGCCTTCCCATAACAAAACAATGTGCTAGAAAGCACATTTTCGTCACCCACTCCCACCCACGCACAGCCACTCCCCACCAAACTTGCATATTTTCGATGTGACACCAAGGGCTTGGTGTCACATCGAAAATATGCAAGTTTGTTATATATATATATATATTGATTTATGAGTGTTATTTTTATCCTGGAAGAAGTTTTTACGAGATTCGAGATTTATGAGTTTGAGACAAAATTCATATCTGGAGAGCCTCGAGATATAGATTTCGCTCCCACGGAATTCTTCGGGAACAACTTCTTTCGTATCACTCGTATAGGTTTCGTACACACCATGTTTCGTACACACCATGTTTCGTACACACCATGTTTCGTACACACCATGTTTCGTACGCACCATGTTTCGTACACACCATGTTTCGTACACACCATGTTTCGTAGATTTACCTTATGGCACCCTCATCTACGGCTTGCTATACATCAAATGTTAAATGTAACTCCTTTGACTTTAGATGTTCGGCAGCATTAAAATGGTAAAAACTTAATTTGAATTGAACGTAGTTATGCAGAAAAGCGCCAGGCCACAATTTTGGTAAAAATGAGATATTAATGTCATCGGAGGGAGTAAGGTCAATTCTATGTTCTACTAAAACCAGCCAAGCCGCTTTTGTACAAAAATTCGCGGTAATTGCCTCCCGAAATATTTATTCATCGCAAAAACAACATTTTAAAATTTGCAGAAAGCGTCAATGCCACTTAAAACACTTTTAATATGACTATTCCTCAAAAGATATTCACCAGAAAATAGCTATAAAACAATTATTTAGTTATCTATTTAATATTATTATATAGTTTAAAAAATACATGTTCACACGGTGATAGTAAAAATCCCATACAAATATTAATTTAATTACTAGGTATCCATAAGGGATAAGTATCGCTGACTGTTTTCTGCAGAATGCATATTTGACGTAATAAGATCAGATCAGATCTAGGCTTAAATCCACTTTATAATTATTAGAAATTGGCATTTATATATTATTTATAATTTTTTGAAGTAAAGAACATTCTAGGTTTTGCGTAAATTAGATTATTCAATTATTAGACAAAAGTGCTTTTATCTCAGGTTGAGTTTTTTGTGGCTGGCTGCTTTCTGCATAACTACATTAAATTGTTTGTCTAACTTTGCAGGGTAAATTTGAGGTATTTTTTCAACAGGTTAAAATGCCCAGACTTGAGTAAAATCACATTGATTAATTGTGAGCTCACCGGGAATCGAACCCGGTGAGCTCGGTGTAAAAGGCAGTGTCATGCCCACTGGGCTACGAGGGTCGTTTTTCGGTTATATTCTGTTTTAGGTGTGTTTGTACGCACACATCGTCTCGCTGTCAAATTGAATATCGGCTAGCTTTTGATTTAAGCAATATTGAAACAAAACGAATAAGCATTTGGGATGATTTGACTGCGATGTGTAAAAATTTTACTAAAGCACTTTTATTCACAAAATGTGGTGGCCCAAGACACATACATACACACACACCAGTGTAATGAGGTACCGCATATGCTGACATCGAAGTACGGCAGGCCGTCGCCCTCGATACACAGGTTGAGGCAAGATCGCTGAGCACAGCAAACAGGCGACAATGTAAGCCGGGCCAATGACCGAGTACAAAGGCAATGTATAGCAGAGGGCATGAAGAGCGAGGAAACGCACCTTGCTGATCTAGATTAAATACCCACACGCGCGGCCGAGTAAAGACGAAATCATAACACCCCCGATTCCTTTTTTCACGATCACTATATAAACGGTAGTCTCCAGAGCAGACCATCTCACTCCTGCGGGGCTTTTGGATACGGCGGAAGCCCTCTTCGTTATACATCTATCTCACCTTGACGTGAACCGCTTATACTGCGAAAGCTCTCGCCACTCATCGACTCATTATTGTGTAACTGTAATTACTATACTTGTAACCTTGCCATTATTAAATCTCAAAAAATACTATTCAAACACCGCGGCTTCATCCTCATCAGCCTTTCCACACACATATCTAGGGTTTCCTATATTGTAACTCGGCCACTGCCTCAACCTTTCGGAAGTGTGGATCTAGGAACTCCTAAAATATCACATTTTTATAAAAAACTATATCACAGGCCAAGGTTAAAGGATAATAGAACAGCCTGTAGCCGAAGGTGTCACAACTATTCGGTATAATAAAACAAACAAAGTGTATCCACACCACCCCACAACAGCATGCAAATAAAAACATGTGTTAAAAAGGTAAATACCAGTACAGTACAGACGAGTATATATTAGGTCGCTTCTGTAGGCACCAGACTAGCATTTAAAAGACTATCCCCGAATAGTACAAAATTTAATTATTTTTACAATCCGTGAAAACATTGCAACTAAAATAAACTCTCTGGCACCCTCGAAGCTACCATTTTTTTGCGGACTCTCACTACCGCCGCATGGGTGTTTTTATCGCCGCTTATAAATTGAAGACCCCATGGTAAGAAGTTAACTAAAATTTTTGTCAAAAATCAGTTCAAAAGCCGTCTAAACTAAATATTGTACGCTCTTTCCATTGGAAATAAGTTCAGAACTTAAAAATAATTAGAACATGTTCAAATCATAGGGATGAACATGTTAACTACACTTTTTCATAAAAATCAAATCAGTTACTAATGGGAAGAACATGTTATCTTCAACAAGAGTTGTTTGATGTACATGTTTTGCCAATTTTAAAAAGGTGTAATTCTATTAAAAATGAGGCGAAAAAATGGTTGTTAACTGCATTTTTTAGGGAAAATTAGAATTTTTTTATTTTTTGTGCATAAATGCATTTTTTTATTTATTTTGTAAATACTTTTTTTATATTTTAGTGACACAAATCAATCAAAATTAATCTTGAATTAGGAATAAAACATATTTTTCAAAGGCGAATTGCAAATGTCTTATTATCTCAAAATGACTTGAATGTTAGTTAATAACTTCTTGCCATGGGGTCTTCAATTGACCAAAATATCTAAGAATGCACGGCTACATAATAGAAGAAAACTTCTTGTCATTTATTTCTTATATTTTGCTACTTTTGTTTTGTGAGCTGTCTCTAGGAATTGTAGTAATGCCACTAGCATCACATGGAAACAACTAGATGTCACATATATGTATATACCAGTGACGTGCAGTGAGAACATTGAAGTATGACTTTGATGTTAGCATATATTTTGAAAAAAATATACTTACTTACCATCCCCATGGGAGTAGGCAGAGACGATAGAGCGCCACACTCTTCTGTCCTGATGTACAAATCTCGCCTCATTCACATTCATACATTCAGCTAGCCGATTATTGAGGCTTCTAACTGGACCATCTTCCAGTATCTGGTTATCTGGTCATGCCACGTCTTCCATCTCTTCGTGGCGCCATCAATATTTGCATTATAAATCTTTATTATCATTCTTTCTCATTCGTTCGCTCAACATGCCCAAGCTATCATACCCTTTTTTAATTCTATTAATTACGCTAAGATCAGCTTTACATTCATTCCTAATATCTTCATTCTTTACTTTATCATAAATTGATTTGCTACACATACTTCTAAGGGATCTCGTCTCCACTGCACTCAGTCTACTTTCGTTCCTCTTCTGCCAGCTCCAAAAAATATATATCGTACTATTCTATGATCACAACTTTTATCATATTAATATAATTATTATTCGGATTTTAATAAATCATTTATATTTATATATTTAAATATAAATGTTTAATTTTTAAAAATATTTAATTTAAAAAATATTTAATTTAGATTTTTTTCCAAAATATGTTTTCGTAAAAGTCATGCTTCAATGTATCTACTCACTAGTCATCTAGTCTTTCTTCTCTTCACTAACGAATTTTTTTGTACTTGTTATATATTATATTTATACATATTTTTACAATTATTTTATATCCACTGTATTTAAATGTGTATCTGGTTTATATTTTTGAATAAATAAAGAAGTGAACTGCCGGGACAATGGGGCAAATATTGGATGGCAGCCGTGGGGACCCGCTCTGCTTTTGGGTCGCGTGATTGTCTTTAGCATTAAAAAATGGCAATCCGGTGGCGAACGAGCAGGACCGATACAGGAGCTTTTACTTATAAAACGGTCCTAGGTAAGGGATGGATCTGCCCTCACTAATGAATACCACACTTTTTCTTCTAATTGAACTTATCAATAGTATTATAATGCACCCCTAAGATAAATATATGAAACGTTAATGAAAAATATTATCAGATATCTATTATATCATTATCTCCTTTTATTTAAGCTTTAAATAGCTTAATATGTGACAATTTCTCAAAAGTGCAAATATCCGAGTAATTTTATTGTAGTACTAGCTATGCCCGCGCGGCTTCGCGCGCGTTGATTTTTAAAACACTGTTTGGATCGTCATAGAACTTTCGCGAATATTCTCCTTCCAGAACTTTCAAGAAATTCGAATGTACAAAAACCTTCTAGACACACCGACACATTTTGAAACAATCTGAAGCATTTGTGGCCTTCCCATAACAAAACAATGTGCTTGAAAGCACATTTTCGTCACCCACTCCCTCCCACGCATAGCCACCCCCACCAAACTCGCATATTTTCGATGTGACACCAAGGGCTACCCACCACCATAACCACCGGTGGGTGGTTGTGGCTGGTTGTGGAGAAAACTTGGCGGGTAGGGAAACACGGGTTTCTTTTTGTATATATGTATTGATATACTGATTGAGCCTACGTACTGAATTATTAGACCTATTACATTGCTTCTAGTAAACCGGGTAAGAACCCTTGTTTTAATTTTAGAAAGTGAGTTAGGGTTGAATGTTGCGAGCCGTGTGTGATCATTTTGAAATGTCTCTATTAAGGCGGTACATTCACTGCAAATGCATATTTCGGCGTTCTTTACGAAAATGTGGGTTTTTATTATTCATTTATATCAGAATGTATATGATAGATTGCAATTTTTTTAGGGCGATACCTTAGATAGAACCTTTGTTCTTATATAAAAGTAATAAACTGAACATTATTTACAATAATTAAGAAAAATATAGGCATTAATCCACAGGCCGCGGCAAAAAAAGTGTGATTCGTTTAAAATTTGTATGTAAGCATAATATGTTTTTTCATACATATAAAGTTTACTTAATTATCTAGAATCTGTACGTAGGAAATTAAGAAATATTCAATATTAAAAAAGATATCATTTTTCAAACATGCTTAAATATTTACGATTTTTGGTCATTTTCAAATGTTGTTTATTAATATAAAAAGATGATTTTAAACGATATATTGTATCTATATTGGCGCTTTGAGTCTTCATTCACTATTAAAAACCTATTTTTTTTTATAAAAAACACATAAATTAATATTTAAAAATAAAAAATCTATAATATGAAATGTGTCGAAAAATTACGCAGTTTGCAGATCACAATCCGCGCGCCAGCCGGGAGAGGCGGACGCATTCATGTAGTCCAATAATTTTTTCTTAAAAAAATCACTTAAAAACGTGTTTTTATGGCAATTTTGACTTTAGTTCAAAATAATATCATATTATATATTCGAAAGCAATCTATTCATCGCAGATAATAATGTTTTTTTAACTAGTTTTGTATTAAATTGCATTTCTACTCATAACCTAATATTGAACGCATGTCACTTTTGCCGACATGCTCGCTGACTCGCTATGTCATGTTGATGTCATTGTTATTTGAAAGTCAAGTAAGATATTAATTTACGAGATAATTTTTAAAATATAGATAAATGGTTTTTAATTTTATTTTTAATTCAATACATATTGTTGTAGTAGTTTTTTGTTTATTTTAAATAAAAATTATTTAAATTCAATTATTTTCACAGGTGTTTTGACATTTCAGTCGGAAGTCAAAATAATATCTAAATCTGCTTATTCGACAAAAGTTTTAAATTAAAAAACAGTGATATAAAAAAAGTGTTGTTTACTTTTTTTTACAACACCTAAATTATTGGAGAAATATACATACGCTTTTTTATATTCTAGACTTAAAACATTTAAAATTCTAATAATATTACGCGAGCATGACTTGCGTTCCCATATATTTTAAACGTCGGTACTCCATATGGTTGCCTCGTTTCCTCGCAACCTTTCTATCTCACAAGGGGACACGTAAAAAATACGCTCTTGCAAGGTTTATCTGATATGACGTTTGTTCATGTCTCGATCTCGTATTGAAGTAGCATGATCTATCCGACACATATCGCCACTCTGACAGCTTGATAAATGTATGTACCGCCTTAAACAATGATTATTCAATGTAGAGCGAGTCACGTGTTCCATATATTATAAAGTATTCATTGACACAGCCAGGGCTGTGCCAAATGTTCCTCTGCCTGCCGATGTCGTAACTGTGGCAGGCCACAGAAACTAAGAGAAATCTAAACACGAGAACAGAGAACATTATAATTTCTCGAAATATTCTCATCACTTACTTACCATCACGCCATTTCCCCGTGGGGGTAGGCAGAGAGGACAGAGCGCCACACTCTTCTGTCCTGACATAAAACTCTCGCCTCGTCCACATTCACACATCTTCACATGCAAGCTCGCCGGTTGTTGACGCTTCTAACGGGACCATCTTCCAGTATCTGGTTAATCTGGTAATGCCACGTCTTCCATCTCTTCGCGGCGCCATCATCATCATGATCGCCATTTCTTTGCGGCGCCATCAACACTTGCATTGTATATCTTTCTTACCATTCTTTCCTTATTCATTCGCTCAACATGCCCAAACCATCTTAGCGACCCTTTTTTAATTCTATTAATTATGCTAAGATCAGCCAAACATTCATGTAAAATTTCTAATCATTTCATCGAAACTAACCATTATTTTGATAGAGATAAATTAAAAAATTTCCAAGATATATTATAGATGTCTCACAGAGATGAAATTATATTTTTACGGGAAAGTAGGTACGGAAGTCTTTGGGTGTTTATAGGGCTTGTGCTATCGTACGGCTAGCTTAAGTGATAACTTTACACAATGTTACGTTCACATTTCCACCCATGATAGAATACCACATCTATACCATTTTTGGAAGTTGTATATATTTAAATTTTACAACCCGTTTCGTATATGAGTTGCAACTGTCATTAGCGCGACCAGCATCCAAAGCTTTTTCATTCCCCTTAAGTAACCACAGATGTCACTAATGAGATATCTATTTTTATGATTGTAATTTTTTTGCAATATCCTTTATATGTGTAATGAGATTCTTCCGAATAATTTTTCCATAAGAATACAATTTCGTCTCTGTGAGACATCTATGGTACCTATATCGTGATTTATAATGTCCCTGTGACTAAATCCAGTATTGTGTTCTTAAAATTTTGGACAAACTCAAAATATTCTAAAAGATTTCCATTCCATTTTCCAGATTTCCAAGTAGAAATAGCAGAAATGAAAAAAAAACGGAGAAAACATTATATTCCTTAACACTTAACCCGTACTATCCATTTTTCAATTAATGACCGAAAAAATCCTTTCCATTTCCATCAGACGGAATACGATCTTGGAGGAAATATAGAGTAACTTGTTGGTATCGTAGTCATGACGCTCACCTATTGATCTGGTGATTGATGGTTCGAGCCCCATTCCACACTAGCAAGTTAGTCCTATTTTCACGGCATAAATTTTTGGCTTAGTTTGAGAATAGTAAAAATATTGATGCGACACGTATTCCGTGTTCACATCTCTATTTTTAAAAAAAATAGTGAAAGTCTGGAGAAGATTTGTAATGAATATAAGTGACCTATCACATTTCTCTCTAAAGTAAACCACCAATTTTCCATGTTATCCTCGTACCATGTAATGTGGTCAGAACAACTAGTTGAATAAAAAGAAGAAGAAGAAAAGAAGCTCAATAGAAGATGTTTAATTTTGACATCTTTTTGGAATGATACATTCATTACTCAAAATGGATCCGTATTAAAGAATAAAGAAGAGGAAGAAAAATAACTTGTTAAATCAATAAACATTCGAAAACAAATTTCGTACACATTATTAGACATCACAGTATTTAGACATCCGTAGAAATGTTCGATGGAAGTCGGATCTTTGGAGAACATTATGACTGAAGAACCTGAGACAACATCCAGCCAACTGCGGTTCTGGGCAGCCATCGTCCATCTCCAGGTGAAGAAAAAGTTACTATTTTCTTACTATATTATTATTCTTACTATTTTCAAACGAAGCTAAATCTTGTGCTTTGAAAATAAGACGGTATTAACGACGTTCTTAGGTTTTCACGGCCGTTCAGAATCTTCTGTGTATAGTTTTCTGGAATATTCTGCCGTGTATATGTGACCTCTTTGGCCGATGTTTCTGATATAAATTGCGAGACTTGAACAGATACAAAAGAAGTTTCTTCGCCACCTCAACACTAGATTTAACTTATCTTTTGACTCTTATTACAAAGCACTACATTTCCACAACTTAAAAACTCTGGAACAGAGAAGAGCACGTGCTGATCTAACACTATTATTTAAACTACTGAGAGGACATCTCGACCATCCCCATCAACTGGACTTAATCTCTTTTTATGTTCCCTGCACACGTACCCGACAAAACGTGCTCTTTCATGTTCCGAGAAATAGAGCATTCCATACACAAAATACATTTTTATATCGCGCATGCAAAGCTTTCAATAATAATTGTATCGATATTGACTTCTTCAACATTGGTCTTACTGAATTTAAAAGAATGCTTTAGATTACATGTTCTAAATCGACTTTGACCATTCACTCACTATACCTAATCTTCTTTTCCTCCACCCCTATCCTGACTCCTACATTCTCATCCTTTTTCACCCATTATTTAACTCATTTGATATCAATCACTTTCCATTATTCATTCTTAACATTGTTTGTTGCTTACTACTATTCATTCATTAATTCAAAATAATTAACTAAAAAATCTCTTATGTAACTTTGTTCTTAACTTCTGTGAATCTTTTTAATTGGTCTATGAAATGAACACCATGCTTTTACGTTATATGTTTAAAAAACTGTTAAGATTCCTTAATAAATAAATAAATTTCATTCTTCTGCTTCCATCACTCTTTCTCTCCTAGCTTCTCCAGATCAGCCAGCGAATTGTCCATTGATATAGCCTCTTGTACTGTTTTAATGGCTCTGTCGCTACTTGTTCGACACACATGTCCTGTCCATGCTTGTTGGTTATATCTGATGGTGCTGGTTACGAAAGGTTGTTGTAGTAGGGGTCGAGTTTCGGCTTGTGCCTTTTGCAATACTGGGTGTAGGTCCCAGTTTTGTTCTTAATACTTTATTTTCAAACCAGAGGACCCTCCGCTGTTCTTTAAGGATCATCGTTTATGACTTCGCTTCGTATGTTGATACCAGTTTGGTAATAGTTTAGATAGTGATTGGTAGCATGCCGATAGTGTGGAAACCCGGCATAAAGGCTGAAAGTAATTTACATTAACTTTAATAAAATTTACCACCCAACCAGTATTTAAACTGCATTTACACAAATTTAGGTAACAACACTTTAGTACTAGAGAGAGTAACGAAAGCGTGGTTCACGGGCTCCAAGCGGGCAACGGAATGGAATAGTTCGTATACCGGACTGTTGCCGGATGTTGCTTTCGCTTGCATGCCTCGAGTTGCCAGGTGTTGACATTCGGTACAATAGTAGTGCAGACAGTGTTTCTGCTCAACAGTTTTGATTTTAAAAACTTGCTCACTGTCAGAGACCTAGAGGACGACAACATGATCGAAATCTGTCGAACATTGCATAACATTGTGGGACGCTCTACAACACTTGGAAAACGTTCGAAACAATCTAGAAGCAACTGGAATATTCTCGCAAACATTATTAATGTATAGAATAGTTTCTAAGATTTGGAAAACCATCGTGTTTCATATAAAAGGCGGAGCCAGTGCCGCGGAGATTTCACGGTTGTTTTGAGGTTTAACCGACACGACTTAACCAGCGATAAAGCTGTAGCGACCGCAGTATTACTAAAGCAAAGCTTAAACAATCCGACACATGTACATACGTGCGAGAATTAAACAGAATATTCTAGCAAACGATAATAAAATGATTCACAAACAAGTGATGAATTGCGAAATAGTGTGAATTAAATAATGGTGTTCGTGTGCAGCGACTTGTGAAATTATTAAAATAATTAATCAATCGATGATTAATTTCCAGTGTATCCATGTGCCTCCCACAGTCACGACCCTTGAGAATATGTTAATCTGTCCATCCTTTCTATTGCGTCGCCACTGAAAATCATGGCAGCGAATAGAATTTCTGTAGTCTTATCATTTCTAAATATGTGCATCCAATTGGTATCAATTGGTATGCAGATGTTTGCAGCATGTGAATGTGGTGCAGTGTCAGCCCTGCCCGGCCGCCAGCGCGGTCCACAGGAAGAGATCGATTTCCCGCTCGGGCTCCACGGAGACCGTAGCAGATCGAGATCCGATGTCTGACTAACCGCGTGAAAAAACACCCCAGCCGCAAGTGGGTCGCGCCGCGCAGGTTGGCCGGTGGACCAGCGACACCAGACTATCGCAAGACGAGTAGCCGTCGGATAACCTACTGATATTTTGAAGTATACATTTTTACGAAAACAGATTGTTTAGTGGGTGGAAAACGCAAAAATCTTCGCTTTAAAAGAAAGATTACTTTAAAACCAAGTTGGGCGGTTGTACCAACATGGTTGGTTTCTTCTTTGGGCAGATTTTTAGTAAACGTGAACCTGATCGGAAAAGGGAAAAGAGAAAATGAAAATTTGTAAAATTTTCATTTCTTTACTGTAATTATTCTTCTTCTTTTTTTTAGTAGATCTGTTGATCTGTGATACAGAAAACTACGCCCCCTGGGATGACGAGGTCCAACTATCCCTCCATCTTTTCGGTGGTCTTCCCGGTAGGCATCGTCCAGAGGGGATTGCATTCGCTGCTGTATGGACGAGTCTGTCACTGTCCATTCTGGCTACGTGATCTCTCCAGAATCTCCTTCTGGATTTACTCCACCTCTTTATCGTGCTATGTCCTTTATTTTGCAGGTATCCTAATTAGGGTGGAGTGAAAATGTATGGAGGATATTTTTTTTTCTATTTTTGTAATACCATAGTGGTAAAAAGTTGGGTATGGATAAGTAAATGAAGTATGTTAAATAAAATTTAATATATTATAACGGTTTGAGGTGCCCCAGCACAAAATAATTTTTATAAAAAGTATTATTTCGTCTATTTTTGACAGCCTCAATAAGATGTATAAAAACCTTAATAATATATTGGAATAGTATTTTTCATGTTATTTGAAATATATATGTTTATGTAATTATAAAAAAACATATAAAATTTAGGGTTTATGGTGCCTCAAAGCCTCTTAAATCAAAAATAAATCAAGACATTTGCAAATTAAACGCGATTCGTATTCATGAAATATTTATTAAAAATTGTTAGAAAATAGGTAAATAAAGTAGAAAATTCACGTTTGGTATTATAAAAAGGCATCATCTGACGTGATGACAGTCTGGCCCTGATAAAACCACCACGTTTTTCCTCTCCACATACAGCACCTGAAGCTTCAGTTACGAGCTTGATGCAACGCTCCACGGCTTGAGTTTGACAGGGAAAGAGTGCTATATTATTTTTCGTTCTAAGACCACTTTCTACAATTTCTTTTAAAGCTTCAGTAGATAAACTTTTAGTTATAGGTGGCTCAGTAATAGTAATTTGATTATAGTGCCAAACAATGATATGGGTATAATGGGAAGCATTGAAATTAAATGATGGAACTTTGAATTTTCGGATTCCTGTGACTTTCTCCGACCTTGCTTTCAGAATACGTTGGCAGGCCAGTTGCCAAATCACTTTGTTTTCATCTGCAAGCATGGCTATAAGAAAATTTTCTGGATGATCAAAATATCAATTTCTTTGTATAACTGGATCAATCACTTTCTTCAAACTATCGTTTAAATAGCGACTACAATTAATTGTAAACCACAAATGCTGTGCTCCATTTACACACGAAGGATTGCATTTGATTTGCCCATAAACTTTCATCATAAAATTAGCTAATATAAGAAGATTCTCTTCCGGATCAGTCTTTGCGACATATAATGGTAAGATCCTGTTCGCAGTCGTTAGCCACCTGGAATGGTTCAGTGAACCGGGTTCTCTATTTGCCAGGTCAGAAGGGAAAATACCAGTGCTAATGATAGTCATTATGTCAAGTAGATATGTTTGATCGGTGCTTAGATCTTTAGTAATAACAGGAAGCGGCGTGGGTATAGCGGCAAATTTCACAACTGGCTTTTTTCCACATTGTTGCAGTTCAGATCCTATTGGCCCTGAAAAATATCGAGGTCCTGTAGTTTGACCATCCAAATGTAACAAAAGGTGTCGTAGTGGTAATTCATTCGAATGAAGGGCACATTGTAATGTTTATTTATCTCTTCCTCTATCAGTCTAATGACACCGCCTTTAGATCCAGTATTTACTACCGTACCATTACAGCCCACTACAGATAACGCACTCAAGTCAACTGATTTATTATTTAAATATTTTATAATACTATCTTTGATTGCCGTAGCTGTTCCTATCTGGACCGTGATATGACCAAAGAAAACACTTCCTGGTTCTGACACAATGACGTAATGATCTTCTATTTGCCGTTTTCTATACCATTTATCTCCTTTCTTGACTGTTACCAACGTTTTGTCTTTTCTACCATCAAAGTAAAGACCGGGCATTGGTTGATTGCGGCTCAAATCTTTTAAAGCAGATCTTTTCTTTGCTCTTTCCCGTCGAACCTTCGAACGATCTATCACACTACTTTGGTCACTTGGTGTAATAATGCCAACGTTTTTCAGGACAGCAGAAGCTATAATAGCCGAAGACCTATCAGAAACTCCAGTACGATCGCAGGCCAGAGCTAAAGATGGGAGATTTATATGCTTCTGTTTAGGAGGCGGCTCAGCAACATCTTGTATCTTTTCTTGGTTAGGTGAAGGCGCCAGTAAACGTAAATTATCAGAAAAGCTGTTGCTGCTGCTAGTGTTGCTGCTACTAATTGTTTCGTCAGCTTGAGAATGAGAACAAGAAGGTTTTTCATAATTTTGTTGCTGTTTCAAACGAGATGACTCAATTTCTTTTCGTTCTGGTTTTTTCTGTATTTTTTTTGTTGAGGTTACATCAATGCCTCCGAAAATCATTTTTCTCGTAGTCCTCTGATCTATTAAGAAATTAATTTCCTCTTTCGGTATACGACTGCTTTTTTCACACGTACAATCGACAACAATTACACATTTGCAGCTACTAATGTCGAATAATTTTTTTGAATCTTCTTTGAATTTGTTAATTTTCTCTTTATAATTTTTACTACTTTGACGTCCTTTGAAGGGTTTCATTAACTTTATATATTTTTCGTGGTAAGCTCTAATAATTTGGAATACTCTTTTTAAGCTAACTGTTGGAAGGGAGGATTTATGCCATATTTCTAAGACACGAGTCGCAACTCTTTCTGAGATTTCTTGAACAGTCGGCCAGAGAACGGATACTCGTGACTGAAGGTTGACTCAATAACTGTCACATTTGACAGTTATTTAATGATTGTTTGACAGTTATTTAATGATTGGGTGCGTTCAAAAACAAAATAATAACTATTTCTACGATTTATGTAAAGTTTAGCATTTGGTTTTGCGGTAACGAACACTGATAAGTTTTGTCCTAACGGGGGCACCTTTAAATGTAAACCCAGACAAAAAATATTATCGCATTTGCTTATTGTGCATATCACGCAGCTTTTTGCGGGTATGCCATAGTAAAAATTAAAAAAAAAAAATTCACTCCACCCTAATCCTTATGTCTTCATTTCGGACACCATCACGTAGAGTTCTTCCAGTAATGGATGTCAGCACCTTCATTTCGGACGTTCTGAGGAGTCCTTTGGTGCGGATAGTAACAACCCACGTCTATACAGCGTATGCCATAAATAGGTCGCACGCATGTCTTGTATATCTTGACCTTACTTTCAACGTGTTTTTCCAGGCCAAATTCTTGAGACTTGATACGGTGGATGCTTTATTAACTTGTTCTCGGACTTCGGTGTACGAATATAGATCGCTATGGCTACAGATTTCTGCACCTAAATGTCTAAAGCACATGACATGTCTTGAATCTAATAATTGCTTCTATATTAATATTTTTTAGTACTAAGCAGTGTTCAAATTATTTTATATAACCAAATCAATGTATGTACAAATAATATACCAATAACAATAGGATTTTTTGTAATGGGAACGGATTTGTCATTTTTCCAATTTCACATTCCTTTGGTTTACGTCATACTTGGTACAAATCCAAAGATCTGGAACAAATTAAGGACTTATACCGAGCTGCCATTGTAAAATACATTTTCGAAACTATTAACGATCCTCCTATCGGACACGCTGGTGATAATGATCATTTTACTACCAGCGCGCCTAATAAAAATATATCGAATAATGCTGTCGGTGTAATGTTGCGGTCTTTGCCAAATATTTCAATGTTTTTACGTTAAAATGTGTAGGAGTTATTATTTAGCGGGTTATTTCTACATCTCGCGACAAACTATTTATAATCTCCCAGCTGCCGATTTTTTTCTGCGAAGAACATCAGAGTACTAGTATTTTTTTAGCGTGTATAAAGAAGCTAGGTATCTACGCAACAAGGAGGTGTGTCAGTCTGTATTCAGTTTAATTCTAAGCAGCCGCGCGTGAGATTTGAACGGTTTTCCGATGAATCGTGAAACACTTTAGTGTGATCCAAATATTTTTGTATCATATGTGTTTGAATCAAAGTAGGGAGTTCAGTTATTTAAAGTGATTTTAAGTGAACAAATAATAAGTTATCGGTACCTACAACAAACAGTTTTCGAGGTAAACATTACGGACTCTTTCAAACTATTTCATTTTACAATAATGGCGGTAAATAATATCGGTAATGGCTATGGGATATATTGAAAAAAGTATTTTTGTCGTTACTTTTCCGCCAATCCTGTCGCCATATTACCATTCGCTTTATCACAAGTCAAATAAAATGATAAAAACCTTGCCAAAATTAAAAAAAAATTTTTTTTACAAAGTTTTTGTCATTTTACTTAAGTTGTGTTAAAGGAATTGAATTTTTCATAATCGATATAAATTACTGTAATGATACTTCAACTTTTTGCAAAAAAAAAAGTCAGAAATATTGAAAAAAAATGCAAACTTTGACAGTACATGTATTATTTGCGGATTATTTTTTTTAAATGTTTCTTAAAACTTAAGATTTATATACAGGGTTCTTTGTAAAACATTAAAAACCTCGCAGGACTGTACTCCTGCCTTGATTATGAGTCGAAATTGTTCAAGCTATCATGACCTAATATCAATAGTTATGGAGATATGCGTCATCAAAGTTTATATATTTTTTCAATATTTCTGACTTATTTTTTGTAAAGCGTTGGACTATCATTACAGTAACTTATATCGATTACAAAAAATTAATTCGTTTCAATACAAGTTGATAAAAATTATAAAAACCCTCAAAATTTTCCAATTGGAATTCGAAGGTTTTATTTTATTTTATTTGACTTTTATTAAAGGGAATGATTTTTTCATATAAGACATAAGTTACTGTATTACTTTTACAAAAAATAAGTCTGTATAATGCTGTAAACATTGTAAAGATTATTCATGATGATAATTAATTAAAGTCCAACGTTTTACAAAAAATAAGTCAGAAATATTGAAAAAAAAATGCAAACTTTGATGTCGCATATCTCCATAACTATTGATATTAGGTCATGATAGCTTGAACAATTTCGACTCATAATCAAGGCAGGAATATAGTCCTGCGAGGTTATTAATGTTTTACAAAGAACCCTGTATATAAATCTTAAGTTTTAAGAAACATTTAAAAAAAATAATCCGCAAATAATACATGTACTGTCAAAGTTTGCATTTTTTTTTCAATATTTCTGACTTTTTTTTTGCAAAAAGTTGAAGTATCATTACAGTAACTTATATCGATTATGAAAAATTCAATTCCTTTAATTGTAATTGTAATACGGGCTTGCCAGGCAACTTTCCCCCTCTTTCTTCTTACCGGACAAAGCTAGGGATTGGTCTTTTGATTGTGGTCTTGTGATATACAGTCCATCGATAATGATTTATTTATTTATTTATTTAACACACGGTACAACGTACCATTAAAAAAAACAATGCACATAAAGATGTTTAGATTGATAGGTAAGAGTAAAAAAAGAAGATAAGGTATAATTCTATCAAAAACAATTAATTAAGTGATATATAAAGAAAAATAAAACATTAAGTGAATAACATAAAGTATAACAAAATTACATCAAATGAAATAATAGTTATCAAATCAAATATGAAAGTCAACAATCAATAAAACTACAACAAATTAAAATAATTATGTCTGAAATTCAAGAAGCGACAAAATTACAACAAACTGAAATAATTGTAAACAAATCAAATCTGAAACTCAAGAAGCAATAAAAATGACAGTTGAATAAAATGAAATGCAAAATTAAAAAATCTAAAAACAAGAGATAGACACGACATCAATAAATAATTATAAACGACCAAATTCGTCCAGAAGAGCTTTCTTGTAGGCGGCTAGTGTTTCCGAAAAAACATCCGATAGGTAGCCATACTCGTTTCCTAACCTATGGAGCCTTCTAATAGGTGAGCTATAGAGATAATTTACACTAACATTGATTGCGATTAACAGAACGAAAATCCATATTAAAGACTTTCTGCTGATGCCAATTGCTTTTTTTTCGTCTCCATAAGTTGCTTTCCGAAAAAATCCCGCATTTTGGAGGCGGGTGCAGCTGTATTAGAATGCCACCAGCATAAATTGGCGTGCGAGGGAGGGCGTCCCTGTCGCGAAACAGAAGTTGCCTGGGTGTAAATTTATTACGCAATACATAATATACAGAGTGTCCGGTGACCGGTGTCGGAGCCTTTAATAGAAATTTGGTCAGGCAACACTAAAGAAACAAACCGGTAATGGAAGCTCTCTCTAGAGTCCTGTCAAACGATAATATTGGTGCATTATTTGCCTTTTGAGCTTCTCAAAACTTTAAAACTACATTCGCAATTGTTCTTGTACTACCTACAAGGTGTTGAAAGACTGCGCAAATACGAGATTGAACTGAATGACAGGGCTTGGGGTTACCGCCGGCTGCGGGCGGGCGGGTTTTAGTTCCAAAGTCGCCGCACGCCAATTTACGTTGGTCAAGCTCTAAAAATATGTATTATATTTTTGTCTCCTTCTTTTTCATCCCCAGTGTCGGGTCAGGTCCCCCAAAGTTTACTATCCTTGAGAGTACCTACCCACCTGCATCTCTGGCGACTCGAAACTTTGAAATATAATTCTTCCCACCGTGCGAAATGGAAAACTCACCATTACATTTCTCACATTTTTTTTTAATATAAGCAAATTCACTTCTTATATCATCGTCGAACTTGCATTCTCTTTTGTTATCTAATCATTACTTCAACATGTTTCTCTCTCGAACTTCACCATGTGCCGTTGTCACCGACGACAATAGGGACACTATGTCTATCATGTTTTGCCTGCCCAACATAACTTGGCGTGCGGCGGGATTGGAACTAAAACCCGCCCCGCCCGCACCCGGCGGCAACCCCGAGCCCTGTCATTCAGTACAATTTTGTATTTGCTCGGGAGCTGTGACATCTTGATTACCAATATACACTGAATTATTATGTCCAAAACATGCTAAACAGTCCGGGATGGTGCAAGAACATGCGCCAATGAAATATTAAAGTTTTGCGAAGCTGAAAAAGCGAATAATGGACCGATATTACCGTCTGACAGTTTGACAGATAGAACAGCCGCCATTACTGCATGGTTTCTTTAGTGCTGTCCGACCAAATTTCTGTATTTATTACGACACCGGTCACCGGACTTTCTGCACATTATGTATTGTGTAATAAATTTACACCCTGACAACTTCTGTTACGCGACAGGGACGCCCTCCCTCGCACGCCAAGTTATAGTGGTACGTCTATAGATCATCGTTGATCTTGCATTCTCTTTCGTTACTCATTACTTCACCATGTTTCTCTCTCGAACTTCACCATGTGTCGTTGTCACCGACGACGATAGGGACTCTATGTCTATCATGTAACTAACATGTTACGAACAAAATGTTCGCTATTTGGAGAGTCTGTGAATACGCGCTGCTTCGTTGCTGTGCTGTGCGCCTTGAACCATTTTATCGGCGCAGCATTCTTTCCAAAAATCGGGACTTTTAAATCGCCAAAAGCGGGACGTCTTGTCACGTTATATTAAGATAGTAGATATATTTTTACGTGCGTCAGAAGAGGTACGAATGAAGAGGCGCGTCTCTATTAAACATGCCAACAACTACAATATTGGCAAGCCACGAGTATTCTCATTAGGCGAATCAGTTACACATCCCCCGTTGTTTACTAAACTCATTTATCTCAAAATTTACTGAAAAATACAAAAAATTGTATCATATCTGACAAGTAGAGCACCTGGGCCGGACGCGCTGCCAAAATGACTATTTTATCTAATAAAGACACGTGACAGCGAATATGCATAACGTATTTACAAAAAAGTAAGCTATTCGAAGACTGAAATAGAATAAACGTAGGTGTACGGGATTATTTGGAAAACATTAATAACCTCGCAGGACTATACTCCTGCCTTGATTATGAGTCGAAAATGTTTAAGCTATTATGGCGTAATTATGACCTAATATCAATAGTTATGGAGATACGCGACATCAAAGTTTGCATTTTTTTTCAATACTTCTGACTTATTTTTTGTAAAACGTCGGACTATCACATTACAGTAACTTATATCGATTACGAACAATTCATTCGTTTCAATACAAGTTAAATAAAATGATAAAAACTCTGAAAAAATTCCAATTGGAATTGGAAGGTTTTTATTTTTTTATTTGACTTGTATTAAATGGAATGATTTTTACGTATTCGATATAAGTTACTTTAATGATAGTCCAACGTTTTACAAATAATACGTAAGAAATATTGAAAATAGCTTGAACATTCAAGGGCGGATCCAGCTTTGGCGCCAGGGGGGGGTCACATAGTCGTGGTCAAGTCACAAGAAGTTATAAATTAATTTTGATAATAATAGATACTTAAAAGTAAAACGTAGGTATTTTTTTAATAAATGTAAGTACCTACTGTACTTAGAAATACCTACCTATATTTAAATAACAAAATCAAATTTTCTTTTACGTCTCCTCCCGAAACGCGTTATCACTTCATCTACTGCAATGGGTACGTTTTTATGGTGAGAAGTGGCAGTCCGGTTAGACGTTCTTCAACCATTGAAGCTCTTAGCCACGATTTGATTCATCGCAACGTAGAGAAAGATCTTTCCGCTGTCGCTACACTAACAGGTAGTGTAGCCATAATACATAAAAATTTTCTTATATATTATAGGATACATCTCAATATCGCAATTTAAAATAAGGTCGGAAATCGACTGCGATATGTCCTGACTCCGCTGCCACTTCACCATCCACAGCCGATATTCGTTTACAACGACAGAAACTGGAGTATTATCTAGTAACAATGTATAATCGGTTGCTAGTTGTTTCACAGTTTCAATGTCTTGATTACTGTATTCGCTTTTTGGCATGAAAACGCTAAGTTGAAACAAATTAAGTATTTCAAGAGACAGACGGTCCTGTAGGTCACTTATTATTGAATCCAGAAGAGGATTAGAGTATTAGAAATGAAAATGTTCTGCATTAAGGCGGCACGGCACATTCACTGGAAATGCATATTTCGACTTTTTTTTTACGGAAATGTGGGTTTTTATTATTCATTTATATCAGAATGTATACTCTAGGCTGCAATTTTTTTAGAGCAATAATATAGATATAACTTTTGTAATTATATAAAAGTAATAGACTGGACATTATTAATTTACAATAATAAATAAAATATAAGCATCAATCGACAGGCCGCGGCCAAAAACTCGTTTTTAGTGCCCTAGGCGGCGCTAATTTTTAATGAATATTCATATGTACGCATAATATGTTTTTTTATACGTATAAAGTATTAGGTCCTTACATATGAAATTCACGTTTAGTATGGGAGGAACATAAAGTCGATTTTTTTTTATTATAATATATTTATTTAATCAAAGTATGTACCATTGCTATCTATGCACTTTTGCCATCTCACAGGTAGTTCATCGATCCCTTTACTAAAAAAACCATTCGGAAGGGAATCAATAAAATCTTTGAAGGCGGTTTGGACTGCCCCATCGGAGTTGAATTTTTTCCTTTGCAAGAAGTTATCCAAATTTCGAAAAAAATGGTAATCTATTGGGGCAAGGTCCGGAGAGTACGGTGGATGTCTTAGACATTCCAATTGAAGCTCCTCTAATTTGGTAGCCGTCTGTTGTGCAGTGTGTGGTCTAGCGTTATCATGAAGCAGCAGTGGCCTAGAGCGATTAACCAGCCTCGGTTGTTTAGCAGCTAGCTTTTCCATCATGGTTTGCAGTTGCTGACAATAGACATCTGCCGTAATCGTCTGGCCAGATTTAAGAAAGCTGTAGTGAACGACACCAGCACTCGTCCACCAAACGCTCACAAGTAACTTTTTTGGAGTCAATTTTCGCTTGGGGCATGGTTTGGCTGGTTCGGCAGGGTTCAGCCATTGCGATGAGCGCTTCCGATTATCGTACAGGATCCACTTTTCATCACTGGTAATGATTCGATTTAAAATCCCTTCATTATTGTGCCGGTTGAGTAATGCAACGAAGCAGTCAACGCGCGTTTGTTGATTTGCTTCACTCAATTCGTGAGGTACCCACCTTTCAAGCTTTTTCACCGTACCAATTTGCTTCAAGTGGATTAAAACAGTTTTATTACTAACACCGCAGCCTGCAGCTAACTCGGATGTGGTTTGCGATGGATCCGCTTCCACAATAGCCTTCAATTCTTCATTATCAACTTTGGTCTCCGGCCGTCCACGGGGCTTGTTCTGCAGGTCGAAATTTCCAGAACGAAAACGTTGGAACCAAAAAACGCACTGTGTTTTCTTTTGCGGCACCGTCGCCATACACATCATTAATCCTTCGAGCCGTTTCTGCAGCACTGGTGCCACGGTGGAACTCGTACTCGTAAATAACGCGATATTTCAAGTTTTTCATTTTGTAAACTGAGTCTCGCAAAGAAAAAAACAATTGAGGAAAAAACAAATGAATTATAATTTTCAAAACACAAATACATGAGTAAATAGCTGTAAAAATTTGGATTTGGAATTCCTAACCAAAGAGAAGATATTTGAGATCAAATTTGCCAGTACGGTAAAACGTCAATTTCATATGTAAGGACCTAATATATATACTTGATTATCTAGAACGTTTACTAAGGAAATCAGGAAATATTCAATATTAATTAATAAAGTTATAATGTTTTAAATTTGCAAGGAATTTTTACGTTTTTTGTTGATTTTAAAACTCTTTTTATTTATATAAAGAGATGATTTTTAATAGTATATTCTATTTATTCTCGTATTTTGAGGCTTTACTCACTAAATAAAATTGAGTTTTTTAAAAATAAAAACGCCTTAATTATTATTTAAAAATAAAAATTCCAAATTATTGTAAATAATGTCCATTTTATTACTTTTATATAATAAAAAAGGTTCTATCTAAGTTATTGCCCTAAAAAAATGCAGTCTAGAGTTCTACTTCTACATTCTGATATAAATGAATAATAAAAATCCACATTTTCGTAAAAAAAACGCCGAGATATGCATTTGCAGTGAATGTCCAGCTAAATAAGGCAAATATTACGTTTTGCGCCCCTCTGTTGGCAAAATAGCAAACTATCACGTTAATTTTTTTATGCTCTACGTTGCCGCGCTGCCTTCGCCAGCCGCCTGGGCGCTTTGTGTTGGACCGGCCTGACGTCTCCGATTGACAGTTGATTCGATTCTCGTGTCAGAGTTCAATGGATTGCTTGACCAGCGTGATAACAACCGAACGTCTGTAGTTTCGATTATGTAAATTATCAACATTAATTGAGCGAACTGTTCGGTGAAAATTGCCAGCGGTTGTCGGTACATCGGCGCGCGCACGCCGACTAGACGAAAGGTACTTGAAATATTCTTAAAAGTGAGTGGAATACATCAAATTTATCAAAAAAATTGTGATATTCGAGCTTAATATACTATTTTAAAACCAAAGTGGTAGGTTTTCTATTCTTCCATTC
Organism: Agrypnia vestita; assembly: GCA_016648135.1. NCBI lineage: Eukaryota > Metazoa > Arthropoda > Insecta > Trichoptera > Phryganeidae > Agrypnia > Agrypnia vestita. The sequence continues at coordinate 217,374 of JADDOH010001944.1, forward strand.
CTTTAATACAGGGTAATAAGGATAAACATGACTGAGCAATTAGTATTGAAATCGTAACTCCCATCCATGTTTTTGGATATATTTCTTAAAATCTGTGACAAATTACAATTTTTTCTTTACGCATATTTAATATTGATCAAACATCTTTCAAATGGGGCAATATGCATTGGATATCCTTGCTTCTACATAATTATTTAAAGTGAAAGTATAATAACATTGAAAATAATGTTGACTCAATGAATAATTATTGATTTATTTTATTAAATATTTCACCTTGAATCCCCTTTTTTCATTACATAACAACAAAACAAACACTTTTAATATTTTCAACTTTTTATTTCAGTGAGATAGGATATAAATTTGCTGACCATTGTAATATCAGACAAATTCCTTATCTTGTGTAAATTTCAACAGAGCTGTTTTACTGTGTAAACATTGGTGTAGGTTTGTTTTTGATTTCACTATCAATTCGAAGTAGAATCACCGAATTTAAATAGTATTTTAATGATTTTACGTGCTTGTTTCTCTGATAGTGTAACCTGCCTGGTGATTTAGTGGTTGTGGGTTTGAGTTTTATTGTGTACCGGTAAATTAGTCCCTTTTTTGTAAGGATATTGACACAAATTCTCCATATGCAACTATTTTTTTTTAAAAAAGTTTTATATTTTCAAAAATCTCAGTTAACCTAAGTTTGTGTTTTGTTTTGCTCAAATAATTATCTGCGATCATCAGGGCTGGATTTGCCCTTGGCTAATGCCTATTGGGCCCCAATTAATTTTCTAACAACTAAAGTAAACAATTAAATTAAAGTAAACACTGATATATTACAATAAATTAATTTTTAATAGTTTGGAAGCTGCGAATCGAGATGTCTGCTCCCTTCAGCATCAACATAGATAAGCCGCAGTATGACCAGAGCACATATTGGGGCAGGGCTAAACACTTTCTGACCATCACAAACCCGCTGAACCTACTCGCCAGCTCGGGAGATCTGGAGAAGGCAAAACAAATTGTACAGAAGTACAGGTAATTCCTATTCAGCAATTATGATTTTTCCTGCCAATTCATAAACTTCGTTTTCGGAATGATACAGGAGCATTTACAAATATCAATTGAGGCTTATAAAAGCAGAGGCATTTGAGGTGTTTTTGAGATAAATACAAAAAATCTGTTTTGTTTTTAAAGTTTTTAAAAACAATTGCTACCTCAGTTTTCCTTTTATATGCGTATTTAATTTTAAAATATGGATATTGCTGTGTTTGCTACCAAATAGTGTAGATTTCTGCTTTTGCTGGATATTGGATATTGCTGTCTTTGCTATGATGTTTCTAAAATCGACATCAACTCTCACTTTAGTATGAAACGGTGTAACGCCAACATATTTTATTCTCCAATAATTCCATAGTTATCTACCTTTGTTTGACAGATAAAGTACTTGTTTCAAAGAGCACTCAGAGATGGCACCAGCCATTGTTAACAAACTCACACACGAAAGGTGTCTGTCATTATATTAAGTACCCTAAGGATTCAGCCCAGTTATACTAAGAAATGGCGCCACTTTCGCTGGTAAAATATCAATGGAACATGACTAAAAATGTTTAAGTATTACAGAATACAAATCCTTTGGCATGTTCTGCGCTAATGTGAATGCAGTACAAATACAGGCATTGTACAGAGATTTTAACTGATCTTAAGTCCGAGCCTTTGGCCTTCGCTAGCTGGCTTACAAAACGTAACTAACAGAGGATCTAGTCTGGGGACAAGGTAGAGGAATAGTTACTCCAGTAGCGACGAGAAAACAGCAACCCACGGAGGACCTGGTGTGGGGACCCAGCAGCAGAGTCCGGGGTTGAGCGCAATATCACAAGGCGCTGTTCTAGGCGCTTGCCCAGATTGTCACCGAGGATTACTCGTCATTTGTACCCACGCCTCTGAGGAAGTGAACCCAATAGCACGAGCGGATAGAACGCCGTCCGCACGCCGCGCCATTTTGTCACATGGCGCATCCTTGGCGGTTGCTTGGTTAAAGTGGATATTGCCACCTTTGCTTTTAATAGTGATTTAGAAACATTATTTTGTAATGGATATATTTCCTATATAATTGCGAATCGAGTACATTCTAAATTAGTAATCCCTGGTGACTGCATTCAAAACATTTTTTAATTTTTTGTATATTAGTGACTTTGCTTTTATACCTCTCAATTATTATAAATATAACAAACGCAATGCCCAAGCGTTTTACCGCATTACATTTTATGTTATAAGTATTTTGGTGTAATATAAGATGATTAAAAAACTAATCTCTTAAAATTATTTGTGTAAGCTAAAATGCTTTAATAATAATAAATTTTTGTATGTGCCACTCTCTGTACATCTAGGTTAGAAACCCATAAGGGTATTAGTGATTATTTCGAACTTTACAGGAGAGCAAAATAATGTGTTGTTTTGGATAAACAAGTATGGTAATCGCTTAGTAATAAAAGCAATATTGACAAAATTGTATTGACAGAACTTTCTTTTACTCTTAATCACTAACGCCCTTTTGTTTTTTTACCCTTGATATGCAATTTCCTCATGTCTATCTGCCCATTTTGCATAGCAACATAAAACAAATGTGTATTGATTTTCATGACAATATGAAATAAACAAGGTTTGCTGTCAATTCTGATCCGAGAAAGCATGCAGTTATCGCGTTGTATAAAGTAAATTTTATCATCATCATCATCATTTTCATCCCCTTGTCCTAAGAGGGCTAGGGGCCCAAAGTCTCAACAAAACACCTCTATATTTCCCTGTCTTGCGCCGATTCGCTTCGATGAATTAATCCTTTCCCGATTATATGTATTAAAATCATTCCCACAAGGATATGATTATTAATTTCTGAAAACAGTTAAATTTACAAGTTTTCATAATATATTTGGATCTCTGTTTCACGGTCTAAATGGTAATAATAATAATAGTAATTAAACTTTGTGGTTGGACGTAATTGTTAATTAATTAAATAACTTTGTATTAACCACTAGGAGTAACTCTACATCTACCGATTTCGAAACCGTTGTATCTTCGTCCGGATGGACACATACCGCTCACAGTGTTCGTCCATACTGCTTACATGCGGATACTTAGGGCATTCGAACCGGGTAGAATCGAAATTGGGTACCTGGGTTCCCGCCATGCTTTTCATGGAACCGAAAACCGGGTAATTTTCGACGGGTATCCGGGTAATTTCATTTTATTTATATATTTTTTTCAATTATTTCAAATTAAATGGAAGAACTGAATCGGCGTTCTTAAACGACTAACGTCTTTGAACGACAAAAAAGGGACAGCACTTAGTGCCCTATAGATTTCGAGATAAGCGAATGCATAGATAAGGGTTATTTTGAAAGGTTGCAGGTAAATTCTAGCCATTTATTTTTGCGCTGGCGAATGTCGGATTTCCCAAAATATTTTTCTCTACATTGCATTGACCGGCCGATGAGCCGCGGACTGAGGATTCTGGGCTTTCCTCGCGATAGCCGTCGTTTTATGGTTAATCAATCCTTTTGTACCTGAAACATTGGTATATTTGCCTGTAAATCGAAAAATACGATTTCAGTTAATCATTAAGCGAGCAGTCGGCACAATAACCACGAAGACACGTCAAGAATCGCGAACATTCAAGGTATTGATCTTTAAAAATATTTTAATTTTGAATTATCGTAAGCGTGTAAAAAGGTATATGTTTGCATGATAGTGATCGCAATTTCTTTTTTTTCACTCTTTTTTGATTGATAATATTTAAAAAAGTATTCAAATATCAGTATGACGTATGACATTTTTAATAAAAGCTGATAGTCTTAAATAAAAATCTGTTTCATGCGTGGTATGTTTTTATACCTGCAACAAATAATAATTATTTGTCAGATTTATTATTACATTTTTTATAAAAATTTGGAAGAAAATGCCGTATTTTTTGTAAACACTCAATTCTAATTTAGAATACATTATAATTTGCAGGAAAGATGGAGAGATCCCAGCGGAGGGGGTGGAGGTGTTGTGGAGGTCCAAGAACCTGTATGACTCGGCCTTCCATCCCGACACGGGGGAGAAGATGCTGCTTCCCGGCAGGATGAGTGCCCAGGTGCCGTGCAACACGGCCATCACTGCTTGTAAATATTTTTATACACCTGTCGTTGTAGATATTCACTTCAAATCACCGGATTTAACCCAACGGGGTTAATTTGAATTTGAATCAGACCACAATAGTGAATAATGTTCATAAAGTGTAATAAATGTTCGTAATTTGATGCTTTCTGTATGTCAAACATTTCAGAAGAAATTTTTGCAATTATATTTGGATCTAGACAACATCTCTTCACCTGTACCCAGTTCTGAGATTTATCTCAACTACACGCCTGAGTCTAATCTCATTGTGTTTCATGACATATACACATAGTAGACACATTTTTAACCTCTCCGGTGCTGTAAACTGGGCTGACATGGCCTCTAATGATGTGAATATTCTCTGTAAATATACTAAATACAGAGTTCATATTTTACGTATTCCTCCGTTATTTGTTTATACAGGGTTATATGGAAAACATTAACAACCTCGCAGGACTATATTCCTGCTTTGATTATGAGTCGAAAATGTTCAAGCTGTTATGACCTAATATCAATAGTTATGGAGAAATGCGACATCAAAGTTTCCTTTTTTTTTTTTTATTATTTCTGACATATTTTTTGTAAAAAGTTGGACTATCATTACAGTAACTTATATGGAATATGAACATTCCCTTTAATAAAAGTCAAATAAAATAATTAAAACCTTCGAATCCCAATTGGAAATTTTTCAGGGTTTTTTTTATTTTCCAAATGCAAACTTTGATGTCGCATATCTCCATAACTATTGATATTAGGTCATGATAGCTTCAACATTTTCGACTCACAATCAAAGCAGGAATATAGTCCTGCGAGGTTATTAACGTTTTCCAAATAACCCTGTATATTAGATAAATTAATTGCACTCTGTAAATATTTACCGGACGCTGTAAAAAAATTTCTTGAAGGATCTGACAATTTCGATCTGACAAGTCAATCGTGTCATCGTGATCGACAATCTGACAAGTCGATACATGTGTGTGTTGGGGTGGAGAATGATGCGGGGCACAGTGCGCGGTGCATACTGGTTTAGTTAGACATGTCATTATATTGTCGCTCGTGATGAGCAATGTTTTTTTTACACTGAGCTTATGGGACCGGGATGTGCATTTTTATTTTAGCATCGTATGAGAAGGGTTAACAATTTATGTAATTAAATGTACTCCGTATAAAAACTTGCTAAATGAATTGGATTGCTTGGTTTAAAAATATGCACATTATTTATTTGTCATAATATGATTGTAGGCATGCTGATGTTCTACCGTTCCACTCCGGCCGTAGTCTTCTGGCAGTGGACTAATCAATCCTTCAACGCTTTGGTCAACTATACCAATCGTTCGGGAGACTCTCCAATTTCACAGAAGTAAGATTGCGCACTTTTAAAATTTAAATTTCACTTGTTTTGAAATCGTCATCTTTTCCTGCGTAAAGCAGATTTTTCTACAGGTATTCAAAGTTTGTACCGAATATCCAATATATATATTTTTAAACCCCTGATCCGAACACCAGATTTGGTCTCCAACGTATTCTGGTCTGGCCCCAATTTACCAGTGGCGTGCAGTGAGAACAAGCATGACTTTTTCGTAAGCATATATTTTGAAAACAATCTGAAATAATAGATGCATCTCGTAATATTCCAATCACAATAATTAATATATCATTCATTGTAATACTCTTATTTCGGGATGAGGTTGCTCCAAGTAAAGACTTTGTTCTCGTAAGTATTTATTCGGTAACAATAATGGTTTAGACAATCGTTTATACAGTAAGATGCGGTCTCGATAACAATGGTAGTAAAAGAGCCTCGACTCGACATTCGTGCGCCCTTTTATACGTTCTCTCTCTCTGTCATGCAGTCTCTTTCTGGCGTCGCGACATACGTTCCCCAGATCTATTACATTCATATTTTAATATTTCATAATATTCTGCCAGATATATATATGAATTCGAATTTTTTCCAAATATATATATATAAATAAAAAGTCAGTACAGTAGAACCCCATTAATCATTCAAGGGATCCAAAAATTCCGAATTATGTCGAACCCTGCAAGATGTTAAAGTACCCGATATTGACATATTTGCTGTTCTCACTTGCGGAAATCTTAAATTATATATTTATTCCATTTTGTCACATTTAGATATGTAGCCATATTTGTAGATATGGAGGCTTCTTCAACATTTGTTCGATTTTAACTTTTTATTCAGTTTTTTCCTGACCAACGCACAGTGTATTAGATATGCAATTGTCCATAAATATGTGAAATAATAAGATACGTCAGTAATAATAACTTCTTCCAAAGAAAAATAAACATTTTAACAACCCAAATACTGTTATTAAAAAAAAATAACAAACTAAATAGGAATTTAAAAAAAGTAATTTTAAAAATAATTTTATAGGCATTCAAGTATGAGAATTAGTGCAAATTAAAAAAGCTTGCATAGGATTTCCCAATTTCAGGGATCACAACATAATATATCGTCGCTTTGTATATAATAAAGTCAATGTGTCATTTAGTACATTCTGAGTGTAACGGACAGGATGAATGATAGCCCTGAAAAGAGCCTCCTCAAAGAAGATGACATTGCCGAGTTCCATGGTTCGCTGCGGACACCGATCAAGGTGGACCTGTGACGTCATCTTATTCACGGGCGACCGGGCAGGACGCCGGTGCGTCATCACCACCCTGAGGACCGTAAGGACGGGTCCTATGCTTTGATAAATTTGTGAACAAATTTATGTATGAAAATTTATGAAAATAAAATAGCTGTGACATGTTTTAAATTATTACAAATTATTGTAAGAACCTAAATATTGACATATATGAATGTACTTTGTCACATGTTTATTTTCAATAAACGAGAAAATCGCTGTTGCGATAGACCGGGGTGGTGAGTGTAGCCAACTGTATGGCATAAAGACAGATATAAGAAATATTATTGAATATTTCCGAGTGACGGCCAACTGTATGGCGGAAAGACAGATACAGGAAATATTATTTCCTACGGCTAACTGTATGGCCTGACAGACAGAATTACGAAATATTGTTTAATATTTCTACATATGTATCCGAGGACAGAGAATTGGTATGCGAAGGAAAAACGGGCTGCAGACCGATTGTTTCCGATAAGTCGCGAAGCCATATCTTGTCAGATCTCGGAGAAATCTACATATAACTAAACAGTGTTTATAGGCCTAGCGACGGGGCTCATCACTAATAAGGTCCCGGGCGCGACAGCCACCGAAAAACGGTATTTGTACCAACAAATACGAGAATTTTCGACCCAAAATTGATTTTCTTATATTTACGAAAAACGAGGGTTTTTTCAATAAAATTGGTATCAAACCATAATATTTTTGCTAAACAAAGCCATTTAGACTAAAATCTAAAAGAAAATCATGTAAATAAAAAAGTAAAATTTTTCACATTTTTTACGTAACCACTATCAGCAGTGGTCCAATGTCGATAAGGGTCATTTTTCAGTCAAAACTTTGAAACTGTCTTACAGACGCTACAACAGCCGGATCAACTTAAAATATTTTTTGTTGAATTCCTTGCATAAGAATCTACCCATTTTACATGTTTTTACATACCTACCTTGTCAGGGGCGCACCTGAAAAATAAATGAAAATTAATTTTTTGCGACCCACTTTGAAATATTTATAAATGACTGAAATTTTATTGTACATAACTAAAACTGATATCAAAAGATACACCCATGTGGGCTCTTTATAAACTGCATCAACAAACATGTATAACCCATAGTTAACAAATTTTATAGATTTAATTGTGAAATTTTCCTGAGCAAATACCGCTGCGATCGGTATATATTTTTTGATAAAAAATTAACTTCGGTCTTGCGGGTCCAGGCAATCACGTCATGCTATAAGCAAGACATAGCACCATGTAAATGACGTGATGAAAACCCCGGGGGGGTGGCGTAAAAATTCTAAATAATTTTTGAATTCTGTAAATAAAACTTTCCGAGCTATTTTTTAGACAATTTCGCGTGCGCGAACGCGCGATAAAAACTCTCTGTGATTGGCTCCCGGAAATAAGCCGGGAGGTATTAAATTTGTGTATAAATTAAACTTCCGTCGGCGTACAGATTCATTCCGTTCTGTGCTTTATACGCCGTCTGGACCACTTCTTCTGACTTTTACTCAACACCTCTGACCTCTGCTCTACCTACTGTTTTTGGATTTTGGAACTTCAACTGGACTACTTGCAACCGGATAATTCACTTTTGTGAATATTTAGAACAACCACTGTCAGCGGGTTTACGATTACCGCTGTACAGTCTTGGTCTGTTCTACGAGTCAAGTACGGGAGACCTGCGCATCATATCTTCGCGTATTCTGTACGGAACACTGAGATTAACGAATCAATTTGTCAAGTTTTCATATAAATAATGGAGATATACTAAAAAAACATTGCTGTTCATCTGGAAAGTCTGCCTGGTAATTATTTAAAATATTTTTTATAAATCTAGTCTGTGCAATTATTTTTTAAAACAGTTTCATTCGTTTATCTCTGAATGTACTAAAATGGCACATAGGATTTATTATGTACACAGTGATGATATATAAATAAAGTGGATTCCACAAAAGTGTGCCCGCGATCAATAGCTTCACAAATTATTAGTTTTTTAAAACTTCTTTAAAAAAAGATGAATAATTTGACTTGAAATGTATTGATTTATGGCACAAGGGTTTAAAAATTATCGCGAATAACGAATTATCAGGTTATTCAACTATGAAATTAACATTTTGAGTCTTGTGTTTTAAAAATTTCGAATCATGATGAATTTCGTATTATCAGGGTTCGAGTTAATGGTGTTTTATTGTAATTTGAAAAGCAGGTAAAATCGATCTAGCTTGGCCCCTAACTATGTGAGAGAATTATAATTTGGTCCCAGAACCGATATTTAAAATTTGTTTATTTATTTCTTTATTTTAATTTTTATTTACATTTGTTAATACAAGTTATTAATAACTGTCACACTAGGTAAAAACCAGTTCTGTGGCAGTTATTCTCATGATATTTATGTAAACAAATGAAAATTAAAGAAAATATAAGCGTAAGAATGAAAGTAGATCAATAATAATAAAGTAAATCATAGGAATACCTAAATCTAAAAGAAAAAAAAAATATACATACAAAATTAAGATAAGAATTTAAGTAGTTACAAAAATAAATATTATATTAAAGTATACTTTAAATTATATAAATCAGTTTTTGCCAATTCAGAGGTCAAGGGCGGATCACTTCTTCAGCATACCTTCTACCTGATATTTTTATAAACTTAGTAATATGTTTAGTCTCGAAATTAATTATATTTGCCAGCCTTGTAACCCGTGTTTGTTGTGTACGATTAAAATTTACCTTGTCCTTGTGGAATTTTACAAGTATAGTTTAAAGGTATAATTGTTTCGGATCAAGAATGTTAAATAACCATACAAATCATCTGAAGGAAACATTCTCATTGCATAAATATAAAATAATTAGCATATTTTTGCAATGAATGTGCGTGTCACATTGCAGGCAGCTGCTGACTTCATACGTGTGCGCCACAGGCGGAGCCCTGGCCACGGCGCTCAGCCTCAACGCTCTCACCAAGGTAACTTTCATTGTAAATTTATTTATCGCTTCGTTATCTCGCCTTGAAGGTTATTTGCAATCTATAATACAATAGAGAATCCGGAGATTATTGTTATGTACACAACAGTACTTTTGAGTGCTGGATTTGTCAACCTTCACACGGCTTGTTTGGTGGTTTGTAGAGTAAAATGTAAGAATAAAAAATAGAGAAATGTAAATAAAATGAATTAATGAAATGTAGAGGAATGTAGGTCAAGATTTATATAGATTATTTATAAGTCAACCAATTGTTGGAAATAAAACTCAGGTTGCACATGGGGAAATAAAACACTTGTTTTTAAAATGTACATTTTTAATTTTTTTGAGACGCATTTCGCCTTGTGAGGCATTATCAATGTAAATATTTTATGTTTATATAAAAAGTATTGAAAAGAGATCCTATATAATGTTAAGAATTATTGATTTTATGAATTAAATAATGAAAATACTTTTCATATAAATACTAGTTGTTGAATGTAAAATATTTAGATTGATATTGCCCTCATAAGGAGAAATGCATCTCAAAAAGTTAAAAATTTACAACTTAGAAACAAGTGTTTTTTTTTTTCTATATGTGTGATTATGGAGTTCTATAAATTTACCTCCGAAACGATAAACTCTGGTTGCAAGTAAGTATAGCGTGAATCAGCATTTTCTAGATAATTGCCTGTAAATGGTCATGTAGGTATGAAGGATGGTAATTCATGTAATATTTTCCATTTTTAGTTGCACACTTCTGCACCAATTACCTTCCCAATGGCTTCCTTTCCCCAAAATTCTAGTAAACTGTTGTTTATCTCTCAGACGTGTTGATATGTCAATTATTGACGGTTTAAAGATTACGCAGATTAATGTTACATACAATCTTATTACTTTAAGGTTAAAGATTGAACATAACTTTGTTTCCAGAGTATGCCGAAGGTGGTGGGACGCCTTGTGCCTTTTGCCGCCGTAGCTGCGTCCAACTGCATCAACATTCCTATGATGAGAATGAAGTTAGCACCGTTTTTTCTTCCTTACTACCAGAAAATATACTTTTCAAATCTGAAATTTTCAAAACGTACCTACATAATCCAAATGTTTATTTAATTAAAAGTAATTCAATGTTTGTGATTAATTTTAGATCCTTGCACCGTAAATCAATGCGTGTTCATGTCTCTCTTCATTCCTGTTGTCATGGTTTGGTAAAGGTAGTATACATTCAGCTCGTATACTTCCTTTACCGACTTTTCCGTAGCACACGCTTGAAACGTGTCACATCTAAACATTCTAAAAGAAAATGTAGCATGTAAATGAAGACCCCATGGCAAGAAGTTGTTAATTATCATTCAAGTCGTTTTGAGATAATTAGACATTTGCAAAATATGTTTTATTGCTAATTCAAGATTAATTTTTATTGATTAGACATTTTAAAAATATGTGTTATTGCAAGATTAATTTTTATTGATTTATGTCACTAAAATATCAAAAAAGTATTTACAAAGTAAAAAAAACGCATTTATGCACAAAAAAATAAAAATATACTAATTTTCACTAAAATGTAGTTAACAACCATTTTTTCGCCTCTGGAATGCATTTTTAATAGAATAACACCTTGTTGAAATTGGTAAAACACGAACATCAAACCCTTTTCAGAATGATGGCATGAACATGTTATTATTGAAGATAACATGTTCTTCCCACTAGTAACTGATTTGATTTTTATGAAAAAGTGTAGTTAACATGTTCATCCCTATGATTTGGACATCTTCTAATTATTTTTAAGTTCTGAACTTATTTCCAAAGGAAAGAGCGTACAATATTTAGTTTAGACGGCTTATTAACTCATTTTTGGCAAAAATGTTAGTTAACTTCTTACCATGGGGTCTTCAAATGTGAAATTTATTTGAATATGTTCCATTCTCTTGATTCCATTCCGTTGATAATAATAATTCAATGTTAGTATTTTTTAGTAGTTTTTAATGGAGTTGAGAATACATTAAAGTTATAGCTCATTTGCGTTCCAGGGAGATAGCCGAAGGAGTGTCGGTTGAGACCGATGGTGGCGTGCGAGTGGGAAGGTCCTCTTCAGCTGCCAAGGAGGGAATCGCACTAGTTACCATGTCTAGAGTGTGCATGGCGTTGCCTGGGATGGGTAAGTACTACATATATTATATGAGGGTATGAAAGCAAAGGGAGCAATACCTTTTTTTTCTGAGAGTTTCTGACATAGATATAAAAAACCTGTCAGTATTCAAGGATATTATTATTATGATTGATAATGGGCAGGCAGCTTAAGCTGATAGGCCCATATCACTGTCTCTCATTTGAATATCCAGCCTATTCTTAAATTGGTTGACACTGGCTGCAGACACAAAGCCCTCAGGCAAACTGTTCCACATATTGACCACTATTGTTCAATGCATGCTTTCTTGGGTTACACGAGAACGAGTTATATTTAATTTAAATCACAATCATATCTACTAAAGTAAAAATAGTAGTTTTAACATAAGTATTTGAAAAACCTGTTTTATTATACATATATCGTCGTTGGGCATATAATATATCCTACGTGCCGTTTAGTACATTCTGAGATGCACGAATCGATTTGTCAATTTTTCATATTCATAATGGAGATATACTAAAAAAACATTGCCATATTAAAATATTTAAAATATTTTTTATAAATCAAATCTTGGAATTATTTTTTTAAATAGTTTTATTCATTTATCTCAGAATGTACTAAAACATCACATAGGATTAATAATATATACAGCGACGATATGTAATGGACTCATCTGCTACACCCCTTAGATAAAATAGTCTGGTACATTGATGTTTTTAGTCACAAAAAGTTTGACATTCTTAGAAATTAATGTGGTAATCCGTTTAATGTGAGCGATAAAATTTATGCCTGTTGAATTGGTTTTGCCATTTCGCAAAAGTTCAGTCTACTGACAAAAACAATAATTCAAATTTTATGCAAATCTTTTTAAAAACAATTATTCAAATTTTATTTGAATAGGTCCAATAAAACATAGCCCTCTGATTGCAATTCGTTAACAAAACCATCCGTCATAAATTATGTAAATAACATGGCACGTGCAATATCATTCAATACCAGAGCCGCATTGGTAGGCACTACTAACTAATATTGTGTTTAATTTTTATTAATACAATAAAAATCCCATTAATTCAAAACCGAATACTTTGAAGTTTGTCATACACACAAGGTCCAAAATGTTAATTTGATATAGTTAATGATAGTTCATTTACTACAATAAATTGAAAACCCTGGTAATTTTAATCAAAATATTTTTTAGACTCTTGCGCCATACATCTATACATTTTAGGTCACATAATTCAATATTTTTTAAATAAGTAATAGAAAACTACCAATGTGCTTGGCTTTTGATAGTGTGTGACTTTTTACATTGTGTAAAGTGATCACTTGAGCCAGCCGTGTGATAAGTCGTAAGCCCTACGAACATCCAAAAAGACTTCTATACTTACTTTCTCATGATAATCTTAACACAAAACATTTTTTTGGACATTATCCTTGAACTCGGGGTCCGATACATTAAAAAGTATAATTATTATATACGGGCTTGTGTACTGTGTACTTGTGTATGTCAACTGAGTAATATGAATGTGTCATCTTGCAGTGCTGACTCCCGTGGTGGTATCCCTGATGGAGCGTCGTGGGGCCTTTGTGAAGAGACCCTGGCTGGCTGGGCCCATACAGGTGATGCTGGTGGCCTCCTGCCTGACGCTGGCCACCCCGCTGTGCTGTGCCATCTTCTCCCAGCGCGCCGCCATCCCTGTGCATCGCCTGGAGAAGCATCTGCAGGCTAGTTGATAGCGTTACTTATATATTAACTATCTGTGCCCGCGCGGCTTCGCAAGCATAGATTTTTAGTACACTGTTTGGATCGTCATGGCACTTTTGTGAACCTTCTAGAACATCCTCCTTCCAGAACTTTCAAGAAATTTATCGAATGTACAGGAACCTTCTAGACACACCGACACATTCCGCCACTCAGTTTAGAACTTTATAGAACTTTCGGGAATTTTCTAGAACCTTCTCCTTCCAGAACTTTCTTCAGGTTTTTCCGGAACCTTCTAGACTCACCAACACAGTCGGCGTGCCTATTTTGAAACAATCTGAAGCATTTGCGGCCTTCCCATAACAAAACAATGTGCTAGAAAACACATTTTCGTCACCCACTCCCACCCACGCACAGCCACCCCCACCAAACTTGCATATTTTCGATGTGACACCAAGGGCTATCCACCACCATAACCAACGGTGGGTGGTTGTGGCTGGTTGTGGAGAAAACTTGCCAGGTAGGGAAACACTGGTTTCTTTTTATACATATATATATATATATTTATATATATATTATTTATATTTTTCATTTATTTATGGAAGCTAGTCCCGTAATATTTATTAAGAAATAAATAAATGAAATTAAGAGAAACACGCAAATATCAAATTATAAAAATGAAAAATTAATTAAAATAAAATTGAAGATATAGAAAAAAGGAATATAAGTGGTTTAAATACGATTTTTAAGAGCTGAGATGTTGGTATTAAATATATCAATGTCATTGAAGTGGTCATTACATGCTTTGCATGTTCGCTGGATGAATGAGTTCTGTGCATAAGAGGTTCTGCTTATGGGTACATGGAAGAGCACGGACTGTCGGGTTCGCCTTGATGGAGCGTGGAGAGAAACCAGCTCCAATTGGCTGGGACAGTCAATATGTCCCTGAAGTAACTTGAAGAGTAGTATTTGATCAGCTCGTGCTCTTCTATATTCCAGGGTTCTCATGTTATAGAAATCCGTTGCTTCCATATATGAGTCGAAATACATGCCGGATTTACCATCGAGGCAACGCAAAAACCTGTTCTGAATTTGTTCTATTCTCGCAATGTATATTGTCTGTTGTGGATTCCAGACCTGAGATGCATACTCCAAGTGACTGCGAGCGTAGTAATAATATAAATTTTTTAATGAGTGAGGATTTTTGAATTGTTTGCAGGTTCGAAGTATGAATCCCAGCATACTGTAGCTTTGGAGATAATATGGTCAAAGGCTTTAAATGAATTTATACTTTAATCCAACTTGAAACAACTGGGCCTATGATTCAGATTTGGACAGACTAGGGGGCGCAGTTGGAAAATGAAACATAATACGGATTAAATTTAATAAAATTTATATTTAAACTAAAATTATCATTAATTATATTTGCAATGCTAGTTTTAGGTAAATTTAGCTACTTTATTTTTAATATTACATATTAATTTATGTATATCCTGCCTTCCTATCCCACCATTATATTTTTCCAGAGATGGGACAAAATGATGTCTTCTAAGGAAAAATTATCCTGTCCAATTCTGTCCCACTTATACTGTGAATAGAAAACAAAAGACAACATGAAACAAGGTTATCTGAACGATATTTTTATAATATCAAAGAACAATGTATTCAATAGTTTACAGAAATGAATACATATGTTTTTTGGATTGATGAAGTGGTGACCTTTGTTTCTACGCCACTTAGTTTTTTGTGTTATTACTGGCTGGGTTTCGCTGTGGCTGTGGCTTCGTCGGGGTATATATATATTTGATGCTTGTATTCAATACAGTATTGATGGTGTGTGCCCTGTTGCGGCTGAATAAAATGTAATAACGGTGAAAACCATTTAACATGAAAAATCGTTTGACGGAAAAGTATTATGGTTCTAGCAAAATTCTATGTGATTTCACATTTTTTTTTATTTTACCATGAAACAAAAAACATTCATTAATTTAAATAAAAAGGTTGCGTCTCAAAATAATGCATAATATACCAACTGTCTGATTGATTGAGATATAGTCCAATCAACTTCCTGTTGATTGGACTATATCTGATAATAAACAATGCATACAAGGATGCATTGTTTATTATCCGCATTTAGCATTACTCAGATTATTTTTACCGCTGCACTTTCCATCTTAGTTTATTTTTGTTTAACATTTCAGTCTCCATTATACAACTAATCCTCAATATACTGTGTATATGGCTGAACGAGTGGGATAGTTTTTTTCTGTATTCATCGTCAATAATCGTCTCATTTTTCTAATATATTTTTTAGGACGACATCAAGACGCAATTTCCACAAAACACTCCCGCCCTGCTCTACTACAATAAGGGACTCTAAAGTATCGAGCGAGCTTCTGCCCCGACTTCACCGAATTCTCCACGCACACACTTTGTTATAATTTCCATCACTAATCTACAAAATGTTTAATTTTAATATCTGACATTGTGTGCAGACGATGTGGACGTATCATTCAGGGGCGTGCAGCGAGAACAAGAAGCGTGACTTTATCCTAAGCATACATTTTGAAAAGAAATCGAAACAAGAAGCATATCTCGTATTCGAACCGTGGACCTCCTATTCGAGGCAGGCGTGTTAACGAATTACGCTACAGCGTCCTCATACATTTCCGTGGATATATCAACCTCATCTGTAAGTCTCATTTATTAATTAACACACATAATTGATTAGTAAATTTGGTTTTAAATTTCACAGAACTTTTTTTTGAAAAATTGCGACTTCACAAAAATAATGTGTTTTTAATATAGTCATGCTTCTTGTTCTCACCGCACGCGCCTGGTACCATTAAATTCTCACTCTTTACTTTAAGCCTTTAATATTCTGATGATACTCACTTTGGTGTCTCCGGACTGTGCGTCACTGATGCAGACATTATCGCGGCGCAATTATTACGCAGCTGCTTGATATTTTTTATTTTTACATAAAAACTGTACATTTTTAACCTAACTAATAATCATTTAAATTTTGTATCGCTAGTTGAATATGAATATAAAGCCCATAATTATTATCGTAAAAGACTTAGTACATCTGACAATAAAACTTTTTTAAACATTAAACTATATGTATACATAATGTATGTACAGCATATTATACTTACATATATTATAATGTGAAAGAAAAACATTGTTAATATTATAATAAATATTAGTTCAATGTTTAAATTGTTTTTATATTTAAGATGTTATTGAAAAACTGTAAAATTGTCATTAGTGTTTTGTAGGTTACGAGAGTGAACATATTATGTATATGTATTTGGGAGATGAAACTGATATTTTGTTGTCTAAAAATGAAAATTTTTGGTCTACCCCAAATCAATAAAATACATTAGGTTCAGAAAATAATAGCAAATCTAACTTCTTTTAAAATCCGTTAACTTTTATCATAAGTTCTTGAAAATAAGTTCAGATCTACTTAATTGTTTTTCTACCTCTTAATCCTAATTATTGTTTTCAAAAATAGAAAAAAGAATGTTACGTTTGCTCTAATTAAAATTTTCTTCCTATGAAAATATTCCATATTTTAGTGAATTTTGTTACATATATTTTTACAAAGATAAAAATTTATTTTTATAAATCTATTATTTATTTTTAAAATTGAATTTAACAAAGCTTATTATTTGTACATTTTCTAAAATACATTTCATTTAACTCAAGTGAATAAGTTTAAGTCATCCTGTGTGTACAAGGAATTCAAAAGCAAAAAACTTCCACCTAAACATATTTGTAACTGATTTTCCAGCTGCAGCGTAAGTTTTAAAATTGATACGCTTTTGATAAAATGCTTCTAAATCCTACAAACACATTTTCAAAAGCAGTTAGCAACTGCAAAGGCGCTATGCTAGATCATTTTCAAACATGTCACTCGTCATCAAATATTTCCTCAATTACATGGTGGCAGTTTCGCTTTTGCACCCTTAAGATTTAGGTTCTACCTGTGTATAGTTTTACGAGAATGTTCTTTGATATTATGGCTGCCATATTTTAAACAATTATGTACTGTTTCTTTTGTTAATTTCTTTCAATTTGTTTTTAAGTTTTGTATTGTCAATTCACTTGGTAATTGTTTTAACATTTATATTCCTATTTACTACTATTTATATTAAATCCGCCGGTCGGAAATGTGTTCCGTACTTTAAACTAAACATAATATTGCACCGTTGATAGGTTGAAATGTTAATTTTTTATTTAAGCTGTGTGTTTTGAAAAATCCATAAGGCCGTATCTCATATTTACGAGTATGTATGTCTAAATGGTTGAAATACATTCCAGTTTTTGCGTGAATATTTATTTAATATAAATAAGTTGCCTGTGTCAAGGTAAGAATCTTTTATGAGTTAGAACTTAAAGTTTTAAAATTAATTTAACAGTTTATTATTATTGTCGGGGGTAAATTTACAAACAAATTGTGTACTGCTTGCTTTAGAAGGTTTGCCACCATAGTGATGAATATTTATCTGGTTGTGTGCTATTTTAAAAAGCTTTTCCCCTGTTTTTTGTTATTTGTGCAGTAATATGAAATTTTGGTTCGTATTATTCGTAATGATTCATAAATAAGTGCTATTATTGTTTTATGCCAATATGAACTCACTTTGTGAGTCTAGTTATTCGGCCTACAGCAGGTAGTTGGGTGTTTATCAGCTACAAAGGCAGTACTTGTTTTGTTAGCATCGTTGTATGACAGTATTAAATTCAAACATCGATGTAGACAGTATTTTTATTTTATTTTTTACTACACCTCTGTATTGTCTGGACCTTAGGCCAACAGATTTCTGCCTGTTCAGATCATTACAAAATGCATTGAATTGAAAAACTTACCATAATGATTTTGCCTATATTTTTTTCTTGTCCTCCAAAATTCTTCGAGGTAGGAATTCATAAATATCTATCTAAATGGGAACAAGAAGTATTTAATAATAATGGTGAATACATTTGAATGGTTGAATTAAATTACACACTAAATACCATGACCGACAACCGAGGAAAACAAGAAATAGTGAATAAAAATGTCATACGTAAGTTTTTATGAGATTTTTTAGAAAAATCTATACTATACATCCTACTTGTCTTTTCTACATAAAAACTAAAAGAAATAGTGTTCTGTGTAATTTAGTTGCGAAACATACATTTGAAACAACTCCCAAGTACCCAGCGCTCTGTCCTATGAAAGGCACTAAGTCCAATGTCTGTGTAGTTTAACATGACGTAAGTATCCTGAGCATATTAAAACAGTTTCCGTAACAAAATACCGGGATGAATGTTAATTTCAACACAAAATAAATCATACCTTATTTACTGGTAGATTTTTTGCTGGAATGATATTCTGAGTTATTGATGTATATTCCAGGCCTTGTGTTTTTCTTCTTTTATTTGTACTATATTCTTTATAACACATTTTCCTTGTTGTTTGTATGGGGAGGTTACCCATTTATTACTTACACAGCTATTTTAATACAGTCTGATGTTAACGGACCATGGCACTTAGTGCCGTTTTTAAAATAATGTGCCGTGGTACTTAGCTAAGTAGCGATGTTCAAATAAGCATAACGGCTGAATGCAACATTGCAGGGACATAATGTATTACTGGGGTTAGTGGCGATGTCATATAGAATCAAGCTGCACACTTAGTTTGAAAAATGAAATTTTGGTACTTAGTGCCTATTTTACTGCAACCATTCATTTAATAATTTTCTTAAATAAAATTGTTAATTCCGATACTGCTTTTCGGTACTTATTTATGAATCAACCCATTGTATAGAAATGTGATGAAAAAGATAAAATCGATAATATTTATACAATGTAAGCACATAATTGCTTCCTTGGAAGTATAATTATGTTCTCAGAGTACAAGTAATACAAATTTGGTTCGACATGAAATTCTAATGAAAATGATGCTCTTGAAAATGATTGAATCTCACCTTACTCAAAACATTTGATTAAAAAAAATCCATCCTTAAAAATACAAAGATTTACTGCGCAATAGGAATTCTCACTGGTGAATCAAATTGTCTCGTTTTGTAAAATTTTACATGCACATTTTTTAGTTTCTCCACTTATTTCTCATTTCAAAACTGCTGTTATGAATTTTTTGAGTCTAGTATTATAAGGCTAACATCTTATCTCATGTTTGAATTACACATAGTTTACATTGTTAGCATTTGTTGTCAATTAATGTTGCCTGTTAGTATGTAAGATTGAAGAGTGAAAAAGATAAACATATGTTGTTGTTATTATGTTGTCATATAAAACTAAATTGATGGTCAATGTATCTTTTGATGCCGAATGAATATTTGTTAAATAAAAATGTAAAAAAATGCATTTGAAAATTATTTCCATAATCAGTTGTATTCTAAGCAAAATTAACATGTTACTTATTTTAGTATATAACCACTTATTGAGATTTTAGTCTACCGGTTTTGAGACATACCCGTCTGTTTATTAGGATAACCATAGTATTATTCACAAACTAACACCTTCCCAAAATATTCCTCACATGCATGTTAATCTAACCGAAGGCTGACATGCAGTTAGGTTCCTACCAAAAGAGATCAAGAATTTGAGGGGTAGAGAGTTTGATGGGGCGTGGTCTAAAGGAGGTGCCAAAAAGTCTTGTGTTTTACCCAATAACGTTGAATTAAACGGACGACTTTAGGGAATGTTTAATTAGTAATTAGGAGAATATTGTTTTTCCTTATTCCTCTAATTAATAATCAATTATTGTATATTATTATTTGTGTATTGCTTCTGCGCCCACAACTATTTCTTAATGGGGCCAGTTTAATACAGGATAAAGGGCAAGGAAGGCGATGCAAGCAAAAAGGTACTTATATAGGTCTGTTGTTTATCATTAAAATGTAGAAATAGAGTATCTTAGTTAATGTACTGAGCATGAGGGTGTAGTGCGGTGTCTCAGTTGCACATGCAAGCGGCAATCTGCGGCTGCTATCGGAAATATACCTAGCCAGATTGAGAGATAGCAAAGATGTCGCTTCTGTTGGCAACGGGCGCATCGTTTCACAAAGCAATGGTGGCCATCCTTTTTGGCTTGGTGGCATAAAATGTTGCCAGAGCCATAAAATGGCACATTGCTTCGGTTTGATCTATTGTCTACTTTATGCAACCTGTTCCAGACAAACATCGTGTATCCACGACGGGGAGCGCTTCCTGAACGCATGACTTGGACACAGAACGAGTTAATATTATAAAAAAGTTCTTTAAAATTATCACATCATCTTTCTAGTTGATCATTTATTGAATAGTTCCTAATTGCATTATGTATATATTTTTACTTCCAAAAGTGATTTTAAAAATGTTTCTCACCGACCCACTTCAACATTCTATTAAAAAAATATTTGATGATATTCAGCATACAACGGATCATTAAGGGCCAGTTGTTCGATCAGGAGTAAGAGTAATACATAGTTAAAAAACAAGCATAGATTTTTACGTTTTCCACCAATCAAAAGAGCCATTTTGTAAAAATCTTTGCTTTTTGCTTAACTGTTACCATCATGATCAAAAAATTGGCACTAAGCCAATGAAAACTTCATTAGTTTTAGCCACAGTACAGGAGAGCTTCTAATAAGCAATAGGCTGGTTTGTCTGGAATGTGTAATGCAAGATAGAGCATTTTGACTTCTGTAACCATCTAAAAATTAACCCACTTATGCATTTTATTTTAAGGAAACAAAAATTTAAATAAATATATTGGTGGCGGCTCAATATTATTGGGTTGTCGGGAAACTTCTGTCCGTTAATCAGTTATAGTAGGCCAACGAGCTAAAGGCGAGCGGGGACTGAAGTGCGGTGAGAGGGGGTCTCATCCCCCCGCGCGTCTTTCTACCTGCTAGCCACCCCTATTTGGTGCTATACATGCCTACATCGATTCCAGCAATTCTAGCGGGCCTAGTGATTCATACCACTGTCTATAAGTCACTCACTAGGGGCCATTCAAATATTACATAAGCAGCAAAGGGGGGTGGGGAAGTCTTAGCTTTGCTTATATTTGATGACATGGGGGACGGGGGGATTGTATGATGATTACGTCGGCAATATATATTTACTTTTTCTGATTTTTCAGCAAAATTTAGTAGATTCTGATTTGAACACATATCATCGCACCTTTGCGGAAAGTCTGTGATATTTCGAAATGAATGATTTTACAGGAGACTACATTCAAGCTAATGAATTAGAGTGATATTTTGTCTGTTTCTTTCATTGCTCAGCCGTTTGTGGGGCAAACCATTGACAATACCATTGGGCAAACGATGCCATTTTTTTGGAGTTCATAGAACTCGATGCGGCAGTTTCAAATTAGCAAAAAAAAACATTTTCTCGAAATATCAGTCTTTCCGCAAAGGTGAGATATGGCAACAACACTCAAAAGCGAAAAGCATGTTCACGGATTCCCCAAAATAATTGATATTGCTTACTCGCAATGTTTTATGGTTACGTTAGAAAGAACCGAGGTAGGGAAATTACTGCGCGCGCTATTCACATTTATCTATTTTTTATCTTTTGTTGCAAAATTTAGTAGTTACTGATTTAAAAACGTAATATGGTGACCCTGCTTGTATACAAAATATAAATACCAAATAAAAATATATAAGTAAGCATAGGAGGGGGAGTAAGAGCTTTGCTTACTTTTGTTGACAAGTTGTAGGGGGGGGGTGGGGTGGTTAAAAATTACTGAAATTTTGCTTACGTAATAATTGAATGGCTCCCCATGCACATTCCTTATGCTCGCCTTCAGTTTGTTGGCCGACTATACTTACAATGTTTAGAGTAGTTGAGATGTCAGCGGAGTGCATTTTGTATGAATTCCAATGGGGCAATAGTGTGTTGGTCGTATGTGAAAACTTATTTGGGAGAGACTTTCATATCTGCTGAAGATGGCTTTACAAAATCCAATCTAGACAAATTAGTCTAGAATAAGATTGACGATCTGGATAGTTGTGTAAGATTGATTATGCCTTTTTGTGGCCCTTGTTGGAGAACAATCCACATCTGGGGATATTGCAAATGAGATAGGCATCCACCATTCCACTGTAGCGCTCCACATCAAATATTAAAAAAAATATCATTTTAAAATACGATAGAACTTCCCAACAACCGTAATTTGAGGTTGTGTGTTGCATTAAGACCTCATGTCACATATAACCCTTTAAATTGACAGGGTTACACAAAATTATTGGAATTTAATTTTTTCTTTTCCTATTACAGTAGAACTTTTTTAATTAGGAATTCAAGGGACCCAAAAAACATTTCAAATTATGCGGAACCCCGTTAATTCGAAAATTAAGGTAAAAAAATTGCGATTGCGAAATTCGCCAAAAATCTTAAAACTCATGAAATATCCTTTGATTTTGTGAAAAACTTCTCTATTTTTGCATATTTCAAGAAATCATTCGGAAAAGCAACATTTGTTTTGCTAATACAAAAATTGCGACATTTATATTACTAAAATACCCGATATTAACATATTTCTTGTTCCGACTTGCGAAAAAAAGCGAAATATTTATTAATTTCATTAGATTTCAAAAAAATTTCGAATTATATGAACAATTACGAATTATCGGTTTTAATCTACAATAAAAATAATACTTTTAAATATTTGAATTATCGGGGTTCGAATTAATGGGGTTTTGCTGTACATAGAATTTATTTAACTTAATTAAAAAGACTGATTTTAATTTTTGGTGGAAGGGGAATGAAAAATGCAATTATTTTGATATATTTTATTAGCCTCCTTGAATCACATACACACTTCTCATGGCAGATTGCCACCGCGCTGACGGGTCATATTCTCATGGCATATACTTTAATGTACAGTAATAGTTTATTATTTTCGTTATAACATGTCTATATAATAAATAAAATAATTTAATAAACAATTTCTTTAAAAAATTAACTTTAACATTTAGTTACATATTTAGATTACACTTACAGAAATATTTAAATTTTGTTATAGTATAGAAAATTATAAAAACAAAATAATATATAAGAAGTGTTTGTGAAGCCTAAATCCAATACGCAGGTGTACAAATTAATTAATTATTAACTATCTAGCCTTTTAAAACAGATTATTTATAACCAAACACAAACATGTAAATACATACACAAAATGGAAATTTTTCTAAATAATTGAAACATTACAATTAGTATTTTCTTTTGGCAGATTCGTTCAAATATCATAATTACGAGATTTTAGTTTCCATTCAAAATACAGTACCTATTTTAGTAACAATCAAGTATTGTGGTATTGCTTACATCGAATAACACTGCTGCATAATTTTTTTTAATAAATTTGACAAAGACACATCTATTAGATTTTTAAAGCACCCTGAAATAAGATGCTTAGGGTCAGTTGTTTGATCAGTATTAAGGGTAATAGATTTTTGTGAGCACGGGTGTTTTGATAGGTGGAAAGTGCAAAAATCTATGCCTCAACTCTTCTTACTCCTGATCAAACAACCGACCCTCTTAAGGATTTAAAGTTAACCTTAGTTCAGATTCCCTTTCAGAAAGTATAATTACTTTATTTATATTATAGTTCAGATTCCCTTTCAGAAAGTATAATCATCAAAATGTATAGTTAATATAGTTCTCCTCCAAAGACACTTAAAAAGGATTTGTTCATCTATTTCAGAAACAGATTTCAAGATTTTTTTTCTTTATTATTTTTATATTTAATCATAACTTAGATAGGTACTGGTTTTACAACATAGTTTTTTTAGTAAAAGCAAAACATTACTTAGAAACTAAATACTTTTTCAGCACCATTCATTTTATAAAACAAACCTAAATTTAAACTTATATATTCGAGTATGTTTAATTTAATATACACACATTTAGTATGATAATATAGGAGGTAACTCAGAGGTAAAATTGTTCTTTGATAAACAAAATTATAAATAGGTATTCATTAACAGTTACGTACAATTTTAAGGTCTCTGCCGTGACATTATCGTACATCATGACAACAATGGTATAATGAAAATCATTTTTACACACAGATTTAATTCACAACTTCTTTTGTTATATAACAATTTAGAAATTTAAGGAAATAAAAATCAAATCATTAATAGATTTTTCGATAGTGTGAGCACATTGCTGATACACTCGATACTGAAAAGAACACATCTATTTTATGATAGTATGTATGTCTATTACTCGAGAAAACTATGTAATTTTATGATCCATTAATTTTTTTACCATCAATACACATCTAAACTCTAAACATTTAGAAGTTCGCTGGCTAACACCTTTTGTTTGAGAATAGTAGGTAATGGAAAATATTGATATCTTATTTTTAATTTAGGAGAACAATTGATTCTATTTATTCTATGTCTAAATATGAAAAAGTAAAATTAAACAAATAAACATATTTTGAAATAAAACCTCTGCTATAATTTTGGATATTGATATATTTTCTTAATTTTTATTTATTTACACGACAATTAATAGTTGGGGTCCCATAAAAACACAAATGTTTTATATCGCTAGTAACATTTTAATATAACGTATCTATGGTCACATTAAATGAAATAGTAATATTTTAAATTGTAGATTTTTGCAATTAATAAAATACAGATAATTATTCTGTTTTCTAAAAATATATTTAATTTCAATAGAAGATTACACAAAAGTGTTTTCCAGTTTACAAACTGATTTTGTATGTGTCCCTCATTTGATTTACTATGGATTATAGTTAAAAAAGATAGACTGAATATTATCATAGCTCTTCATAACATTTTTTTGCACAAAATAATGAAAAATACATACATCATTTGAATTAGTTATGCATTTAAAATTCAGTATTTCATAATATTGAACAACATATTATATTGAATTTCAATAACATAAACAAAAACACATACATACTTAAATGAATTGTTCAATTCCAAAACTTTGCATCATGAATATCGTTCATTTGAAGTCCATTTCCATAAATTATTTTGATTATTGAGAGCCTGGAGCATTTTCCAACCCGGCTCAATTTTCAACATGCTGAAAAGGAAATTGAATTGTATCTATCTGACATCATAAGCCATTATGTATATAAAACAACATACATTATAACTGTTAAAATCGATGAGGGCTGACTTTGTTTATATCAAAAACCTTGTTAAAATCTTTGGTTATGATTTTGAACTGAATGATTTATAATATTGTTGGTAGAAGACCACAAAATTTACTGAAGGATTGAAGGAAAATTATACTAAGCTGCACATTAATTAAACAACCATCCATGAGAAACAATACAAATGGTACACTATTATTCACAATACACTTCTTCGGGAAGCATTGGAAATTAGGTAGACATGTTACTAGGCATATCTATTAATAAAGATTTATCATATGTATACCTATGTTTTTTGATTTTCAAGTCCTCTCCGATATTTCAATTATATATTTGCTGATATTTGAATAATTTGCTAAAATTTAAATAAAATATTGGTTTGTGTCATCAATGTCATTATAAATTACGAACTTCATCTTCTTCAGGATACTGTCCTGCACAACTACAACTTAAAAGGCATTTAAATAAAGTTTTGGAAGTTTTGGTACATTTCTTTAGTATTTAACTACTTTTCACTTTCTGTACATTTATGATCTATGATTTATTTACATGTAAATACAACGCACGGGTAAATTTTCAAATAAATAACTACATATAAATAATGTACATGTACATATGGCATGAGTTTTTTTCTGTCTGCGTATCAATGAAACCATTGCATTGCAAACCAAATAAAGGAGAACATTTATTTGTATACTTCCCAAATAAATACGGGAAGTCCTCGAATGCACATATTGTCATGGATATTAGGGTACCCAGATATTAATTTTATGGATATAAATGTGCCATGATCACATTCATTTAGAGATGCATGATGATGTAGTTATTTTGTATTTCTAGTGCAGAAAATCTAAATCAACACTCCAGAAGATTTGCTGGCAAAATATGAAGTCGAAAAAAATTATGCTATGTTTTGGGAATTGAAAATCAAAACTCAACTTTTGTGCGCTTGAGAATCCTTTAGTAATAGAGAGAAAAACAACAATAGAGAGGCTTGTCATTCAAAGGAATATTGAGGATCCCTGATAACCGAGTGGACCTGGTGAGGACAGTTACCAACAGCAGACTCCAAGATTGCCGCTCACTATAAAAGTTGAAGAAAAACAGTGTACCTATGTATGCTGCTTTGATCTAGCGATAAAACAACCGCTTACTTGCAAAGTAGTCTAGGTATGTCTGGACAACTCTATTTAAAAGAAATCAGCGCGTGTTACTTACACAATATTCTAGTAAAACTTCTTACCCTCAGAATGTTTTTTATTCCGTACAGATATACCAGGAGAACGTATGAGGATAGATGTTGATATATTTTCATTATATGTATGTATTAGTAATTAGATAAAAATATCATCCCAATGACATTAAACTGAATAAAAAAACAGTACAAATGACAAAATTGCCTCTCAATGTGTTCTCCTAACATCTAAATTATATTGAAGATCCTGATTAAAATTACTGTACCGTGGCTAAAAAAGATTCACTTCAATAATTATATTAATAATTCTCGCAGCCTCCAATGGAAATGGTAATAATCAACAAGATCACTTTGTAAAGAGTGAAACAAGTGTTGGGAAGGAACACACTTAAAGAAATAAGTTATCTGTTTATTAACTAAGTTTCATCTCTATATGAAGTTAGCAAACTATGCTAAGGTTTGTATTTGATTGATTGTTTTTGATGTTTGTGTTTGAGACCGTACTGCGTACATATTGCGGACCTACATAAACATATAGGTTGGTAAATCTGGAGTGAATAGTCGTGCCGGAAGTCATGCTCGTGGCGGAGGCATTCAAAGCACATGTTTGAATGGCTTCGTGAAGTACAGATAAGTTCAACTGTTTTGTAGCATTAGCTTATTAGATACATACATATTTAGGCCAAATGGGTACATTACATTTAATAATATAACATTATAGCTCTTTAGCACACAACAGATTGAATGAATATTTCTATACTTGGAAGACATTCATATTACAAAACCATTTTATAATCTTAACACGAAACAAGTAGCGATGTTCTATTATTATTCCACGTTATTAATTTAAAACATTGAATTTATTTATTTTCCACATATTATCTATTTAGCTAGACACTTAAAAATGCAAATGAATTCCTACACTTTGGCTGTGTTTTCATGTTTCCTAAAAATATACACATTTATATTTACACACAGAAGGAGACGGCAACTGATAATAGAGACAGACAAATATATAGACAACATCTTTACAAAAATTGGACAGATTAAAGAATGTCACAAAGTTGCAAATAAGATGATAACATTTAACAACAAAATATATCTTTATCGTTGTGATGAGTTTAGGACATCGCATTTCAATAAAGTATCCTAGATAGATTGTCCTCAATCTGTCTGAGATTCATCCACTGCCTGCAATGAGGATAGTTACTTGGAAAATTGCTTGAAGGTCGGAGTGGAAGAAAGCGATCTACAGCTCGACGGACTAGTCGGATTAAAGACGCTACTGGGCTTAGTAATGCAATAGGTATCCAAAATGAGGGTTAGAGAGAAGAATTGTCAAGGACATCAACATGTCACAACCTGGGATCACAATCATTAGCAATGAGGGATCTGACTGGAGAACAGTTTCAAGATTTAAACAATTTAATTTCTTATGATGCTGAATTGTGAGAGTGGATACCATGAAAGGACGCAGGAGACAAATGATAAAGATGTGCATTTAAAAATTCTATCTTCCATTCAGGTCACCTGATTGGTCAATTTGATTGGGTCGTATTCATAAATTGTAAAAACAAATTATAAACTCACATACGTGTAAAATAATTTAGCAAGATTAATAATAAAAAAAGCAAATTAAATTAATCACATAAAAAAGTACAGGAAAATCTATTTTTGAATAAATTTATTCAAAAATAGTTACCACCGCATTTCGAACCCAGAACTTTGCTGGGAGAATGTGTTATCAATATGCCATGACGACCAATTAATTTTACAATAAATTTTAACTGAAGTGCGACAAATCTATTATTTTCAATTAAAACCGGCATTGATTCCCCGTGGTATATAATACTTTTGCTAAATATCAAGTGATTTGTCTAATTTGCTTTAATTATCAATCATGTTCTAAAATTACAACTCCACAATAAAAATGTGTTTTTATTAAAATATATAAATGAATAATAAATGATATATCTATGTACTAAAAATAATATAAATTTTGATTTTTCGTCAGCCTAAAAATATCAGATATACCTATATAAATTGTTTGTTTTTATGGCAAATGTGTGTAAAAAGGTTGTCAATAATATTAAATCTATATTGACATTTTTTTTTGATTTGCTATAGTCACAACTGATTGTCTTCATATGGTTCGTACAAGGTTACATTTACAACATCAATAAATAAAAGTGAAAGTTCTCATGTTTACAGGAAATTGTATATTATGATGATCTTTAGTTTAGTTTATTAACTGAAATCATCTGTTAAAACTCTGATTACTGATGTCAGTTATTTAATATTTAACTTTTTCGTTACATCAAAATGATTTTCATCAATATTTTGACACCAAGATAAATTACCTTACTTATTACCTTCTTTAAAAAAGTGAACAAACTTTCCATAAGCCTTGATGAAGTTACAGCGGTTTCGAAGCCGGTAGGTGTTTAAAAATGATGTAACTAACTGACTATCTTATCATCACGAACTCCATCAGAGAAGATTAAGCGCAACACTCTTCTGACCTGACAAATAACTCTCGCCTCATCCACTTTCATATATTTTCACTTGCAAGCTTGCCGATTGTTGAGGCTCCTAATAGAATCATCTTAGAGTATCTGGCACCACCAACATTTGCATATATTCTTCTTACCATTCATTCACTCAACATGCCCAAACTACCAGAGTGACCAATTTGTGATTCTTTTCTACTTTTTTCATTCTTCACTCGTATCATGAATGAATTTGTCACACACACTAGGGTCTAAGTGATCTCGTTTCCATTGCATTCAGTTAACTTTCATTCTTCTTCTGCCAGCTCCAGGCTTCATTTCCATACATCAGTGTTTGGTACCAGAGTTCCATTGTGTAGAAGTGCCGAGAGGTAGTATAGGGGCAAGCATTTAAAAAAATTTACAACAGGCCATAAGCATGGCACAAAAACATTCCGGGATTGAGTTAATCACACAGATGTATTGTGACCTTATTGGGAATCGAGTATGGAAATCTCATTATGGGAAGCCAGTGTCACTTCCGCTGGTCTTTGAGGGCTGCCAACGTGTACTGCTAGTCTTGCCTCGGTTGACATGTTCCTATTCAAAATTATTTACCCTTTACCTTTATACAGAGGCATAATAATGGCTCTCCTCCAATGAATGACGTCACAAAATGACTCACCAGCCTTAATATACTCAGTAGCAACATTATCATACCCCACAGCCTTCCCATTCTTAATAATATGCTTTATTTTTTCCATACATATTTCACCCCCTTCGTTTTCGTCATTCACACTTATCTCAGTGATTATCTTGGCATGCTCCTTACTTTTACTTATTCGCTCTCATATATTTTTTGAAAATACTATACTATCGTTTTCGCACCATATCAGAATTTTTTCTCCTCCTTCCAATTAAAATTAATGTCCCGGAAATATTTAAACGTTTTCATATCTTCCTCTCTTTTCAGCCGCACCTTTTCTTTACACCAGATTTGACTCTTTTTATACAAGCATTGCAGAAATCTTTTGCCCTTGTTTATTCATCCCTTTTCACTGTAAAAAGATAGAGCCATGCCTTTTTATTTTCTTTCATCTCATTATAATTTCAAATTCAATCATATATATAATTCCTTTATGTTATCATCCCACCGTACAATGCCTTTCTTCCATCCTTGTTTAGCTGTGGCGTAGACTTCCTTCACTGATTCGCAAAGGGAAGTTTTAAAATGGCCCCAAGTATCTAAATTCCAAGATCACTTACACTTTTTATGGTCGACTTTTCAAACTTTTCCCTTAAATCATCCTTTTGCATGAATATGTATTCTCATTTTTATTCTGGACTGCGCCAATACTGTTTTTTTCATGGATTGCCTTGAAACAAGGTGTTCTTGAAACTATAAGAAAATATGTCAGTTTCCATATTGGTGCCCCAAAACACCTGAGTATCAACAGAAGCGGGCTTTGGACTAGAATCAAGCACGACAAAATCATTCATCGACCTTTCATTACCTCTCTCACATGCATTATTGATGGGTTCTTTTGTGATCAAAAAAGGGATGAAATGAAAAGATTCCATTCCAGGCATACCTCAAGTAAACTATTACCGTTATATGTAATTAATCTTTTGTCATCGTACACGCTGACAGCTGACTCGAAGCCACCCCTCCGAGTTTCCAGATCATTAATTCATTCATCATTCCGAGCCATTCAGATCACCTGAGAAAATGATTAATAAACCGCTCCGTTTCTGTAACTCTGGATATGGAGACCAAATAAAAGATAGATAGTTACGAGTTTCTCCAATATATTCACAGATATATTTTGTATACTGACCCTAACAACAACCCTGTGCTAACTGCACGCCATTTAAAAGAAAAGAGAGTGAACGAGAGCAAAGAAAGTTATAAACACATAACAGGGGGAGGGGATGGAATAATGAGAATTTTAAATGTAGCGAGAAATTCATAGTACGAGATACATGTAAGGTTCGAAAATAAAGATGAGAGAAAAGCATTTGGGGGCACGTACTTTCATCATCAGAGTGAACAGGTCGCTGCTCTCGACCAAATGTCTCGCAGAGTAAACTGGGTCTAGTGTTGAGATGTATCCCGAGCTGTAACTGAGAGACCCACAGGTGAGGGTCCTCCAGTTGCATGCCCGGACCTCTCGGGACTGCTTAAGCAGGTCAGAGCGTGATCTGGTTATCGGATGGATGACCGTGGCCCAGCGTGACCTGTGGCCTGGCACCTCTGGATCGACAGTGGCTCTGTAGTTTTTAAGAGTTTGTTTGCTTTATATAGAATCATAAAATATGTATGTAGTTGTAAGGGTTTTTCGACCGTCAAACGATTTTGTTTTAGGGGGGGAAGCGTGATGTATTCAGACAGACCACTTGCTATATAAAGGGAAAGCGCCAACTATCATTTTCTCTCTTCTTTTTTCTTCACAGGGGTTTTGTTAGAGTCGGTCGACTCATGTTACCCTTATTTCATTACCTTCCTTACATTCAGCTAAAATTCAATATGGTTTTGGTTTATACAAAGTTTGTTCATTTTTTTAAATAAATAATCATTTTAAACCACAAAAGTTGAAGCTGTAAACTTCAAAAATTGTTTGCTTAAATCAGTGGGAATATTTGTAGTTGCAAGAAGAAAAAATATAGAATAAATGTTTAAATACGTTAGGTACGTTAAAACGTACCTTACGTGATTAAAATATCGGAAATGTTAAATGATAAACCAGGGCTCGAAATGGAAAAACCTGAATGTAATTTTAACTATTTCAATTTTTATTAATTTATGAAGAAATGTATAAAGTCAACACGTGGACCCGGAGAAAGAAAGAAAGAATATGCTCAACGCCTTTGCATTATGTCTTTCGTGATTGGCGTGCGAGGGAGGGCGTCCATGACGCGTAACAGAAGTTGCCAGGATGTAAATTTATTACACAATACATAATGTACAGAATGTCCGGTGACTGGTGTCGTAGCCTATAACAGAAATTTGGTCGGGCAGCACTAAAGAAACCAAGCAGTAATGTCAGCCGTTCTATCTGTCAAACTGTCAGACGGTAATATCGGTCCATTATTTGCTTTTAAGCTTCGCAAAACTTTAATACTTCATTGACAATTGTTCTTGCACCATCCCGGACTGTTATAGATGTTTTGAACATAATAATTCAGTGCATATTGGTAATCAAGATGTCACAGCTCTCGAGCAATTACGAAATTGAACTGAATGACAGGGCGAGGGGTTACCGGGCGGGTATTAGTTCGAAAGTCGCCGCACGCCAATTTACTTTGGGCAAGCAATAGTACCTAAACGAAATCTCTTCGCAACACCCAGGTAAAAAGTTATTTCGTATTGGACTAAGAGTGACTGGAAGACAACCTGGAAAAAACTGGTGAATGTACGATGACGGAGAGCGATAGGCCGAACTCCGAACTCGAAGAAAATGGACAGACACAAGATCGGAAACAGCGGATGTGAGCAGTTCGTACCAAAATTGCAACCGCGAGATTTGGGAACCAATCCCAGAATCAAAACTACTAAATACTGAAAAATAACAAATACCAATGACGTAAGAAATGTATATTTCTATATTATTCTCCTTCTGATTATACTAGCCCGAAATGAATGCGGAGCATTAATCCCGAAAGTTTCGGGATTATACGTTCTAATTAATTAATACTGTAAATCGGCCGGGATTGGATTCCATTTCGAGCCTTGCCATGAACACCTAAAATGGTTTTAATTGGAAGCGAATGTTTTATGGAAACACGGGACGAGTGAATCGATAACGAGGGTTGCGGAGGTGACTAAGTGTGGAGATAATGTAGACTCGTTGAGACTAATTTGCTTAATATATATTTATTGCCAGTCTCTATGAAAGTGAGCCGCGTAATTTCAAGTCTTAAGTATAAATATTAGACAACGAGTAAGTTAGTGAAGCGTTACAAATCCCCGCAGATTAACATAAATAATTGTTCGCGCAAGGAACTTTCCACTGCGCTAAACTGTCGGCATTACTCTTACACCTACTGTACACCCGACACTCCTCGAGCGCGCACAAGCACCCAAAGTCCACGCCAAATGTCGGTTATTAAGTAAATCACTCCGCGACTTGTCAATGCACCGCTTTGTCGCTTCGTTAAAATATCACCGTCCTCGTAAAACTCTTAAGTTAGATTGCTTTCTTTAGAACTAGGTGCTAAATGTTTACACGATATATTAATATTCGATGCTGCGACTCAACGTGTCAGTCCGAGCTTTAGGCCTTTGGCGTCAGCGGTCACTCGCTTCCACTCGTCCGCAGCGCGCCCGGTATGCGTTTATGTCGGTACACTTATATAATATTTTACACGGAAGATGGAGTTTAGAGGCTTGTGTCTTCGGCTCCCTTGAGGGGACGGCGCGCGTGTTAGAGGCTGGCCGGAGGCTCCGACCCCCGCCTGGCCCGGGCCAGCGCCTCCAGGTCCCCGGAGGAGCGCCGGCAGGACGTGCAGAACACGCTGCGCAGCGTGCTCCGGAAGGCTTCTCTGAAGTCCCTGTTGAAGTAGGCGTAGATCAGCGGGTTGAGGGTGGAGTTGAAGTAGCCGATCCAGAACAGCAGGGCGACGACCGCGTCGGGGCAGAAGCAGGCCTTCCCGCAGAGGCTCACGGACACGTACCACAGGAAGAACGGGAGCCAGCACAGGATAAACACCCCCATGATGATGCCCAGGGTTCTGGCCGCTTTGTGCTCTCTCTTCATCTTGCTGATGGACCTGTCTCTGCTGGGAGTGCCGTGCCCGGCGTGGGTCATCCCGTTGTCATGCGGGATCTCCCGGGAGTTCCTGTGCATCAGCATGGCGTTTCCTTGCCGCAGGTGCATGGCTTTCTCTTGTCTGTTCGCCTCGCGGAATATCGCCAAGTAGGTGAATATCATGATGGTGCACGGGATCCAGAACGATATAGAACTAGACACGATAGCGTACACCTTGTTGACCTGGAAATCGCAGACTTCAGGGTGGCGCGATAAGTACTCCAGGTGGTCCGCGGTGGCGTACCAGCCCATCCGGATAGGAAGAAACGATATGATGGCCGGGGACAGCCAGGTGTTCAGCAACATGACGGCGACCACTTTCTTGGTCATGTTAATGGGGTATTTCAACGGCTTGACTATGGCGTAATATCTGTCCACACTTATGCAACATAGATGCAAAATGGAAGCGGTGGAGAAGTACACATCTGTGGAATTCCAGATATCGCACATGACGGAGCCGAACATCCACCTTCCCGTGAGCTGCACGCTGGCGTTGAAGGTCATGGCCGCCATGGCGACGAGCATGTCCGCGAGGGCCAGCGAGACCACGAAGTAGTTGGTGATGACGCGCAGCTTCCTGTGGCGCATGACGGACACGATGACGAGCAGGTTGCCGAGGATGGAGGCCACGATGACGAACAGCATGGCGAACCCCTTGGCGAAGAGTCCCAGGCTGTCGGCCCAGTCGGCGGGCTCCTCCACCTCTTCCACCCCCAGCCCCTGCTCCGTCACCTCCGCCAGCAGCGAGGACACTTCCTGCAGCCGGTCAGAATCCATCTGGAAAACACAATGGACGATTTTATTGAATGTCTCAGACAAACAGTGAGTTATTATGAAATGAGCACTGGATTGGTGAGATTGTTGGATTTAAACTATCTAATATGCAAAAGAAAGATTCATTTCGAAAAACGCAAGAGCAGATTGCATTTATCATTCGATTCGCTATAGGTATATCTGTGTATAGAGGTATTGTACCTTAAAAATACTTGCAAAACATGTCTCAGAAATATTACACCACACTTACATAGAGCATATTTTTCTTAAATATATTCCTAAAAACAGTTAAATAAATAAATAAAAATTCCCCAGCGGTGAATCTAATCACGGTCTCCCACATCAAGGACAGATAAAAGGAATAAGAAAAAGGTAGGACCAATTGCGACTCTTAATAAATTTTGTATAAAAATGTTCTGAGATTTTCACAGCCGTTGAGAATTTTCTGTGTGTAGGGATATTCTGTCGTGTATATCTGACCTCTCTGGCCAACGTTTTCGATCCCATTGCAGGGTCCATCATCAGTCCTAATGATGGACCCAGCAATAGTGATGAAACACAGAAAAATTTGTATGATTTAAAAATAATTAAGTGAATTGTTGCACTTGAGATGTGATCTAGATCTAGAGAATAATGCTGGGAATGGGCTGAAGGGATAAGATGTTGTACTTTAGTTTAATAAAGTAAGCGGTTGTGGTTATGACTCTCGCCTAGTGATCCTGTGGCCGGTGGTTCAAGCCCTATTTTGGGACACCAGCAAGTTTTTTCTATTTTCATTGCACAGGTGTTTGACTTGGTTTAAAAATGGCAAGAATATTGATGCGATACATATTGCATTTTCGCATCTCTATTTTTAAAAAAAAAATTCAATCTCTCGAACATGTGAGATTTGATCAACAAATAAATACTCAGAATTTTCGATTTATTCATAAAACCTTTATTTATGCATATATTTTATTCCCATCAGCTATACAAATATACTTGATATAATTTTTCAATCTTCGAAGGATGGAACGCAATTTTCGAACGGCATATAATTCCTTCGGCGATTCTGTCTTTATCTTATCAATATTGACAAAATATCATCCATTAGTGTTTTTTTCATCTTCGTGAATAGGAAGAAATTTGCGGGGCTATGTCCGGCGAGTACGGAGGGTGAGGCCTCATAAAAGTGTTGATTTGGTGAATTTTTTAAAATCTTTGTTCCATTTTTTCATAAATAAAAATATATGTGTAACCTTTTCGTCACCCAACAATAAATTAAACATCTAATGTGACTATCATTGTAATGATATGTCTGGGACAAGTATACTGATACAAAAAATGGTGACAATTGGATTTACACAGTCCGCGAAATTCAGTAATTCCGCGTATTTTTTTATGAAACCTTTTATAATGAGGCATCCGCATGATCTTTTACAATGAGATATCTGGATGCCTCATTATAAAAGGTCCGATACTTATATGGATAAGTATTAGACCTGTACCTCATAATACCTAAAAGGAAAGATTGCGATCAGCGACCGCCAAACTTACGTTATCAAACCTGAAATGTTTTCTGTAGATTTACACTACATTAGGAAAGAACGTTTGGATATTACGACATTTCAGTACAGGGGATTTTGGCAGATACATTTGACGAGACATAAAGTATTATAAAGTCTATAAAGTCATACTAATCATTGCCAGACGCTTTCCGAGGGTTTGCGCTTCCGCCAGAAGCTTGAAAGCTCTATAAATAATCATGTAATTTACGTTATGGTAACAAATCTCAATTTTATATATTTTATTTGGGCCACTATTTAACAATATTGCATTTTGGAATTTGCATCAACAATTTGGTCTCCGCACTACGAAATATATAAAAAGCGCCTCGAACGCATTCAGCAGACTTTCACAAAAACAATGAATTTCAAAAATCACATCCACTTCGATAACTATGATGACGCACATAAGTACCACAAAATAACTACTCTTGAAGACTGGCGAACAATAAGCGATATGAAATGCCTTAACAAAATACTTAATAATTGCATAGATTCACCTGAAATTTTAAATTCGATACACTTTAATGTGCCGCAGAGACGAACAAGAGCACCACGCCTTTTCCACTTAATTAAATCATTAGAAAACAAACTACGGTAAAAACAGTATTATTAACAGAGTTCTAGATACCTATGACACGGCATTTGCAGATCTCGATGTTTTATATTTAAGTTTTGAGCAGTTTACAAAATCCCCTATAGTGCGTGTACGCACATATAGATGCGACGTTCGACACGATCCGGATTTGTTCGTAAATTTTTGCGGTTTCGTACGATGGATATTGAAAAAATTTCAATTTGATACATGATCACAAATGTTTGTGGG
The DNA here is from genome assembly GCA_016648135.1 of Agrypnia vestita. NCBI lineage: Eukaryota > Metazoa > Arthropoda > Insecta > Trichoptera > Phryganeidae > Agrypnia > Agrypnia vestita. Next base: position 254,738 of record JADDOH010001944.1, read on the forward strand.
ACCAAGTGATTCAACTGCGTGACCATCAGCGCAGATCATGGCGGAGAATCTCTAAAGAACTAAAAATACCTGTAAGTTAAATAATTTGGTTTAATGAAGGTGAGGTATAATTATGTACTTCGAACAAAAAAACTTTTAAATATTTCTCCGATGTTATGAGCTCTCGTTGCACTTCGATTCTCCCCAGCATTTGTGAATCTATTAGATAAATAGTCATGAAATTTGTCATTATTAACATAAGTCTCCCATAATAGAGTTTTCCAGAAGATACAGATTATTCATTTGGCACAAACGTTATTGGAGAAGTGCGAAAAGTAACTGATCGTGACCAACGCAAGACGCAATCAATGTGCACGCTCAATACGTACGAAAATAATCGTACGAATAGGTACGTAATAATTCGTATCCAAAGTGCGACCGGCCTTATGCACGAGAAGAATATGAAGACATTAAATGGGAATATTGATAACAATACCATGTATTATGTATCCTGTGATACATTGGTTACACGTGCCGTAAAGTTTCCGACGTTTCGAGAAAATGTGACAAAACTTTGTGGAACAATAAGGTGATTGATTACAGAATATATCAATTGTGACGATTACATGTCGAGTTATAATCCCGTTAATGGAGATCGAGTGACGCGCCAGTGTTGCTCAAACTTAATCACGAATAAAAAGCGAACGGTTCTATGTAAAATGTAGAAAATATGCGTATTTCAAAGCGCTTCGAGTGTTGATAAAATCAACGTATTGCGGAGTTGTGTACTCGGATGGGGTACGATTTCCTCTCCATTATTGACTGAGAAGTTGTTTGGTTCGATGTAAATACGGAAAAGTTGCTTGTATCGATATAATTAAATACAAAGTTTACGACATCTCAATCCCAAACGAAATTTCGATCTACAATTCGATTTACAATTCTGTGCAACGTTTATTTAAATTACAATAAAAAAAATAATCGAATCTCTTACAGGCATAAAAAGAAAAAATTTTCTTCAATAGCAGCAAAATAACGTAACATTATTTAACAATTTTTATCTAATTAACGAAAAAATATTTTAAATGCCGCCGGGACTCGAACCACGGATCTCCAATTCTATCCGGGAATGGATAGAATTGGAGGTCCGTGGTTTGAGTCCCGGCGGCATTTAAAATATTTTTTCTTTCATTTGATTTTTTCTGTATGTCTTTTCTAATTGATTAATAAAAATTGTTTAATAATTTGCAGAACTTTGTTCTAAAATTAAAACTTCACAATAAGAATGTGTTTCCTTTGATATATAACATTATTTACATTAATGAAAAGTAAATTAAATTTTATAAATACCTAATATATTTCAAATAATTTCAGTGAAAGGTTCATAGGTCGTAGAGAGAAAGAGTGATTTGTCGAATTGTTGACGTTTATTTATCCCGGGGTTAAGCTCCGAGAGACAGTGAAGGTGTAAGGAAGCAGCACTAGACTGACCGATTGTCTCTTGACTATCCGAATGAGTTGAGTGAGTGATGCAGTCGAGGGCCATGTCTTTACGGACTTTGAATACCTGGTTCACAACTGGAAGAACTTAGCAAGCAAGAAGCAATTGGACAACGGACTGCTGACGCTATACGGACATTACCGCCGCAGTAGCAATGAGACAATGTAAATTGGGATAGTGCAATGTCCTCTGGAACGGAAGTACTGAGGATATAAAATCCAGACAAGGAAACAACTGAACAAATCATCGGACCGCTGACAACATGCGGACTTTGCCCCCACATAGTTACATTTGAAAATTTATTTTCATATTTTTCTTCTTCTCGTGTCTTGACCGTTCAACGGATGTTGGCTATCATGTTGGCTTTGAGTACTTTATTTACTCCGGCCCGGAACAGTTCTACAGTAGACTGACCAAACTGCTGTCTCAGGTTTTTCAGCCACGATGTTCTCCTTCTTCCAGGGCCCCGACTTTCGGCAATCTTTGCCTTACATTATGAGATACAAGGTCTCTTACTTCTCTGGATGTCTCATAACAAGTCCTAAATATTGAAGTTTTCGGATTTTTAGCGGACTGATACTGATGCTGATGCTGATGCTGATGCTGATGCTGATGCTGATACTGATACTGATACTATATAAAGAGGTAAAGTTTGTGATTTTGTAATTTTGGATGTAGGAGGTAAAAAAGATGGTTAAAGGTTATATATTTTCCGATTGAAATAAATGGGCTTTTTGTGGTGATCTATTTTACAACTAAAGTCGACGAAAAAATGGTCGAGCGGTGCGTTGTTTTACGAACGCTGCCTTAAAGGTAAGAGATTTTTAAATACTTTCTAATTAATTTTCTTTTCTTAGAAGTTGTAGAACTCAAAATTTCTATAAAAATGTCCGCGACAGGACATATATATATGTTAAGGTTAATACAAATTGTCAGGTTGATACAAATTGATAAAATATGAATAAATTATATATTTGAAATTAATTTTAATCTGTCGGGGGTAATTTAAGTAAGTAGGTTTTTGTAATGTCAAATTCTTATCAAAATAAATTTGCTTATCGTCAGGGAAATTTTATGAAGATAAAAATCGCCACTCACACAACGTTGCTTGGATGAATAGTTTAGATTACATATATTGATTTTTCACTAATCCTCTTATAGTTTAAATCTGAATTTCCCGCGGGCGAAGCTGCGGGAACAGCTAGTTATCTATTATATTTAATTATTTTTCACATATTTAACTAACCCCTATATATAATAGAATTTCCAGTCGACTAGGTTCTTAGAGAAAGACGGAGGGCGGGCTAGCCCCTAGTGCGTACAAAATATCCCAGGAGGTTCTTGTGCGTGACGCGCGTAGGGAAATTAGAAAGGAAATTGATATGTTATATTGAATTGAAGTGACAATTTCCTATGAATAATAAATTAGGTGGATTTATTTGGTTGAGAGAGGACATTTTCCGATTACAAAAAAAATCGTGCATGTACTCACGTACGCGCGATAGAACTTATACTTCTTTGGCGTGATTGTGATCATTGATATTTACATATTGGTTAAAAATGTATATTAATACAATTTTGGGGGTTTAGAGATGGTGAGGAGCAATTGCTTTTTCGGGTCACCACCGACATGCGACGGAAAAGCTCCAAAGGCGTAGAATATTTGATGATGTACTATCTCGATAAAACAAGTAAAAAATATACACGAGTATGATTGTAAAGACAATGATAGATACTCTAAGGGCCCTAGCCTCCGGCTGCCGCCGGAGGTAGGTGACAGACTGACATGACCACATAGGAGATGGGCCGCTTTTTATATTATTTCTGAACAAAGGATTCCTGCTTGTGCGGAGGCGCGTGGTGCATCAAGTACTAGTCACGCCTGCTGTGTCACCCGTGCCTCGTGCTCGTGTCTGCCGCGTGCCTGTGACCGGTGGTACCTAGCTGGGTGTTGCTGGATGGACCGCTGACGAATCTGCGGAACGTGCTGATGGTCTACCCGGGCCTTTTGCGAGGAACTTGTAATCGTTCATTCGATCTGACTTACAATTTACAAGCCACGGCGTCCCGGAGTTGACTAAGCGCGGCAATTTATGCGGCCTGCGTAACTCTCTCGAACGGGGCCCGGTGGAGGGCGGGGGTGGCTGATGATGATTCTATAAATAACAATATTGCTATTTTGATAATCTTGACGTTTATTGTATGTTAAATTGTAATGCCATCAATGTTGATGTTTTACGTTTAACAGGTTCGAAATTAATGAATTCAATCAATCAGAAAGCTCTAAAACGTTAACAAACGTTAATTTATTCTCAAATTCTGAATGACTTTATTCATTAATTTCAAACCTGTTGAAAAATGATATACAATAATTGTCAAGATACCGAAATAGCAATATTGCTATTTTCAGAATACGGCCGGCAATTTATAGTTATCTCACATCTGTCTTTGATTCATTGATACGTTTAACATTCACCTGCGTGGTATACTTTTTGACATATTATAAGCGTTTAAATTCTAACCTATTTTAAAGTAGACTTTCACCTAGAGTGGAGACATTAACAAGTTATAATTCAGGGTCACAATTTTCACTTTTGGGGGGGGAACATTTTTCATTTCCCTCATTTCAACATACTTTAAGAATACGATCGACCTTTTCTGTAAAAGAAGGAGGTACCAACCTTTTTAATGAGGATTTCAGCTGTAGCGGCCCCGAATATTGATACACTTAAATTAATATATATTATTTTTTAAACATTTATTTATTATTGCTTTCATACTTTTAATTTAAAATGTATTTTAGTTCACGAATTAGACACCAGGTGGTGGTCTACATAATTTTTGTATTTTTTAGTTCTTTTTTGCCGCCAGCTTCTTCCTTCGCAGTAACAATCACAGATGTCTCCATATACAGGTCTTCTACTCATTCTATACATATTTTACGGTCCACAGCATCACAAGTAACACTAATTATTTTATCTTAAACTAGAAGCCGACAAACTTGTGTTTATTCACTTTTTTTGTTTATAAATCACAATGTTCATTTTCGCGGTATTAAATTATTTTCTTGATTTTTTCTGATGACTGCCTGATGTTGAGCGTAGTTTTGTGGTTTCTGAAAAAGAAAAAAAAAATCAAATTCTCGTCATTGTAGAAATGTAACATCAGAATCTCGCACATTGAATCTCAGCATCAGATTATTGCATATTGAATATGTGAAATAATCGGTCGTATACTCTGAAATAAGCAATATTCTCTTTTGGTTCTGATACGAGTTGTTCGTGGGACATACTGTCGAGTACTTCCCTCGAATCGATGAAGGTACCTGTACAATTACTTGATTTGTTCAATTTATTTTACATGACGGTGAATGTTTTGCGGTTGCAGCTTGTGTGCATATTCCCCCAGTGAAGCCGAATGGGTTCTCATTTATTGTAGAATTGTCTTTTGTGATTGAGTTTGGTCTCTTTTGACTACTTATTCTACATTATTATTTACTTGACTGTATTGTATTATTGTATTATTAATTAAGATTTTTGATACATTAGATAAATAATATAATACCTTTCTTATTGTCTAATAAATTAGATTACCTACCTATATGATTTTAAGTGGTTATTCCTCACCACACACAAGAATCGTAGTTCTTTTTGTGAGGTATACACATACAAAAAAAAAGAATTGTAAATATTTTTAAGGTATCTTTGTAATAAAATATTATATATATTATTAATTAAATAAATAAATAAAATATCTCTACTGTTAATGTATAACATTGTAATTCCGTTAATTTTGAGGTTTTAAGTTTGGCAGGCGTGAAATCAACGAATTCAATTAATTAAAAAGCTCAATATTTTACGTTTTAGAGCTTTCTGATTGATTTAATTTATTAATTTCAAACCTGTCAAACTTAAAACGTCAAAATTGGCGGCATTAAAATGTTATACGATAACTGTCAGGATACAGAAATAGCAATATTACTTATTTCAGAATGCGATCGAATATAGAATATAATCATTGTGAAAAAACCTTTTCAAATATAAAAAAAAAACTTTCATGTTTTGGACCATAGAGTATAAAATTGTACGGAGATGAACTTAACCCCTAATTTGGGCGAAGGATTATTCTTGTATTAGGTCCTTACATATGAAATTGGCGTTTTGCCGTACTGGCAAATTTGATCTCAAATATCTTCTCTTTGGTTAGGAATTCCAAATCCAAATTTATACAGCTATTTACTCATGTATTTGTGTTTTGAAAATTATAATTCATTTGTTTTTTCCTCAATTGTTTTTTTCTTTGCGTCACTCAGTTTACAAAATGAAAAACTTGAAATATCGCGTTATTTACGAGTACGAGTTCCACCGTGGCACCAGTGCTGCAGAAACGGCTCGAAGGATTAATGATGTGTATGGCGACGGTGCCGCAAAAGAAAACACAGTGCGTTTTTGGTTCCAACGTTTTCGTTCTGGAAATTTCGACCTGCAGAACAAGCCCCGTGGACGGCCGGAGACCAAAGTTGATAATGAAGAATTGAAGGCTATTGTGGAAGCGGATCCATCGCAAACCACATCCGAGTTAGCTGCAGGCTGCGGTGTTAGTGATAAAACTGTTTTAATCCACTTGAAGCAAATTGGTAAGGTGAAAAAGCTTGAAAGGTGGGTACCTCACGAATTGAGTGAAGCAAATCAACAAACGCGCGTTGACTGCTGCGTTGCATTACTCAACCGGCACAATAATGAAGGGATTTTAAATCGAATCATTACCTGTGATGAAAAGTGGATCCTGTACGATAATCGGAAGCGCTCATCGCAATGGCTGAACCCTGCCGAACCAGCCAAACCATGCCCCAAGCGAAAATTGACTCCAAAAAAGTTACTTGTGAGCGTTTGGTGGACTAGTGCTGGTGTCGTTCACTACAGCTTTCTTAAATCTGGCCAGACGATTACGGCAGATGTCTATTGTCAGCAACTGCAAACCATGATGGAAAAGCTAGCTGCTAAACAACCGAGGCTGGTTAATCGCTCTAGGCCACTGCTGCTTCATGATAACGCTAGACCACACACTGCACAACAGACGGCTACCAAATTAGAGGAGCTTCAATTGGAATGTCTAAGACATCCACCGTACTCTCCGGACCTTGCCCCAACAGATTACCATTTTTTTCGAAATTTGGATAACTTCTTGCAAAGGAAAAAATTCAACTCCGATGGGGCAGTCCAAACCGCCTTCAAAGATTTTATTGATTCCCGTCCGAATGTTTTTTTTAGTAAAGGGATCGATGAACTACCTATGAGATGGCAAAAGTGCATAAATAGCAATGGTACGTACTTTGATTAAATAAATATATTATATTAAAAAAAAATCGGCTTTATGTTCCTCCCATACTAAACGTCAATTTCATATGTAAGGACCTAATATAATTAAATCCCCTAATTGACAAAACGTATTTTTTATAACAGACGTGTTTTTTCAATTTTTTATAATTTCGTTTCAAATAAAATCTCTTCGAGAAAAAAACGTCTTTTTGTAATAAAACGTGACCTATTTATTAAGAAATTTTATTTAAAGAGCATTTATTTCTCTTTTCCATAATTATTTCAAAATTTACGATCTCATAGTAATTTTTTAAACGAGACCATTGTATCGAAACCAGCCGTGGAATTATATCTTTGTACCCAGAAATTTCCGTTATTTTATGTCTATATATGTTTCGGACAAATTTATCATCCCACCCTTGCGTGTTCATATAAATTTAGTTAAATTAATAAAACAAACATAAAAATACGCGAAATCGCTCCCTTTGATGTAAATGTCACGTGTCGTGGCTGCGGGAGGAATTAATGAAAACGCTGGAATTTAATAACGGATTCATTAAATACTGATTAATTACTAAACCAAACGTACAAAGTCGCTTAACACTATTTGACTTAACGCTATTATTTAAATTAAACTTTTTCGTAAATTTATCACTCGTAAATAGACATTTAATAATCGCTTTATTCATTATTCACTATTCAATTTCCACACGTATTATTCGCTCCGGTTTATTTCGCTACGTAAGAACTACGTAAGATTATTCATTGTCAAATTATCGCTCGACTGGCCACATTGGCCCGCAGGTTGCGGCTGTCTTTGCTTCCTATTTATAGCTGGCTAATGCTGAGATCGAATCCTCTAGTCGTTCCTAGTGTTTAGGAGAACTTTCTCGTGGCTACCAGGCCTTTATATATGCTTTTCGATGTTTCCCAAAAGCCGTGGATTATGCTAGGCCTTTCTGGAATCTTCGATAGTGTTGTTGTGACATGTGATAGAAGTGCGCGATTCTTTTTTTTTAGTATTTTACCTATTTTATAATAAATACAATAAAAAAGTACACTTAGCAAAATGGGATATTTTTTATTTTTCGGGAATTTGATTTTACGATTCAACATTTTGCCAATCACCTAGTAAAGCACTCTACTGAAATCACCTCTGGCCCGTTTGCGAATCTGAAAAAGTTAACGTTCCACAAAAAACTCAAACTTTCAGTAAATATAAATATTAATGGAATTAACTCCGCGTTTCACTTTAAAAATAAAAATATATTTTCGCAGGAGTACAGTCTACTTTCCTGGTTGGAGGAATATAAACTTTATTATGTTCATTAAAAGTAAATAAATATTCATATCTCAAAACGTGGAAATGCGAATCTTTAAATCTTAAGGGAATGACGAAACGTAATAAATATAATTACTACAGTGTGTACGTAAAAGCGCTTTCACTTTCTTCACAAAATATGAGTAAATATAGACTTGAACATAAATATTCCAGAAGCGTCAGATCCGAGGAATGAAGATATACATCCCGACACAACTTTTCAATTTGCAGGCACTCATTCCTTTTCTGTCGCGGGATCGAGATCACAGGATGAAAACAAGAAACTTTCAGATTTAACCCAGAACTAATTCATGATTTAAATTTACTCACGTACGTATTGAAAATCTCCCAAATTTGTATAGTGTATTTCAATATTCTGAATGAAACTGAATACTGGTAAAAAAGGAATTGAATAAAAATAGGAAATATTATTTCCTGGCGTGTCCTAGTGTAATGTTACTAATTCCGATGAATTTCATTACACAGAAAAAGTATATTGCTTTCAAAAATTCCGTAAAATCAATTGTAGATTTTCTCATTAGTGACATTAACGACATCTGTGGGGATATGGGAATGAAAATAGCTTCGTACAGGCCGCATGAAAAGGTTGTTATAATGCATATATTGGTAGTCCAAAGGTAGAACAGCAACTGAAAATTTACTTACTGTAATTGCATAATAATGTCTTCAAATAAAAATATATACCTATATAAATTAATAAATTAATTAAGGAAAATAAAAAATAATCTTAAACAAAACTTTAACCCTTTTTACATTAAACAATTATTCTACACATATTTACACTTGGACTTATGACTAACTCAACTTTCACTAACATTCCACTTGATACTCTGTAGATACATAATAACTGCCTTATGAAAATAAATACTAGTGACGAACTCGAAAAAATATTATAATTGTGTTCTATAACGCCACTCTGGGACAGGCGTAGCCTAGTAGAGTGGCATAATCCACAAATTAAACAATACAAAAAAAATGTGTAATTTATCTTATGTTTTATTGTTAAATTAGTATTAAGTATCTTTATTGTAAACAAGGATTTTTTAAATAAATAAATATATGAAGTGTGGCATGTAATTCAAATATATACAATTTCCAAAAATTAGTAGGCATGGTATATTCTATCATGGGCGGAAATGGCGAATGTTACATTGTGTAAAGTGATTACTTAAGCTAACCATACGACAGGTCATAAGTCCTATGTACACCCAAAAGACTTCTATATCTACTTTCCCATAAAAAACTACAGTTTCGTCTCTGTGAGACATATATAATATACATTAATTTTTATTTATTTTATAGCTGAGATCCCACTAACTGTATTTGGACATCAGTCTGTTTCTCTTAATAATGATTTACATTATTAAACTAACATAAAAACACATAAAAAAGGTGTATATATTATATCCCAGTGCAAATAGTAGCTCGCTGTAGTGCAGGTACCAGCAACAAGCTAGCCTAGTAATAAGGTGCTCGGTAGTTCGAGTCCTGTTCCAGGACACCAACAAGTAGTCTTATTTTTATAGTGAACACGTCAAGCGTCTAGCTATAGTATACACGTCTATTTAGAATATTAATTAGACATGTATTCCGTGTTCACATCTGTATTTTAAAAACATTTTAATAAAAAAGTAAAAAATTACATTATTAATTAATTAATTTATTTATTAATAAAAAACGTTAATTCATATTAATTAGGTACTAAGTATGATGCTGTATTTATATAATCTGTAAATATTAATTAATTGAGTTTTCAAAAATATATATTTTCCTTATGTTATAATACACTGTTTTGTTTTACAGAGGGTAGAGTGTTACACGCTTTTCGATCCTGCTACCGTAAATGCCCCTTTATTGCACTAAGTTGGTTCTTCTATAATATTGTGCTGGACGTCATGTCCTGTCCACCCCGAGAGCGGGAACGGAAGCGGGAACCCGGACCGCGGCCGAGGCGAACCAACCATTCCGTCGCTCGCTACGATTTAGTCAAACACGCTATAGTCACTCTCTTGAGTATTAGTACCTACTGTAACCGAAATTGTTAAATGAATAAGCTAAATCCCGTGAGAGGAGGTAGATTACTTTGGCCACACCGGTAAAATATTTTACTTAACTTTTTACTAAACGTTATGTATCTATAAAAAATTTGAACTCGAGCTTAAGGGAAAAGCACATTATTTATAAACATAAAAGTTGACACGCCAAAGGACGTATTGTATAAATAATGAATTCCGTATTATGACAGCGACACTATGTTTAATATTTAAAAGCTTTTAGCCATTACTCGCAAAAAATTACATTACTTATATTAAGTTTTCAGGTTTTACCGACTGAACAGAGTCTTCAGATTTCTTTGTGGAGTTTTCAAAGAAATCAAACATAAAAAAATATGTATGTTATTTCTATTGTAATGTTGCGCACGAATTTTGTACGATTGAGATGTTTCACATTTACCGGTCTACAGGGACAAGACAACTTTATTGGCAGGAGCGAACTGGAGATCCCGCGATGAGAAAGAGTAGAAATTTCAACATCGTCTTCATCATTCATTCTTATGACCCGTGTCGACGGATGAGATTTTTGCTACGCCAAGTCTTAGAGATTTGAGCAACGCTACTTATCTGCATCTCTCTCTACTTGTATGCTTAGGACCGTTGATGTTCCGTTCGTCAGTTGAATGAATTCAATTTTTCCCAGCAGCAACTTCTCCTGTTTGTCTAATTTTCAGAAAAAAATTGAAGATATCTCTCATTCAAGATTGTCTCGCTATCAAATGAAATATTGCGTACAACGAGTTTGATTAGGTTTGACACTATAATAATTGGATTTTATCAGATGTAGATCGTTTAACGAAAAATTTACCTTGTTCATATGTATGTACAGTGGAAATCATTTAATACGAAAATTCGGAGACCGAAGTATTTTTTTGTGATAAAAGATGTATGCAAAAAAAATCACCAATGTTTTTGAAGTTATAGGAGACTTACTATTTAAGTTTATACTACTTCATTGTGAGTCTATACGTATTAAATCAAATAAAATTCACATATCCAAGAAATTTATCGAAAAAAACATACATTTTAATTGAATTTGAAAAAAAATCGGATATATTTTTGGCATAGTCTTATAATCATTATACTGCCTAAATATTTTTCAATAACGTCTATCGGTTACTCGGCCCTTAGAATGCGCATCTAAATATCTGCGCATAATTTTTATCATTTCTGATTATTGTACCTACCTACTGGTTGGCCTAATCAAAATAAACATTCATAAAACATTTTGGCGACTACGTGACTTGCACCGCGGGTAGTTTTTTTGTTTCTTGCTTCTTTCTTGTTTTTTGTTTCTTTCGTTTCTTTCTTGCCATCTTGCTACGACTCCAGCTTACTAAAATCATGAGAATAGTGCAAAAATAAATCCTCTTTAGCTGCCGAAGAAGCTATCTTTTCAACAACTTTAAAAGAGAACAACCCAAATATTAAAAAAATAAATATGATCCGTTCCTTTCATTCTTAACACCGTTTTATCTCCTCTAAGCCAGGGCTGTTTCCACATTAAATAAAATACCTTTAAAGGCGCTGATTTATGTTGGGATACAAGTGTAGGGTGTCGTATTCCTTTTACAGATATATGTATGCAAGATTTATATCGCGATGTTCCTGTTAATTTTGCTCAGCGCGATCCAGCCATATGATATTCTGAAATATCTCGCGAGAGACAATCATATTTTTTTAACTACACGATAAATTCTCGGCCTGACTTTTATTTGGAAAATAAATGACAGTGTGAAGCCGAATTTGTACTTTTCCAGTATTATTTTTCGTTTTGTGCTGCTTTTAAAATAATTAAGACAAATGAAACAACAATTGAAAATATGTTTTCAAACTCGTGTCGTAGCGTTTTTACATAATTGTTTTTATACGTTTTTTATACATTCATTTGCACGGCTGTAATATTATTATGTCCCTTATCTTCAGCCTGATTGCAATGATGTTTCTCCTGAAAATAGGGAAATTTCACATATTACAAAAATCGATGAAAATATATGAAATGGATTTATAAATATTTTTTATATATTCTGTGAATCAGTATGGATCATCATCATCATCACTCTTGGCACTACAACCCTTGGTGGGTCTTGGCCTCCTCAATAATTTTCCTCCACTCATCTTGGTCTAGCCAGCTCTCTGCCAGCTCTCTCCAGTTCCGAAGCTCTAAGGTAGAGATGTCTTTGAGGACGTTGTCACTCCATCTTAATTTTGGCCTTCCTAAGCTCCTTCGCCCTATTGGCCTTAAGTTCAGCAGGGACTTTGGTGCTTGATGCTCCGACATTCTCTCCACATGACCCAGCCATCGAAGTCTTCCCAGTTTTATAAATTTTGTGACGTTTGGCTCCTTAAATAGAGTATAGAGTTCATTGTTGTAACGTCTGCGCCAAATTCCATTGAATCAGTATGGATAATGTGGAGTAATGTTTTTACTCATAATTTTTATTATAAAAATCTTGAAAAATACGACTTTATTAAAACGCACATGATTGGTCGTGACGTATCAGCACGCGCGTTTGGTATAGTATTTGTATACCTGGGTACCATACAATTGTGACGCACGTACTCATGCTAGTGAAATGATGAGTTTTGGCGGGTATTTAAAATGTTGAATTTCAAAATCATTTTTATACTCTTAATGTATACAAAAAAACATTTTTTTCGACGTATTTTCTAGAATAAAGCATAGATTATATATTCAATTAAAAAAATGTGAAATTCCCATATTCTGCACTTATCTGAAAGTGTACATATTATGTTTATGTTTGTTATGAACATTCAGTGTCCTATGGGTATAGGTTATAGTCAAGAAAATGGATGTTGTGTAGGAGTGAATTTTTAAATAATGTTGGGGTATCTGCAATAATAAAATCGAAATTAAAAATGTATTGCTTTTTATGTATTTGTACCCACTACTGTATTAGTGTCATTAAAAATAAAATAATGTCTCGCGTTGAGTTTATGAATGAGATCGAAAAATTAACTCGAGTAAATTAACTACTCCGTAAGTACTCTGCGATTTATCTCATTGTGTCTCGTTTCGTGGACGCTATACGTTAACATTTTTAATCCCCTCTCCTCCAGTGTTCAGACAGACTTAATAACCGAAAATAGAAAGCCAAAAGGGCGTTAGTGATTATTTCAAACTTTACAGGAGAGCAAAATAAAGTTCAATTAATGTATATTATAGATGTCTCACAGAGACGAAACTGTATTTTTAAGGGAGAGTAGGTATTGAAGTCTTTTTGGGTGTACATAGGACTTACGACCTGTCGTGCGGTTGGCTTAAGTGATCACTTTACACATATGCAACGTTCGCCATTTCCATTCATGATAGAATACCATGTCTACTAATTTTTGGAAGTTGAAGTATTTAAATTATACGCCATGTTTCACATGTGAGTTGTAAGGATCCTCAACGCGGCCGGCCCCAAAGTTTTTTCATTTCCCTTGATTTGGAGTAAATACAGTTTCGTCTCTGTGAGACATCTATAATATACATTAATTGATTTTTGATGTCCCTGTGACAAAAATCCGGTTCTGTTCTGAAAATTTTGGGCATACTCAAAATATTCAAAATAAAGTTCTGTCAATCTGATTTTGTCAGTATTTATTTCATTATTAAACTATTTTCGTATGTGTTTTGGATTAACAAATGTGGAAATGGTTTAAAAATGAATAAACATTGACAAAATCTAATTGACAGAACATTATTTTGTTCTCCTGTAAAGTTTGAAATAATCACTAACGCCCTTTTGTCTTTCTAAACTCGATATTTCTCTTTCTTTTTCATACTTTGTCTATCTTGAGTAATTTGATATTCTGCTCTTTTTAATTTTATATTATGTCTCTTCCTTATGTACTTGGGTACATTGTCTTTTTCTTTCTATGTAATTTATATTTTGTCGCCGTCATTATGTTTTTATAAGCGCACTACTTTGTATTAATTGTTCAGTTGTTAATTACGCCCAAATAAGCTTGAATCAAGCGAAACCGGTTGGCATTAGTAATTAACGAATTCGTAGTTTCATACAAAGTTGACCTGTTTTATTTAATTTATATATTTCAAACTACAAAGTTATTTCTTTTTACCAAAAAAAAGAAACAATTTTTTTTTTAATTTTTACTCTCTTTTAACTCGTAGCGTCTGCTTGCTTGATGTCTGATGAAAAAACTTTGGAACAATTTTTATCCCTTTTCCCGTGATCCAATCGAGCTGAAACTTTGCAAGCACACTCGTGACGACGTTAAAGATGATCTAACAAATTCGTTTAAAAAATTAATAAATATAGTATAATTTAGGAATTTTCGAAATTTTTTATTACTCGCTTTCGTAGCGTCGCCCGAATCGAGCTCAACGCGTAGGTTAAGCGCCAAACTTGTTTCCACTAGTGAATGAGAAACAGAGTATAATAAAAACTTAGTTTATATGGGTTAGTTTTTTATAAGGATGTGGTGAAATTTTTCACGTACGTGTGTATTTTTAGGACTTTAAAATTGTAGCAATCTCGTGCTATTCATCATTATATCAGTGGCCGCCACAACGCTGCGATAAATCCTTCAGCAGCACTCTCCAGCGCCCGCGCTTGCCAAGTCCCGCTCTGCACTAGTGATGGGTCCGCTCTGTACTCACTATTACAATGCAGTACTACATTACATTGAAGTGCACACTTCACACGTTTTGAAGTGTAGTGCACACTACAAACTACAAACACTAAAGTTATTGAAAGTGTATACTTCAAATAGTACACTTCATTTGAAAATTTTTTGGAATCGAATTTTTTGAAAATCAATTTTTTTTTAGGTCGCAAAATGTTACTTCGGGTAAAATAGAAAAAAAAACATTTATCTTAAATATTTTTCTCGTTGACCTTTTTTTTTTTAGCTCGCCCAATTTCATTTGGGAAAAAAATATTTGCTTCATTAGTACTACAATTTTGTAGTACAATTACTTCATTAATATTACAATTACTTCATTACATTTCGTAGTACTACAATTACTTCACTTCATGTAGTTTTTACTACAATTGTAGTGTACACTTTGTAATGTGTGTGTTGTAGTCTTCATTTTGAAATGAAGTTTTTCCCTTTGTTTTTTCACTCTGCACACAGCCCGGCAGCGCGTGCTGGCTCAACTGTGATTGGGCGCAGCTGTTGCTTGTGCATTGTTAATCAAATGACAACGCGCGCCTGTGATTGTACAGGGCGCCTATCAGGACTATTATGTTGTATAAATATACAGCTTTGGTCCAGTACGCAAGTACTGCCGGTGGAAAATAGACGTTGCCGTCAGATGATATAGAGCAAAGTGACCAAATATAGAATACCACTTTGATTTTGTGGCATAAAAACTAAGCCATAAAAACCAAGTTTTTATTATACTCCTTTCTTACTTAATCGGGTTTCGTGTCTACAGCACGCGTCGGAGTCATTACTCAGTTGTGTGAAATAACCATTAAAATTTTGAAAAATTCGAAATTATACTATTATTATTAATTTTTTTAAACGAAAATTTGTAAGATCATTTTTATCGTCGCCACGAGTCTGTCTGCAAAGTTTCAGCTCAATTGGATCACGGAAAAAGGGTTAAAAATCGATCCAAATTTTTGCATCAAGCTAGCAGACGCTACGAGTTAAAAGAAAGGAAGTAAAAAGAATAAATTCTTCTTCGTGTTCTTTTAGTAGATCTGTTGATCTGTGCTACGGAAAACTACGCCTCCTGGGATGACGAGGTCCAGCTATCCCTCTATTTTTTCGGTCTTCCCGGTAGCGTCGGCGTCGTCCAGAGGGGATTTAATTCGCTGCTGTGTGCACGAGTCTGTCACTGTCCATTCTGGCTACGTGACCCCGCCAGAATATCCTTCTGCTATTTTGCAGGTTTTCCATATGTCTGCATTTTGGATACGATAACGTAGAGTTTTTCCAGTAATGGGTCTCAGCACCTTCGTTTCAGTTGTTCTGAAGAG
Organism: Agrypnia vestita; assembly: GCA_016648135.1. Taxonomy (NCBI): domain Eukaryota; kingdom Metazoa; phylum Arthropoda; class Insecta; order Trichoptera; family Phryganeidae; genus Agrypnia; species Agrypnia vestita. The sequence goes on from JADDOH010001944.1 coordinate 270,895, forward strand.
TCCTTTGGTGCGGACAGTGCTAGCCCGCGTCTCTATAGGGTATGTAATAATAGGTAGCACGCATGTCTTGTATATCTTGACCTTACTTTCAATATGCATAATTTTGTTTTTCTCTCTCTCTCTCTCTCTCGTTTCCACCACATTCAGTCAACTTTCGTTCTTCTTCTGTCAACTCCAGGCTCCACTTCCATACATCAGTGTTGGCACCAGAATTCGTTTGTGTGCTGCTAGTTCTGCATCGGTTGACATGTTTCTATTAGAATTTATTGTATTAAAATCAAAATTTACTTAATTCCTAGCAGTCACCTTCCCTTAGATATTTTTTTCAGCCTTTCCACTCAAATTTAAAATTTAAAACTCAAAAAAAAAAAAAAAAATATCATTATTAAAAACTATGTGTGTGATATAAAACTATGTACTTAAAATATTATGTCAATGTCAATAGTTCGTTATATTGTTATATAAATTTCGAACACACTTCCCAAATACACAAACTCATCTATTTGTTCCAAACCTTCATTGCCTACTAGAATTTCACACGTTGCTTTACTTTCATTCTTCTCGAAAACAATCTCTTTTGACTTGTTCACATTCATAATAAATTTTTCTGCATATATTATATACTTTGCTTACAAGACTCTTAAAGTCTTGTTCGATATTTGCCATAAATACAGCATCATAAAATCACTAATTTTCACAGGTTCTTCCTAGTGATATGAGCGGCTCCTTTTCCTATGACATTTATCAAAATTAAGATAAAAAAAAATCTCTCCTATAATCCTAAATTCCAGAAGAAGACTCCGTTCAAGTTTTTGCTATTAGCTACGAGATATCCTATATAATATTCATTTTTAAAAATAATCAAAGTATCGTGTCCATTCACATCGCCGTGAGCAAAAGTTGTAATTCATTCAATGGGCGTAATAAAGGATTCCCTCGCCGGGGCCGATGATCGCGGGTCCTTGTATCGGCGATCTAAAGCCTCCGAGTTTAGTCCTCTCAAGGCCCTAATCCCCTCCCGAGCCCGGAAGTCCCCAGCTGGCAAATTAAATACGGATATCCGCTTTCTAACCGGATTACACGGGGCTGAGCGACTTTCTTACTCCTTATTTATTGAAAATAAAGGGCTGATTGCCAAATTGCTGTACACTTGCGAAAAATACGACAAGCGAAAAACATGATTTCGTTTTAAGCCTTTGGAGATTTGAATGCGGAATCAAAAGAATTAAAATGTGAGAGTTTAATCGTTCCCATCATGTGAGGGTTTGACCGTTCCCATCATGTGAGGGTTTGATCGCTCCCATTATGTGAGGGTTTGAGCGCTCCTATCATGTAAGAGTTTGATCGCTTCCATTATGTGAGGGCTTGATCGCTCCCATCATGTAAGAGTTTGATCGCTTCCATTATGTGAGGGTTTGATCGCTCCCATCATGTAAGAATTAGATCGCTCACATCATGTGAGGGTTTGATCGTCAACTATCATACACAAATTATCAAAGGAGTGTTTATCGATATTCCCGCTAAAATCTACATTCTCAAGGGATTGCGGTGGTAGGAGACAAATGAAACACTTGAAATAAAAAAAAGATTTATTGTAGAAATAATATATAATTTTAACTTACTATTGGACGACACCTAGTAGTTATTATAGTTATTCGTGGATTGGTTCAAAAGCAAAAAAAAAAAATATAAATTTGGTTTGGCGTCTGCTCAAGCGCGTAATAAATGTTTACCATACACACGATTCTCAATATTCTGTCACGCTGAGGGTCGCTACTTGTCGTATGATACACGGTGTTGACTGGCTCAATGGTATAAATTGTTGACCTATAAAACATTTCTAAATTGTGTGCGTTTTTTTTTCGCGACATTCTTAATTTTATTCTGAACATTGTTTTTCTTAAAAATACAACAATTTCGTTGTGTGTCTGTAGGTCCGTAACGTTCATGCTGGAACAACGTTACGCTGGAATTATTACTTTAGGTAACTAGAGTGCAATCAGCGCGCGGCTCAACACGCAAGAGTCGCCCACCAAATTACACGGTCTTGAATTTTTTATTTTATCATTTTATTATATTTAGCTTTAGGTTTTAGCGAATAAAGTCAATTTAAATAAACAAATGGTTTTTGTTTATGAATTTTTTGCTTCAAAATGCTTCCATTATTATGACCCGTGATTTTTTATCATAAAAATTATGCTCTGTAATCATATCATCTTCAAAATGTTAAATAATATTTTTACTTTATACTTTTACGGCGGTTCAGTAAGTGTCCGTTATTTATTTTTAAAATTATTTATTGCATCCAACCACAAATGCTATAAACATCAAAAATAAGCAAAATGTTTGTTTTACGTTTTGACGTTTTGGCTGATATAAATCAGCATGAATCTAACTGAAAGCGCCTTCAAACAGATAATTTATTTTATTTTGATCTGCGAAATAATCTCTCGGAGGCTTTGGTAAAAAGCGGACTCGATAGGGGCGGGTCCCCGAGCCATAAATATACCACGGGGGTTGTTCTATCTCCCATCGGCTGTAGGGGTGCTTCGGCCTTCGCAATTTGTCACTAAGCCTGGTGGCCATAATATTATAATACTAACGCAGCCTTCAGCGTAAATGACCTCGGGCAGTTTTCGCCGCTAAGAAAATATTTTTATTAATTAAAAATATTAAAATAATTTAACAATTTTAATGGGTGGGCGCTCGTGTATGCGCAAGCTAAGAGCGAAGACAGAAGCGCCACTAGAAACTTGCTCAGGAAGACAGACCGTCGCGGGATAAGCCAAAGATCGAATATCGTTGTTTTCTGTGAGAAATTAACATAGGCATATTATTGAGAATTTAGACCCATACACGTAAAAGAAGAAATATCCCAAAAATATTTAGTGGCAAGTGGGTCCATGCATGGAAGTTAAGCCTGGAGCTGGCAGAAGAGGAACGAAAGTAGATTGAATGCAGTGGAGATGAGGGCCCTTAGACGTATGTGTGGTAAATCCATGTATGATAGAGTAAAGAATGAAGATATTAGGAATGAATGTAAAGCTGATCGTAGCATAATACATAGAATAAAAATAGGGTCGCTCAGGTTTGGGCTTGTTGGGCGAATGAATGAGAAAAGAATGTTAAGAAAGATATATGATGCAAGTGTTGACGGCGCCAGAAAGAGAGGACGACCACGGAAGACGTGGCATGACCAGATTAACCAGATACTGAAAGATGGTCCTGTTAGAAGCTTGAACAACCGTCGAGCTTGCATGCGAAGATGTATGAATGTAGACGAAGCGAAAATTGTATGTCAGGACAGAAGAGTATGGCGCTCTATCCTCTCTGCCTACCCCCCACGGGGAAACGGCGTGATGGTAAGTTAGTTAGTTAGTTAGGGTCCATCTATACCCTTGCAGTCAAGTCAGACGTTCTACTAGTCGATGGCTGCTGTAGTGAAGTCGAATGCCACGAATTTCCACTTTCAATCGGGCCTTGTGGCATTTGGTAGCTGCAGTAAGCTAAGATTGAGCTACGTAGATCAGATTATCGGAGATGTGCGCTGTAACACCTACCAAGAGATGAAGAGGCTGGCTGGTGGCAGAGAGGAGTGAGAGGGCGAGTGCTTGTTGCAGACCAATCCTAAGATTGCGACCCAAAATAAAAGTCATCTTCTTCTCCCTGGATTTATACTAAATCACCGTCGTCGTTGACTGTTGGAGTCAGCTCTCTTCATCATCAGGTTGTGCGATCTTCTCTCCTGGATAACGTCACCCAATCCGTGCCTCTGCATTTGACTATTTGAGATCGCCTGGTTTACAATGCGATCGGATGCTCTGCGTCTGCCGTGCCATATCATCTCAATTGCCTTTAGGCTTCCACGAATGCATGTATTTTTAATTTGTCCAGAATATTTTGAGTATGTCCTAATTTTTCAGAACAGAACTGGATTGTTGTCACAGGAACATCAATAATCAAATAATGTATGTTATAGATGTCTCACAGAGACGAAACTGTATATTTTTTTATTAAGGGAAGGTAGGTATAGAAGTCTTTGTTGGTGTACATAGGACTTACGACCTATCGTACGGTTGGCTTAAGTGATCACTTTACACATATGTAACGTTCGCCATTTCAACCCATGATAGAATACCATGTCAATTAATTTTTGGAAGTTGTATATATTTCGATTATATATAATTACAAAGGAAAAAAGATTTGTGGCCGACCGCGGTGAGGATCCTTGCAACTCACATGTGAAACGTGGCGTATAATTGAAATATATACAACTTCCAAAAATTAATAGGCATGGTATTCTATCATGGGTGGAAATGGCAAACGTTACATATGTGTAAAGTGATCACTTAAGCCGTACGATAGGTCGTAAGTCCTATGTACACCCATAAAAACTTCTATACCTACTCTCCCTTAATAATAAAATATACAGTTTCGTCTCTGTGAGACATCTATAATAAACATTAATTTTTATTTTGTCTCTTAGGAACACTCCACAGGACCATCTTAGCATGCGCAACATTACAAATACCTCTGTAACATCACAGAGAACACGAATAGTCTCAAATTTAAATTATATATTATTTTAATTTAGATTAGGATAATTAGACATCTTGTCCACTGGTTTAAAATGTGATATATGCAAGAATGAAATGAAAAAAAGACAGAAGGCGTACTGAATTTCTGATTAGTATATTTTTGAAGTACAGTGCGTATATAAATATACGTATTTTTTATAATGATTGTGGTTATTTCACGTTTTTTAACCATCTTAATATTATAAAAAGTAGAAATAATCGTTCAAGAAAATGAAGGAACTTACCGTGAGCAAATAAAACGCTGGAATGAATTTGAATTACGAAAATTAAGATTCCGCGTAAATACATTATTTTGCTGTAGTTTCCTGTAATGAAATTTTGTGGACAAAAAACGAACGAAATGAAGATATTTCGGAAGAAATAAAGGAAAAACATATTTATAAAGACGCGGAAAATTGCTATCATTAGTATCTTTGGCAGATCGTATTTGTAACTGCAGTTATAGAGGAAAGAAGAAAAGGAAAATGTTCATCAGATGGTTATTGGAGTGAAGCAAACGCAGTGGATTTCGGGAAGTAAAGGCCCTGGCATAAAACAGGAATCGATGGAGACTTCTACAGTTTCAGAAAAATGTCTTTTATTAACCTAACAGGGTTATTCAGGGGCATTTTCCAAAATAAGGTGCCAAATATGACACCGAGTTTTCCAATCTCAATTTAGGCTAATTCTCTCCTCTGTACTCAACTGTACGCGTCAACCCTTCACTGGGTTCGCTTTATCTATGGTTTCGCTTTTATGTCACAACAAGACTGATCTTTCGCACGTGTTTTCCGCAAAATTTAAACCCGCTCATTTTCCATAAACTTTTCGTGTATTTTGGTGACTACGGATTATTCCAGAATATTCCAGTCTGCCTGGGAAACTTTGTATCTGTGATTTTTCTCGATTTTTAGAATCTCGTGACAATATATTATAGTGAAGTTGCAATTAAAGAACACACATATAAATCATTCTTCGATATTTAAAACAAATTAATTGATTCAATATGAAATATATACAGAAAAAAACTGTGGGAACAAAATATTTTCCTAATTTTTTTTTGTGGTGAGCAAATATTTTTTAGATGTTAATATTTTGGGTTTATCTCTCTTTCTAACAATCTTAATTTGATTTGATACATAAAAGTGATTTCTATAAAGTGTTTTACCCCTATTTGTTTAAAAATATATTTACGTTATACATTAATGTCATACAAGAACTGTCTTCTTGGGTCACTAATGATCCATTATCTATAAATGTACTTATGTAAAAAAAGTAACCCATAAAAATCAAGTTTTTATTATACTCCCTTTCTTTGTAAAATATAACAAAAATTAAAGACGAATTAAAACATATAACATAACACTAAACTTCAGTAATTTAATATATTTTTAAAATGTCAGATGTTTTGAGCTTTGATAAGACACTTCATGTTTTGAAGATTAAATTCTAAAAACATTTGTCAGTCAATTTAGATTTTAGAAATTCGTAGTGATGTACCTATTATGTATACCGACGGAGTAATTCAAATTTAGAAAATATTCCGCGACGTTATCGGGCCGGCGTTGCTAATAATCAAACTTTGGTAATGATTCCAATTTGAAAAAAACATTAAAATTTCTAAAAATCAGAAATTATACTATAATTATTAATTTTTTTTAACGAAAATTTTATAAATATTCTTGACTGTCGCAACGAGTCTGCTTGCAAAGTTTCAGCTCGATTGGATCACGGAAAAGGGTTAAGAATCGATCCAAAGTTTTTTCGTCAGATAAGCAGACAAGACGACAAGTAGACAAGCAGACGACGCTACGAGTTAAAAGAAAGGGAGTAAAAAGAATAAAGAATATGAAGAAATTTCGTCCACAAGTTTATTAGAAAAAATAAAAAAAAGTTATTTTTTCAAGCACCCGCAAAGGCTATAAATATCGAAATAAAAATATGTACGACGTTTCAAAATATAAACGTTATTATCCATGAAAAATCGTGGTCTTAAAACGGGCGGAAGTTCGCCATCGCAACGGAAGTAAAGCTGAGTTTTATTTCCGCGGATCTTACCGGAAATGAGCTGCTGCCAATTTGCCCGGCCTGGTCGGACCACAAAAGCCTCCGCGTCATAAAAGGAGCGACCGTAAAATGAAGCATCCCTTACATTTTAAGGAGGTCATTCGTCGGGTTGCATATGAAAACTAAACTGCGATGATCGTGGGGGCGAAACGAGAAAGTAGGTAGTTTGAGTAGCTATGTAAGAGCACGTTTGCTCGGGGATGAAAACTTGCTGTATAAACAGCTAGAGGACTATCACACTTCGTAAAATGCAGCCGAATGCAGTTCCTATTCTTCTTCGTAGTTTCAAACCCGGTATTGGTTTGCAGCAAAGTTGCATCCAGTCCTTCAATACGCTTGAACCTCTGCAACCCTACTAAAGAGTTTAGGTTGTTATTACGGTCGTTAAACATATTTAACTGTAAATAGTTGCGGATATTTTATGCAAACCGTATGTTTTTCCGAGAAACGATTCTCGACGTTTCGTTTAATGCTTATTCAACGACATCAGGAGGACGACCTTTACCCGCGGAGGTAGAGGGCGGACTGATTACGGCTTTCGAGGCCGCTAATTATATGCACTTTGTTGTGGAGTGTTCACTTCTCCTACAATAGAGGTTGCCAGCGTGCAATATGTACTAGTTACGTCGGCGGACTTTACTGCGACGTCTCTCAAGGGTTGAATCAATGTCGTTAGAACAGGGCGCCAAATACTTGATAGTTTGTAACAGTCATCTCTATTGAAATTGGAATGTTTGTATATTTCAATGGACTCCCTCACTAATCTGGGCATAAGGTGAGGTTCTGTTGATAAGATTTTTGTCTTGTCAAATCTGATGAAGTGACAGAGATTCCCTTTGGATGCGTGTTCGCAGATTGCCGATATATTGGAGTTGTTGTTTTTAATTGCTCCAATATGTTCCTTCAATCGTGTAGCGATATTGCGTTTGGTTTTTCCTATGTAGAACGCTCCACAATCGGATGGCACTCTGTATACACCTGGAGACGCGAACGGTGTGTTATCTTTTACACTACCTAACGTACGTGAGTTCGAACTATGGGGGCTGAAAACTGTTTTTATATTTTATTTCAACAACACCCGGCTGATTTTGTCAGTAGTCTGCAACCCTCTTCAGCTCAACATTTGAGGCGCATGTCCTTGTTATTGTCCAACTCAACCAACGCCTCTATTATGTCATGCGCATGCATGCTCTCTACTTTTATTCTACCTTAGTTCCTATAACGGAACATAAAATGCACAAACCATACCGTGCCGCTTATGACAGCCGCTGCGAGCAGCGTTCGCTGTATTACCCGTGGTGTCATTTTCTTCTTGGTCCTACGTCAGTGAATAGACACCCACCGCATTTCCAAGACTGTTCTATGAGCGAAAGCTCTCATATCGGTCCTACTGATACGTCGCTAGGTTGACAATTTTTTACTCTAAAGGTCATCTCCGTGTCACGTCGTGTAAAGGGCAACGGGACCCGGAGAGGTCCGCAATAGTCCATTCACTGTACCTCCTCCAACAAAACAGTAAGGCAACATAAGGAAACAGAAATAGAAAGTTCATTTCAAAAATAATAATTGATCATGGTAAAATTTTTTATATAGAATTTTGGTAGAAAGGAGAAAAGCCCTGCATACGGGTATAAACACCAACACAACTAAACAACGTGCGTCGTACGCACGGCTTACGCACACTAATTCGATTGTCTTCATTAAATATAAAGTCTTATACCTCAGGCTAACTTGACTTTACCTGAAAAATTAAAACTTGTTAACAACATAAGGGTAATGTAGTATATAGAGGTAAACATTATAGAAACATTCGCGACTCAGAATGAAATGCGTTCCAAGTAAAGTTCGACCAATCCGTCGAGCGGTCTCATTATAGTTGGACTTAATTGAATTCCTGCAGGCCGGAGAAAATTTCCTGACTCCTTATAATAATAAGGCATTCAATATTCCTCCCGCTTCTGCGCCTCCTGCATCCAGCTAACGGGCCCATTCTGCCCGTTTCATTAAAATAATTAAACTGCTAAACTTTTATTTCATTGCTTGTGAGAAATATCGTGAAACAAACACAATTTGCTCTTGTCTGTGAGGATAAAATCGACTCTACGTACACTGTCGAATCTGCGAAAAATTATTTATTCCTTTTACTATCTTAAATCATCCAATTTACTGTATATTTATGGATAATGTAAAAAAAACACAGGGTAAAGCAATTTTTTTGTTAACATTCTTCGAAAATATAGAGTAAATCCACAATATACGTAGGGACTATCCTTGTACTGCTAGCTCATAGTCGCTGTATTCAAAATTACACTAAAACCTCAATACGACGTACTGATTCTAGCGAGGAGTGTTTTTTTTGTGATCGCTGACTGCCCATCGAAATAATGAAGTGTCATTGGTCAAAATTGGTGTTCGAGGTGTTCTGCTCCAATTGCTGGCTAGGATTTTAACTCACAAAATCCGGACCAGTTGACAATTAGAACCACGGAGTCCCGTTGTCTTTTTTTATGTCGGAAGATTGAAATTTTTGGCGCGGTTCCTAAAAATACGATGTATCCGATATTGAAAGTTTAAGCGTAGCTTTGTTTCCAAATCTGCAGTTTAAGTTAAAACCTGAATAGACGCGTCGATCTGTTTCCGAATTCGACGAAACCGTGAGAGTTAAAGATTGGTTGAAAAGAAAAGTTTGCCGGTGACTACAGAAAAGTGCATCGTACACTCGACTTACTGTAAGCGGAGCTCCGCAAATCTCAGAACCAGGACGGACGCCGTAAGTAGCTAGTTATTGTAGCAGATATATTAAGAGTGTCTAGACCATGCGCTTTATCAGTGGAAACTGAAGAGGAAAATATTTCTTTCTTTATTCCGACATACGTTCGGTGGTGGCAATTCCGTCCATCATGGTACAGTGTCCATTAAAACCTTTTTAAAACAGTTGTCGCTAAAACCTTGTTATTGTTCCGGACATCATTATCTGACAATACCAGAACCAGGAAGTGCGACTGGAGGTCGGGACCACGGACCAAATTTATTCTGTCGCCCGCTCCGAATTTGTGAACCATAATTTTATTATTCAATCGAAACCCGAAACCGTGAAATGTTATTATAATTATATTATAGTATAATTAAGTAGTTGTATTATAATAATTATATTACAGTGTAAACAAGTAGGGAAATAACAGTAAACACGAATCGCCTTATTACTCTCCCACAATTGATACATCATCTCTCTTACATGAATCTGTATACTGGGTTGATGGTAAACTTTACAAGAGAAGGTAGATTACTCCGATCATAGTATGGTTATTTTCTCCAAAGTAAATTATTAATTTTAATCAAATTAATTATAAACTTTGTTTATATAAGCACATACATGTTTGTACATTTGTCCCCCCTCGAAATTTCGGTTTCAAAAACACCGTCATTTAAACATAATTTATTATTATAATAATAAATTGCTATATATTAGAAACTCGGAGTTGCAGGCCGCCGGTCTACCATATTACATACAATTTATTGTGCTGACCTACTCTTTATCAAGAACTATGAGTTTCAATACGTAAAGTGCTTCGTGTTAAAGCCGTTTTCCACAGTAAATCCGATTAAATTAAACAAACTGTGCTTCATGGAGGATTAGGACTCTCAGTGGATGAGATAAATCTACCTTTTGCTTGTCAGGAAGCGTGAATAGCTGGTACCCCTAAGCCATTCGTAAATAAAATTTTAATATTATTAAAATACTTTTGTGTATTTGATCTTACTTCTTTTGGTTTCATTTTGGCTGCGAAATATGGATTCTCAATAAGGGAGGTCAAAAAGTTTAGTGAGTTAAAAAGGCTGGAAAAGAAAAGCGTGGATTGTTCAAGATATAATGTACATGTCTGAGAGAAACAAAGCGTATTCAGACGTATACAGACTATGAAAACTATATATCAATCTTTAGCGAAATCGGTAATTAGGAATGGAATAACTAGTTGGGGTCTATCTATAAATAAAAAAGTGCTACTAAAGATATACAGGAACTCTTCAGGAAACAAGGCTCAATGCCAATTAATGCTATCTTGTGGTACAAACTATTTACATGATATCATGAAGATGGGACATATAAGCATAGATTGATACATATACATACTCGTAGTACCAGATTTACGGTTAAAGAAGGATTAAGAAGACCTTAGGTCATAAATAAGTATGGACAAAGAACACTTAAATATGTCATACCAAAAATATTAAATAAAATCGCATGTCATGTCAAAAAGGACTTTAATAAAAAAGGGCAAAAGACAGAATTAATAAAAATATTACTAAAGAAAAGAGACTTATTTTGATTTTGGTAATTTTTTGTATTGTTTCTTGTATTATTATATTGTATTGTTGATTTTGTATTTGAGTTTATAAGATTTATGTGTTTAATTCATATGTATGTATTCTGATAATTATAATTTATATAAATTTACATATTGATGCACCTACAGACAAATGTCAATGTGATGTTTTGTGTTTCTGAGATGTAAAAATAAAAAAAATGAAAAATATATAAAAATATATATGGTACAGTCATAAAATAATTGCGCTCTATACTTTAGTAAAAAAAATGAAGACTCATTACCAGCAGTGACAACTGTATACTGTTTCATTGGAATGATAAATTTCAACCATAGATAGCGATAACGTTAATTTGTATTGAGGGGAATACCTACCTAGACATTTCGATAAAATCGTTTTTTAAATTTTAGCATTTTCTTAAAGCTTAAGCTCTTAAGAATGTCGGATTAAAATTTCAAGCAAAAGTTCAAAAAAATAATAAATAAGTTATTGCTGATAATAATGGCATCTATTTGTTGATTATACGTGGCGCCGTGCGGCACGGCGCGTGATCAGGTACACGCAGGTAGCCGCCAGTCGGGCTCTTTCATAATAGAAACCTAAGACCTGTATCTATTATGTTTGTGAAGAGTGCTCGATGATATGGGAATTCTAAGCAAGATGGAGGAGTTATATAATGGACCTGGAATCGATAATTTTATGTAAGTTGAAAGATTTCGCAATTTATTCATTGCTCAATTTTCAAACGCGTTTTACTCGAAACCGTGTTTTGAAAATCGGTGACCAAAATATCTCGGCAACCACTAAACCGATCAACTTGAAGTTTTTAGTGGTTATTCTATACATAATTATCTAGTCTTTGTCGTAGGATTTTCATTTAAGTGACTATGTTTTTTTTTCTTATTGACATAGTAATCCCGAATTTCTCCCTGAAAATGCTATTTTAAATTCAAACGCCCGTCTTTTTGTCAAATGTCTGTATTTTCAAAAACTCAATTAAACTTTCAATTTTGATAATCTTTTGTTTTTTTTTATTCTGATGATTACAGATGAAATGGGAGTGGTCACCGCGGAGGAGTTTTTTTTTCGGCAGTCGACAAAACCCAAAAATTTTCCGCCAATGTCAATATTTTTATATAAAAACATTTAATATATTTTTAAAAGTATGTACTTTCATGATATGTAAAAATGATATCAATACCATAATTCTTACAGGTTTTCTTAAAAGAATTCACAAAAATTGCCCTTTTTCGCGCTTCGTAGGTAGGTATTCCTCCTTAAATAAAGTAAAGTGAGGTGCATACATGTCGTGTATAGAACTTTCCAAATTTGTTAGATGTGGCAGTCAATTGCGTGGAATTGTGTAAAGTGATCACTTAAGCCAGCTGGACGGGTCGTAAGCCCTGTAATGGCTTAAAGAATTCCATCCCTACTTTCATATATAAATAGTTTCGTCTACAGGGACATCTATAATATATCTTTTATGATCCTTTGGGGACAAAAATCCAGCAATGGTGAAAAAATTCACGATATTTAAAAATATCTTGGATTCTTATCCAGCAGGATTCTCATTAACAGAGATTTGGTATGATAAATGATCGAAAAAAAAAATTAAAAAAAAAAAAAAAAAAAATGAATATTTGAAATAATTTAGTGATATAGTGGGCCACTCCGCTCGGACGATGGACAATCGTTGGATGAATTCAGTAATTGAGTGACCGAAATTCAGCGCATAACAGTGGACATAGAAAAGAGGGAACTATTGGGAGGCCTTTATCCGGTGGTGGATAGAAAGTGATTAATGTCGATGATAAACATAATGATAAGTGTGAAAATTCACAATTTCTGTTGAATAAATATAAATAGGACTCTTATAAAAACCCCCATAATATATCTTCGTTCACGTATAATAATAATGGTAGGAGTTATTTTTTTTCACATTCCGTACGAAGCAAACAGCGTGGGGTAGTTATAATAGGGATTTCCAGGTCAAAAGCCGTCTCTACATAAAAGTACAAACTTTCTTTTGATGGATTATGTAGAATTACTCATTCATCGATATATCGCCGCCGGAGAGATTTTATAAGAAGAACTTGGCTCGGTATTTTGTAATGAAATAAAAGGTTATTAAATTTTTACAATATCGTGAGAGGTAGACAAGCATATAAATATTTTACTAAAATACAAACTAGTAGAAATTAGACGTGAACAGATTTAATGAAACTGTTTAAAAACCAACATCTATGTGTATTGTAGATCGATATCGCTAATTTTCCTGGTGTCAGCTGCAAGGATGAGGGTGGAGCTGCATTGCGAGTCATATCTTATCTTCTTGTGGTCAATACTGACAAGATTAAAGCAATAAATCATGGCTTTGCGACTAATCATTGTTCGATTTTCGTAACGTTACGTTGGCACAGAAATCGATTCTACAGATTATTGTTTCTTTTTCTGATGTGGCAACACTGATTGGTCTTTTTCGAAAACTATCCTGCCCTCAACCAGTTCCATTTTACCTTTCGTTTCAAAAAGTCTAGTTGTTAAAAGCGCCAATTTTTCGTCTTGTTTTAATTAAAATTGTGCATTTAAAAATATTTTATAACCTCGTCACCGCCGGACTTCGGGAGTAACGCGCGTTGGTGGCCAACCGAGTGAAACAGTTGTTTGGTGATGTGACATCTGGAAGGACGCCAAGAGTCAAAAAGGTGAGTCGAAACGTCCTATCCTTCTTGATCCAAATACAGTCCATTGTTTCCAATAATCCCAAGTTTTTCCCCACGTACACGGCGATTTCGCGTCGCGTACAATCATAATTAAGATCCACCACCACCAACCATGAAAATATTTTTTTGTTGCATCATCTTTAGTGGTTTAATTACGCTTCAACAGACTAAGGCGCCCAAATACAGAAGCAAAACACATCACGAAATACCCAGACTTGAGTAAATAACATAAATTGATTGTAACCTCACCGGGAATCAAATCCGGAACCCTCGGTGTGGAAAACTAGAGTCACGCCGATTGGGAAAAGGCTATGGGTCAAACCGTTATTTTAACCGGATATACAAGGCACAGTTATCTGTATCTGACTGTATCGATGATAAGTAACTGAGATAAATCTAAAAAATGATTTTATTATTTGCATGTATCGATTTAAATTTTGTTAATTACATCTACATGTTTCGGAAAGCTATTTCCATTTTCAGGGTGTTTTATAAATGTCAAAATGAATAATGTCTGTTGTTTTTTATTTTTATAAATTATTTTTAAATATTATTGAAGTTCTTGATTGTACACAATTATTGGAATTTTTTTTAGAATTGGGCTAGTAGTTAAATTTAATTGATTATTAATAATATTATATTTATTATTTCATGCTTTACTAATTTTTAATGATTCTAAATTTTTCAATTTCAGACTAAAATTATTTATGTGTAAAAATAGAAAGTCCTAATTTTTATCATAACCGTGATCATTTTCTGTTTTCTTTTCTGATACTTGATGCTATGTTATAACTTTTCATTTCTTGATTTCCGTACTTATTAATTTCTCTTCGGTTTGTCTCGCTACGTAAGAACTTTCCGGAATCTTGGCTGTCGAATTACCACTCGCTTGGCACCACTGGCCTCTCGCTTGGCCGGCCTGACTCGCCGCTCGCGGTTACCTTCGCTTTGTTGTCGGCTGTCAGCCGCGTTCAAACATCAACTTACTCCTTACTCCCGTGTGTCGTAGTAATATTGGCTAATGCTGTTAACCAGACGTTCCCAGTATTTACTAACAAGTTCTCGTAAATTCCAGATGTTCCTGGAAAGTTACAGACGTTTCTTAAAGTTGGAGGTAATTCCAGATCCCTCGGTAGTATTGTGCCGACTTCAAACAACTGACACTTGACAGAAGTGCGTGATTCTTTTTTTTAGCCTCGTTACAATATTATCTTTAACTTTTGAATTTATGAGGAGTTTTCCTGTATTGTTGTTTATATAAAATGCAGGTCTAATATTTTTCGGTAGATGATCCTTCACCAATAGGTAATCGTAATTATTGTTTATCTGTGAATTGTATAAAAATTGGTTAGTTATATTTTTCATTAATTTATTTTTTTAAATTTTATCAATTAATTATGTATTGTTACCCAGTACCGATGGTTGCCCGTCCAATAGCGATCAGTTACGAATCATAAACACGAATATCAAATAATGGTTAGTATGTCACCCGTTTAAAATCACTAGTCATCTAGGTTTTTTTTCTCACATACAAAAAATTTTAATTGTCAAACATGACAATAAAATCTTTTTAACAATTAATTACTCAATGGACATTATTTGACAGTTGAGATGTCTACTTAGCATAATTATGGGATCTATGGGTTGGTTCGTTACTTCAAAAATGTTTTTAATTGAGTTTTAAGTGGATCGCCATGCACCGATGAATAATAAATTTTGCCTCGAAATTTTTCTGTTTGGAACTAAGTAATTAGATTTTAAAATTTAAATCGGTTGTTGTTTTCTTTCGTAGTTTTATATCGAATTATGAAAAAACCAAATCTAATATCTAGTGTTCAAAAAAGTTTACGATGTAAAAGGATATTCATAGATGGCTAAAACTCCATACGAGCGAAGCCGAGCGCACAGAACAAAAATAAATCAAGGGAGTTTTTTTCCTAAAATAAACTAAGAGTATATTTTTTGCGCACGAAGCGATTTTTTATTCTATACAAAAGTTCCGACGGAACAATGCGAACGAGATTTATACAAAATATGGGACTTGTATGCTTAAGGCGGCACATTCACTGCAAATGCATATTTCGGCGTTTTTTTACGAAAATGTGAGTTTTTATTATTAATTTATATCAGAATTTTTTAGGGTGATAACCTAGATAGAACCTTTTTTCTTATATAAAAGTAATAAACTGAATATTATTTATAATTGTTTAGAAAAATATAGGCATTAATCGACTTTTAGTTAGTTTTTAATGTAGTTTTTAATGTTCTAGGGCGAATCATTTTTTTATTAGGCATAATAGGTTTTTTATACGTATAAAGTTTAATTAATTATCTAGAATATTTACTTAGTAAATTAAGAAATATTTAATATTACTTGTTGGTCCTGTGGTTAGGACTCTCGCCTCTTGACCCAAAGGTCGCGGGTTCGAACCTCACTCTAGCAAGTTAGTCCTATTTTCAAAGCACAAGCGTTTAGCTTAGTTTGAAAATAGTAAGAATATTGATGTGACACGCATTCCGTGTACGTATCTCTATTTATTAAAAAAAATAAAGTTATAATGTTTTAAATTTGCAAGAAATTTTTACGTTTTTTGATGATTTTCAAGCGCCTTTTTTCATATAAAGAGATGATTTTAAGCGATATATTCTCCTTAATCCCGCACTTTGAATCTTAATCCACTATTTAAAAGTTAGTTTTTTTTTATTAGAAACAAGTTAATTACTATTTAAAAAAAAAATCACAGTATGATTATGTTCTGAAACACAGATTTAAATGTTATCATTCCAGCAGGTGCCGCGGCTGGGGCGAACGTGTCTCTATCGATGTTTTATTCTGTCGATATAAAATCACTATAAAACGTATATTCTATGCAAATATTACTCAATTATTAATTAATAGCGTATTATATTGCAAAAAGCATTTGCGTTTCACCCCTACAATAAGGTTTTTGGCTAAATATATACAATTTTGTTGATCAAAATATTCAACGTTGAAAGTGCGTTCATTTTACGTACATATCTGACGTCTGACAACGTCGCGGTTTGTGCCCGCGCACGCGCATAAGTATTTAAAACATCGCAAAGTTGTAATTTTCAAATATATACCAAGTTAAATCATTAAATCAATTAATTAAATTTATTTGTGCAGATCGATGTTTCGTTGCAAGAAACTTTCTAAATTCAGTTTAATGTGTAATATAATTATGTGGACCGTATTTCGTTTTAAATTCGTAAAATTATTTGAATTTGGTCAAAGTCACAAGCCGGAAGTCAAAATAATACTTAAATGTGCTTATGCGACATAATTTTTAAATTAAAAAACAGTAATGTAAGAAAAATGGTTGTTTAATATTTTTTTACAATACATAAATTATTGGAGGAATATAAATAGGCTTTTTTTAATTCTAGACTCGAAACATCCGGAATTCGGATGATAATAGATACGCGGCCCGAGCTCTTTATATTTTAAGCGCCGGCACTCCATATAGTTGTCTCGTTTCCTCGCAGCCTTTCTGTCTTTTAAGCAACACATAAATATATACGCTCGTTCAATGTTTATCTGATATGAGGTTTGTTCATGTCTTGTTTTCGTATTGAAATAGCATGATCTATCGACGCAATACGACACTTTGACAGTTTGAAAAACGTATGACCAGCCTTGAAATTCAGTTTCGAGTGTCGGAATTATGCGTTATTTACATTAGATTTGATGATAACGTTATATTGATGACTGAAAACTGTGACTGCAGTATATCACAGAATAGATACCAAATAAATTAGATTAAAGTATTTATAAAAACAATAAGATGACGTAAGCTATAATATGTACAAATAAATAATGTATCTAAAAAAATGGATAGCTATCGTAATACAGCGGCCGGTTAGCCGCACCGATCCCCTGATTGGTGGGTGACGGTTCGGTGCATGTGGCTAGAATCGTGGGGGCTGTGAAACACCACACATAAGAAAAATCTCGACAAATTAATTCTTGGTTCAGTGTTCGTGGCTCCCATTTAAGAGAATAACGAAAATATAACATCTAACCATAAGCATTATCAATTGCGGGCTTGGGTCATGGTTGGAATATGAAGGTCTCGTACTCAAAAATCTTAGAAACTCACTGCTTGCTTTCTAGATTTGAGCTCTTACTTCTTACTATCACCCATGCTCCCATATACTTATATATTTTATGACTCTTTCTATCGGTTTATTGTAAATGATTATACTTGGTGTATGAAGTACGAAGTATATTTTTGAAGCTATTGACAGTTTATTTTTACTGGCGTTCATCTTCAGGCTACGCTTTTTATTTGATTATAACAGCTTCTTAGTACAAGTAATTAAAATAAAATTAAAATTCAACATATTGTTACGTGGCGTGGCTCGCTCGAAAAATGAAATGGCACAACTCGTAAAATAAATCTTTTATTATCGCTTGTACATTATCTCTCACATTTTACAATCGCTCGCAACGCAATACTACTGCTATTTTTTATTCAAACACAAAAGAACAGCTCTCTTTTGTTTTTCTACTCGGGTAAGAACCCTTCCATTTCTTCGCTATTTATTAATCATGTTAGTTCTTATTTCAACCACTGGGCATACCGGCCTGCCGTTCTGCGCATGTGACACTTTTCTATGGAACTGTCAAATGTCAACGAACAGCTCGTTACACAGCCTCCCTCTCTCAATACTGTTCGTGTTCCCCCCGAACAGGATCATTGTTGTCCCCATGAGATCTCCAAATTCCCATGCTGCCACACTCCAATACACGAGCGCGTGTTCTCACATCTATCTCAATCGTCATCGATTCATTTTCTTTTCAGCTTATCGCGTGCCTCAATTCGCTTCTTCGTTGCACGGAACCTCTCTGCTTCCTCGAACATTTTTTTTTAAATCCTCAACAAAAATGATTAGCACTCCAGATCGATACTTCGAAGTTCCATCCACCTGGGTCAAAGACGAGCACGCTACGCTTGCCCTTTGAATTTGTGTTGAATTCGTAAGCCCGCGCCGCCACAGTGAGCTCATTGATGATCTGCAGCACGTTGAGCTTGACTGTCCTGACCACATTCCTGATAGCTTGTCGCTGAGAGTCACTGAAGTAATCTGTCATAGCCAGAACTGCTTCCTTCACACTCTGGTCCACGTATGCTTCGGTCGTCTGTTCGATCTCGTCCAACACCATAGGACTAATTTCATCGGGAGAGATTTTCTTGTTCTCCCCTTTGTACCCTACTTGCACCATGGGCTTGTCCTCCACGGTGACTACGCAGAAGGGCAAGGGCTCCATGTCCTCCTGTATCTTGAGATCGGTGAACTCGCGCTGCTCGGCGTCGAACACAGTATTGCTGAGGTCCATCGCAAACTGGTCCTCGGCCACATTTTCCATCGTCACCTGGTCCTCAGCCGCATTTTCCGTCGTCACCTGGTCCTCGGCCGCATTTTCCACCACCACCTGGTCCTCGGCTGCATTTTCCATCGCCACCTGGTCCTCGGCCACATTTTCCATCGGCCTCTCACTATCGACGAAGGTCATTTCTGCAGGTGTTGTCCCATTTCCTTGGTCATTCCTAATGTTTGAGGGCGCCGCCGTTTCGTACTGCCTGTGGTTGCTATCCTGTAAACATCGTTCGTCGAATGTAGAAGGCTTTTTCCCTGTCGACCCCGTAGCATTCTCTACTTGAACCTTCTGGCAATTTCTTATTTCATCCCGAAGTTTCTCGATTTCATGTTGTGTCTTTTCAGCGTCACGTTTTACGTCTTGTCGAAGATCCTTGATATCTTCTTGAAGATTATTGACATCCAGTTTAGTGATCTGCAATTCTTTTTGTTGCTTGTCAACACTTTCCCTAAGCTCCTTGATGCTTCCTAATTTGACGTCCAACAACATTCCCAATTTTTGCTGCTGTTCCTCTTTGTCTTCTTGGCGTTTCCGCTCCTGTTCTTCCTTGTCTTCTTGGCGTTTCCGCTCCAGTTCTTCCAGCATCTTTATTATCATATCGCATTCCGCATCCGAAAATTCCTCCATGGTTGCCATTTCTTCCTGTGCCACGATCTTCACGTTGATTTCATAAAAATCTCCCGAATCCCGCTTCTGACGCCAGTTGTTACGTGGCGTGGCTCGCTCGAAAAATGAAATGGCACAACTCGTAAAATAAATCTTTTATTATCGCTTGTACATTATCTCTCACATTTTACAATCGCTCGCAACGCAATACTACTGCTATTTTTTATTCAAACACAAAAGAACAGCTCTCTTTTGTTTTTCTACTCGGGTAAGAACCCTTCCATTTCTTCGCTATTTATTAATCATGTTAGTTCTTATTACAACCACTGGGCATACCGGCCTGCCGTTCTGCGCATGTGACACTTTTCTATGGAACTGTCAAATGTCAACGAACAGCTCGTTACAATATATATTTTTTTATTCTAAAATAAAATAAACGTTTATTTAGTTCACAGGAAAATGACTTGGAATATTTTCTAATACTCGTCACTTTAAACGATTGCGACTTGGAGATATCAGTGATTTACTTACAGATCGTGATTCGGAGCTCATCACCATATCAGATGAGAATAAAGAGAAAATATTTTCGTTTAACCCTGGTGCCGAATGGTACGGTCCGCCTAATGAGATAGGGATTTAGTTTTCTTTGAGATTCACGCCTTATTTCACTTAACTCCATTATAAGTCAAATGTCAATGCATTGACCGTTGATGTTCTGTTTCTTTGTTGGGTGACTTTGAGTTTACCCAAAGTCTTTTGACAAATTAAGGGTTGTAGCCTGAAATATATATACCTAATTGTAATATATATTTGGTGATTTTTACAAGGAAGCCATGTTTTATTATTTTTTTGATTACCACTTAATAATGTATATATTATTGTATTGGAAAATTTTTGAAAAAAATTTACAAATGGCAGAAAATACAAAATGGTAGTGTCCAATCCCGTTGAGCTCCTCTGCCGTGACTGCAACTATCCTCAGTGTACGTTTGTCCGAAGTATATATACTCATTAAAAAAATAAATATCTATACTGTAGTTGAGTAGCTTGTTGGTCTTGTGGTTAGGACACTCGCCTCGTGATCCAAAGGTTCGAACTTCACTCCAGAGTAGCAAGTTAGTCCTATTTTCATAGCACAATGTGACACGTATTCCAGAATATTGATGTGACACGTATTCCGTGTTTGCATCTCTATTTTTGAAAAAAAAATGTAGCATATCCGATTTGGAAAAAAGTTTTTTGTAAAATCGGGAGAAATTATAAAGAAATATTTTTTTATAAACGATTGTTATTAACAAATGACTCATGGGATTAAAAAATTCGTATGCTATATTATAAATTTTAAATTTTTTGAATAATCACACGATTTTATTTTCTATCTCAGAAAAATGTGCACCGGAGAAAGTTACATCTCAGTCACGGCGGAGGAGATTCCAGTAAAACAAAAAAAAACTTAATTTTAGGCTCGCAAGGTGTATTGTTTGCCCAACGTAAATTGGCGTGCGGCGGCTTTGGAACTAAAACCCGCCCCGCCCGCACCCGGCAGTAACCCCTCGCCCTGTCATTCAGTACAATTTTGTATTTGCTCGGGGGCTGTGACATCTTGATTACCAATATACACTGAATTATGTCCAAAACATCCTAAACAGTCTGGGATGGTGCAAGAACAATTGCCAATGAAGTATTAAAGTTTTGCGAAGCTGAAAAAGCAACTAATGGACCGACATTACTGTCTGACAGATAGAACGGCCGCCATTACTGCTTGGTTTCTTTAGTGCTGCCCGATCAAATTTCTGTTAAAGGCTACGACACCGGTCACCGGAGATTCTGTACATAATGTATTGTGTAATAAATTTACACCCTGGCTACTTCTGCCGCCCTCCCTCGCACGCCAATTTATAGTGGTCGCATTCTAGTATGCCGCGTACACAGATCGTTCTTATAAACATCAAGCCCTGGCGATGACGGTGGTGAGGTAGTTAGCTCGTATCTCGCCGGCCTCTCCGCGTTTGTTTCCACATCCACCTCTCCGTGGACCGCCAAAAATATACACTAGGGCTTAGCAAAGACGCGAACCAACCTTCCGTCATTTACCGCTAGTATTCTATATTTAGCCGAGACTAAAATAAACGCAGGGTCGATTCGGCGCCGACTGATGGCGATAAATGAAGGAAAATGTTTTTATTTGCAATTCGCGATTTACTCGCAATATTTATCTATCGGCAAAGCGATATATTCCACTTTATGGCACTTGGCGCAGGGGACGATGGGTAGGAGGGGGGGAGGGGGCGGTACCTTCACGGAACTGTTTGCAGGAGAGTTTTTCTAAATGTTTTTCCATCACAACCCTTTGAGTGCCATTAGGGGTCGGAGCAAATGGAGATTTATGGAAATCACCCACCTGAGAGAAGGTACGCCCTTCCCCCCCCCCGCTGCCTCCGGGATTTACGGTGAGGATTTTTGCCGCGGGGGGTCCCTGATACAAAACACACACTCACGTTCCACGTTGTAAATTGTGAAAACGATCATCAGCGACCTAATGAAGCGATAAACAACGAAATAATCACGCGAATCTAAAAACAGACGCCACCCCCACTAGGGTGTACCTCAATGTGTGGCGAAAAAAAGTATTTCATTTTGAACATATGAGTTAAATAAAGTTGCATTGCGTTTATATGTGGCTTCAAGGAAATGCAAAAAAGTTGCTATACAGGGTGTGATAGAGCTAGTACATAATATTTTACTAGTACTTTACTTTAATATCAATAATTATGGAAATACGCGACATCAAAATTTGTATTTATTTACTATTTTAGACTTATTTTTTATCGAATATGAAAGTTTGATTACCTTCCAATTCCAATTGGAAAAAATTTCCATTGTGTTTTTGCGGGGTTCTTGTTATTTAATTTCATTTGTATTAAAAGGGTAACAGAAATATTAATAAAAGAGATGGTGAATGTAATATTATTAAGCAAGTATATGCGAATTTTTTTTCAGTCAATTTTTGTCAAAAATCTTAATCAATAATACTAATTTATATATTTTTACGTAAACTATAAATTGAGTAAAAAATATTCGATATCAAAAAATCGACAAAAAATCAGAAAAAATATTATATTTTTATGATATTCTGCGTTCTTAGATTAATTTACTCTCTAGGTATAATTATGTAGAATCTGTAAGGCTTAAGAAAGGAAATAAATATATAATTTTTAACTTCTTCTTCAAATGTAGCAAATTTATTTTGTGGTAACATAATTATAATTGATATAAATTAACTTTGTTAAAACCACTTATTTATTGAAAAAATTCAACATGTTTCGAAGCCAATGGCTTCTTCTTCTTGGACGAAATTTTTTTTAAATATGTATACGTAAGTACTTATGGAAATGAATCACTTTCACTGCTTTTTGAATCTCTCTTACAATTTATAGGGGCGCAACTATTAAAATGAAGCCCCTTTGAAATATTTTTTCATGCATAATATTTATTTATGCATGAAAAAATTTATTGTAAATTAAATTTGCCAAAATTGCTTTTAAAAGCTACTAGACATAGATGAAACTCGTTTTAAGTAGACTGGATATGCTCAGAAGGCTGGCTGGAGAGATCCATTTAAAAAATTTCAAAGTCATATTTTGCACAATTGTCAGGAAACAAAATTTAGACTCATTTGAATATAGATCTTGGAAATCTGATTAAAAAACTATTGACTTCCTTTGTGTGGGATACAAGAAATTAAATTAATGATAAATTGTTTGAATATGCGATTGGAATTAAACGTTTTTAATGTCTTATTTACAAAAAAGAACATAATGAAAAAAGTGCATGAAACACAAACGAAACATTTAATTTTTTAAGCACAGAATTCAAAAGACTTCTTTTTGGATTGGACTGTGTGAAGAGTGTCTGACTGAACGTCCGTTCGAATAAATGAGAGACAGACGGTTCGACGGTTCGAGAGAATGTTATAAAATAAGATTAATAATACGCTATCTTGCCGCCCTCTCTTAATAAGCAGCTACCATATCATTAAGTACTATATTTACATTCCGTAATATTGTAACGTGAACTTTTTTTAAATCTGTGGGGTCACGTTCCATAACCAGCGCTGACAACGACTGTTTGCACGGGAAAAATACTAACAGCCGATATAAATCACCAGCAACACGTGTATAAAGAACGCTGACATCGAGCTTCGCACGCAAAAGTAGTAAACGGAGCGAGGTCAAAAATATGATGGTAAAGCAAAGACACGCAGTCATCAGAAATACAAAATTCTAACGCGACGCTTTATACACGACCACGAACAAAGTTGACGGCCCCAGGCGCAATCAGCTGGCACACCGATGACCGCCGATATCTACCAAGATCGAGCGATAAAGCACTCAAAAAGCACAAAGTTAACACCATAAAACTGAGCGCGGCTTTCTGTTCACATCAGCTTTTTTTATCCTGTATTGCATTGTACAAAAGAGAGATCCGGGACACGGTACCCCACAAATCAATTAAGTATCTTGAAGTAGTACAGCGAGTTTAACTAGATTCCCGATACCTACAGCCCTAAGTCCTCTTCCTAAATCAAGGAACGAAAACATCACATTAAGTAAATACCCTTTTTGTCTGTTTGCAACTATTTCAAACAACGATGTACCTAGGGATTCAGCACGTTTTAAGCTTGGTCATTTCTAGGGTCTCTAAAATACTCACTTCACACCTAAAATGGACTAAGCACCTTCTTTCCCTGGACTCGGGCCCTTTATATTGCCAAATCTAAAGGTCGAGGATACGACCTCCGCACTGATAAGGTTAAGTCTAGTCCATTTTGAAGGCAGAAGAGCTTAGATTCAGTAGATTAGAAATTCCTAGAAAAGCGAATATATTCGCATGTAACATATTATTGTAGGAAAAATAATTTCATTTCATTTAAGTAAAGTAATATGAAACATGCATGAGAGATTGTCAAATAATAAATACAAATAAAGAAATTATTAAAAAGTCAAAGAACGATATTGAAATTAGGGCTACCATCAGAAACATTCTGTTAAACTGAGTATGTTTGATACTATTTTAACTATAAGTCTTCTATTTTAAATAACAGTAGGTTCTAACAAAGTGGGTATAACAAAGTGCTAACAAAGGGTAGACCTTGTTCCATTTAAGAAAGTCAATCGAATTAGTTTATGTAAGCCTGCGTAAGAGGCACATTGTTTCGTTGCGTTGGCGTTTATACCAATAAACACCAACACATTGAAACAATGTGTGTCGTACGCATGGCTTACATATACAAATGCGATTGTCCTTCTTAAATGGAAAGAGGTCTACTATTCACGGCGGATAATATTGGCTTCTCCGAGCGGGGGATGAGAGAGTTAGTACGGAAGTGTTAACAAACGGTAATAGAAGCTTAACGATTTTTTTTGGTTTCTTACCGTACAATGCCGGGTATATTAGTCAGCACTTGAGTATTTAAACTTCGATTTAAAATTGAATGTAGAAATCCTTAACCATTAAGTAAGTTTTCAAGAAAAATAAAGAGATTTCTGTTTTCCGTTGAAAAGAAAGAACGTTAATCTTTCTTAGTCAACTTTACACATGTGACGAAAATCTGTTTGCGTCATAAATCATCAGAACTCCACGGCCCTGACGGCAGTCGTCCAGTTTTTGTACCGGGGAAAACATCTTGAATTGGAAGACCAAATAATATATATGTGGCCAGCACAAATAAGAACAATTATTGAGCGATACACAGTATTATTAAAGCTAGCAGAATTCGGCATCAAATTTAGAGCATAAACATCCTTATCAAACCAATTGTTTGTATAATTCTTAATGAAAAAAATTGAATAATTGCAAAGACCACACAAATACATAGACATGAACTAACATAAATTTCTACTACACAGTCTGGTTTTACGGTTGGTTCCTAATACCTTTGACTTATTTAAAAAAATGACTACAAGCTTGTAAATTTTGAAAAAATCGTGTAAAGGTTAAACTATATCCTCTTAAAAAGTATAATGTTTTAGCAAATAAGTCGCGACAAGTCGAACAAGGAACGATTTTACGAACGAAATGTAAAAAATGTCGTATATTATAAAAAATACAATTTATTTACAAGAAGATTTAATTTTGCAAAAATAAATACTATAACTGCATTATGATTGTGTCTAAAACATACGCGAGGGGGACATACATGATTCCGCTGGATTCCAATCCCCTCTCCTAAAGAAAGGATTCAGGTCAACTCTGTAGAATTTTATACTCTATGATTTTAAGGCATTTTAGAAAATAAATTACTGATATTGTAATAAAAATGTGAATTTCTTATCCAAATAGTTACATAATATGTGCATATTGTACAATCGATAATAAATGAAAACTAAGTTCTTTTATTGCTAAGGTAAAATGATCTTCCACGGCCAATGCTTTTCGAATTATTGAATAGTGTAGGGGGCCCCACATTGAACTCCTATATTTTAAAAAAATTTTCGGAATTGATAAAATATGGTAAAAAAAATCCTCAATTATATATGTTACAGACAATGTGTTAAATTAAGATAATGTGTGCAATAACTATGAGTTAACGTATATATTATCTAAAGTTTATGTACACACGATACTAGTTAATGTATACATTATCTAAATTTACACATTGTATGCAATATATACATTAGATAGTGTTGAGCCAGTTCCGTTAGTGACAATACCCGGACCGTTTCTGTGATTCAACTGATTTTTTATGTAAAAAAATTAATTTATTGTTTAACAAAACAAAAGGAACTAGTCTACCACTGTACAACATAAGTTAACTAATTAACCCAAAATACAGTAGGTACACTTGAGCAGTTGAAAATCAAAATCTACCTAACTCCATGAACTATTGTTTTAGCAAATCAAAGAAAACGGTTTCACATCTTGACATAATTCGAGTAAGCTAATTTATCACAAGTAAAGGTTATGATAAGTACTTGATATGATAGTAAACAAATATTTAAAATGCAGGGATGAACTAAGAAAATATATTGATATTTAAATCTAAAACAAAAAAAAAATATGGCGTTTAGGTATATTTTCCTAATCAACGACTCACTTGTGAATTGAACGTTACTTTATGTAAGGAAATGTAAGTAATGTAACGTTCGGGAGCAGCCCAGTCAATTTTCAAAATTAACTACAATGACCGATTGCCGACTCTGAATTTCCCAATAAAATAATAGCACCCGCGTGCTTCACGTGATCAAAGATTAACATTTTTTACATTAAAAAAGGCAGTAACCAATTGAAAATGATAAATAAATAATAAAAAATATGAAATATACACAAAATTAAATTAGGTTCATGTAAAGCCTTAAGAAAATGAAAATATTTTGTCTATCATATTTTATTTTTCATATTTGAAATAAATGAAAAAAATCAAATTATATTTGTAAAGGGGAAATGAAAATTTCACCAAATTATTTCTTTAATAATATTCATTTTATTCATTTAATATAACTTTTATATAAAATTAAATACTGATGTGAGAATATCTCTATCGTGGAAATGCGGAATTTTTTAAAATTGTTATTCATATGGCAGTGCGACAAGTATTTCTTACTGATCACTGTAGCCGTGAAGCAAGAATTTTATCTTTTTTCCGCGACAAATTTATGGAAGTATAGGAAAAAAGTTTTTTAAAAAGGGTGTATATTACCCGTGTCGTTAATAAAGGTCGGTTAACATCCCTTACCCCACTTCCGAAATCCCCCACGTCCGGGATAAAGCCGTCACTCCGGACGGGCGGCCGATAAATCCCCAATAACCTCACAAACCCCCATTACCATATATGTACTCACCTTCATTTACACTCTTTTAGGCTATAATTTATATCCCAGGGGTGCGGCATCAGCAGCGGTCTAAAGCTATGTATTCACTAAATTGTTCCTCAACATCACGCGCGGCGTAGAGTCTACGTGACGTTGCAACGTCGATTATTAAGTCAATGCGCATGCGCTATACCACTCAACATGACATATGACATTAGTGTGGGGAAACGAGATTGTTATCCAACTCTAATTAAGCTGTAATTGCAAGACTGATGTGAGGGCCAACGCCAACAGTGTTCCGCAATATTGTATCTTGCTTGGCTAAGGAAGTTTGTTTATTTATTTGTAATAAATTTGCAAAATCAGTTGTTGTCATTCGAGTATAATTGACAAAAGATCCGTCAGACATTCGAAGATCGCATAGATTATTCATCCTTCTTTTTCTTTGCAGTAAATAATTTCGTACCCACCACCTTTTTCTCCTCTTACGTATCGATAAACTCGTTATAATAAATGATGCGATGATGAGATGATGATGAGATGCGCAACACTAATCATCATAACCTCATCCGGCGACATTTCCGCGACAAGTGATAGTGAGTCCAGGTGTGCACACGTCAAATGACCGCGTCATTGTCTCCGAAATATGAGCGTGGATGTTGATGCGACATGCCGCGTGGAATGTTACGCTATTTGTCCCCTAGTGAATACATGGCTTAAAGCTACACACATATATGACAGCGGACTGTAGAGGCTTTTCAGAGACACGTCTGTCAGAAATACAGGCTTTTCATCAGAGACACGTCTGTCAGAAATACAGGCTTTTCATCAGAGACACGTCTGTCAGAAATACAAGCTTTTCATTAGAGACACGTCTGTCAGAAGTACAGACTTTTCATCGGAGACACGTCTGGCAGAAGTACAGGCTTTTCATCAGAGACACGTCTATCAGAAATACAGGCTTTTTATCAGAGACACGTATGTTAGAAATACAGGCTATTATTCATCAGAGACACGTCTATCAGAAATACGGCTTTTCATCAGAGACACGTCTGTCAGAAATACAGGCTTTTCATCAGAGACACTTCTGTCAGAAATACAGGCTTTTCATCAGAGACACGTCTGTCAGAAGTACAGACTTTTCATCGGAGACACGTCTATCAGAAATACAGGTTTTTCATCAGAGACACGACTGTCAGAAATACAGGCTTTTCATCGGAGACAGTCTGTCAAAAATACAGGCTTTTCATCAGAGAGACGTTTTTTAGAAATACAGGCTTTTCATCAGAGATACGTCTGTCAGAAATAAAGGCTTTTCACCAGAGACACGTTTATCAGAAATTAAAGATTTTCATCAGAGACACGTCTATCAGAGACACGTATGTTAGAAATACAGGCTATTATTCATCAGAGACACGTCTATCAGAAATACGGCTTTTCATCAGAGACACGTCTGTCAGAAATACAGGCTTTTCATCAGAGACACTTCTGTCAGAAATACAGGCTTTTCATCAGAGACACGTCTGTCAGAAGTACAGACTTTTCATCGGAGACACGTCTATCAGAAATACAGGTTTTTCATCAGAGACACGACTGTCAGAAATACAGGCTTTTCATCGGAGACAGTCTGTCAAAAATACAGGCTTTTCATCAGAGAGACGTTTTTTAGAAATACAGGCTTTTCATCAGAGATACGTCTGTCAGAAATAAAGGCTTTTCACCAGAGACACGTTTATCAGAAATTAAAGATTTTCATCAGAGACACGTCTATCAGAAATACAGGATTTTCATCGGAGACAGGTCTGTTAGAAATACAGCCAAAGTGTAAACCGGACGAGGCCTACCAGTGCATGTCATCTCTTCTTCTTCTTCTTCTTCATCAGCCTTCGTCTTTCCACTGCTGGATATAGGCCTCTTCCTTATTTTTCCATTCTTCCCTGTTGTTGGCATTGGCACATAAATTCGGGAAAAAATTCGGAAAAGATAAAACAAATCTCTAAATTGCGACATATAATACAAGAACATTAAGACTTAAAGAAGATCAAATAGCATTGGAACAAGAACTTAAGAATAAAAAATGGGATATGCTAGGCATATGTGAGACAAGGCAGAGAGGAGAAGAAGCAACAACTTTACCATCTGGACACCTCTATAGAAACAACATAGATACCTCAGTTGGAGGAATAGCAATCTTAATAAATAAAAATCTGAAAAGCCGCGTAACAAAAATGAATAGTATATCCCACAGAGTTATCTACATCCTGATTAAATTAAACCAACAATTCACTATACATATCATCCACGCATATGCTCCCACAAGTGCCTCAGATGATGAAGAAATCGAGCAACTTTACGAAGACATCACCAAAGCCAAAAAATCTGAAAAAGCCAAACTAGTCATTATTACTGGCGATTTTAACGCCAAAATTGTGGAGAGGAAACAAGGAGATCCCCATAATATAGGACAGTTTGGATTGGGAAACAGAAATGAAAGGGGCGAAATGTTGCTGGACTATCTACGTAAAGAAGAATTGTACTGTCTAAATACCTTTTATAAAAAATAAACACAAAAGAAGATGGACTTGGAGAAGCCCAGACGGAAAGACCAGAAATGAGATAGACTACATTCTGACAGACAAAAAGAAATATTGTAAGGACGTCTCGGTATTAAATAAATTTGACACAGGCATTGACTATAGATTAGTTAGGGCATTTTTTAATGTAAATACAAAAATGGAAAAGAAATCTTTGACAAACAGAAAAAGTCACACAATACCAACATTAGATTTATTAACTAGAAACAAAGATACTTTTCAAGAAACACTTGTAAATAAACTAGAAGGAGAAAGAGATCTTGAACAAATAGAAAAGACAATCTTAACAATAAACTAACATCAATTATCCAAACATCTGTAAAAAAGATTTCATATAGACAACAAAAAAATAACAGCAAATTAACAAATAGCACACTCACTCTAATTGAAAAACGAAAAACCCTTTCTGGAGACTCAGATGAATATAAGATCATTAACAAAACTATCAGAAAGGAAATTAGAAAAGATATTTGATGCTATAACACAAAAATAATTTCGCAAACAATAGAAACTAATAAAAATATGAAAGTCTTAAAACGGATAAAATCTCAAGGATAACATAACATAACTGAAATAAAATATGAAAATAGAATTATTGTAAGAGACAAGGAATCTATATCAAAAACCATTGAAAAATTTTACTCAGAACTCTACACATCGCGAATCAACCAAAATGAGGTAAAAGAAAGATGCATTTTGAATGTAGGATCCGAAGAATTACCAGAAATAGAAATCGAAGAGATTTAAAATGCCTTAAAGCAAATGAAAAAAAATAAGGCTCCGGGTACAGATCAAATAACAAGCGATATGCTAAAACTAGGGGGAAGAAAATTGATAGAAGCCGTAAAAATACTATTAGACAAATGTCTAGAAGAAGGAAAAATACCTTGTGATTGGCGTATCATCTCAGTAGACGACATTGTCATTTGGGACTGCAGAAGCGGTAAAAATTACACGTAATCAAGGATTTTGCAGCACTCTGCACATTTCACAGTAAATTAGATACCAAGTGTCTGTAATATATTATGAAAGTAAATTAAAAACTTCATGAAAATTGAGAGTATAAAAGTGCGCGCCAGACTCGTGGCAAAACACTTCTTATTGGGACGTTCTGGCGAAACCACAGATAAAACGAAACGGTAGAAGCGACCAACAGCGATTCAATGTGCTAGCTAAATATCAGTTACAATGTTTGGCGGAGTGGTCAAGACGATCTGGTGGTCGGTGATTTGAGTCCCATTCCAGGACACCAGCAAGTTAGTTTTATTTTCATAGTACAAGCGTTTAGATTATTTTGAAAATATTAAGAATATTGATGCGACATGTATTCCGCTATCGCAAATCTACTTTAAAAAAAATAATACCTAAAAAACGACGGGCGATTTCAGTGAGGATATTGCCATGCGATAAAGTACTTATCAACGTATGAGAAGTGTTTAATAGTAATCAGAGCAATACAAACGATCATTTTTGTCTTGATATTAGCTTGTGTGTGAGGATTTTGTGCATTACACATCCGCTCTCGCTGTGTGTCCCGCTCACTGCAATCTGTTTAATCTTCTCCGTTCTCTGATAAGTTTATCTCCTAGGGGGCGGAAACCTTCCATAATAATTTCCTATCCTCTTTTCTTGCATGTTGTCAAAATGTCAGCCCTGATGATGAATCCTGCAAAAGGATCTGAAACGTCGGCTAGAAAGGTCGTAAAAATACGGCATAATACCCAAGGAAATGCAAACTAGATGAATAATGATGCTCTAAAACTGTAATATAAATTAAAGTATGCAAACTTTAAATACTAATTTCAATTTAAAATTCTCAATTAAAATTCTGGTTAGGATATTAATTTATATTTAAAAGATATACAGTGTTCAGTAGAGCCTTTTTAGTAGTCCCAGGATTGCCAAACACCCATTTAATAATGATAAATTTATACAATTTTATTATTAATGGATCAATGTTAACTTTGTAGATATTATTGAGGATATTTAAAGAACTATATTTACTCTACTTGAGTTAAATTATATGTGTTATTTATATTTTAATAAGTGAGTCAGAGAACTTTTCATTACCAAGTGAAGTTTTAAAGTAACTACAATCAAATATATAAAACATGGCCTTAGGTGGAAATACAAATAATTAATTAGATATTGACAAATAGCACGGCTACAGACGTACGCTTCCTTTTGTCAGTCCTTAATTAATTATATAATTAACTTTGTATTTAGCTGCGTTAGTCAAACATTTAATTCAACCGATTTTGGAAAAATATTTCCCTTCATCAGGATAGTAAAAAAGTAATATAAAGTTATTAACTTTTAATTAAAATAAAATATAGAAGTTTCACAGGGACGAAGATAATTTATATGGAAAATGTGTATGGAGGAGTTTATAGGGTGGCCGCAGAGCTTATTACCGTCATGAGCTGGTTTAAGTGATCACTTTACGTAATGCAACGTTAACTAATTCCATCGAAAGAACATCCATAAGTTATTGTTTTACTTTTAAAATTGTATGTATGTTCTATTATCTGT
The DNA here is from genome assembly GCA_016648135.1 of Agrypnia vestita. NCBI lineage: Eukaryota > Metazoa > Arthropoda > Insecta > Trichoptera > Phryganeidae > Agrypnia > Agrypnia vestita. Next base: position 303,535 of record JADDOH010001944.1, read on the forward strand.
AGAGTACAGATAATAGAACATACATTCAAATATTTGAAGGGGCAATGCTAGAGATATATATGGTCTTTCCCATGACATAGTATATATAGATTTCGCTGCTGGTAATGATACCTCTTTATTTTTAAAGTGGAATATTAATCAATATTACATACAAATGATGTTCTTCTAAGTTATTTAATCATGTACACTAGAATATGCCTGAAAATTATTATATTAAATTTTTTTAACTTCTTTTAAAAATCAGTACATATTTTTAACAATATATTTACATGAATGTATATTCTGACAGCATAATTACTGGATTTGATCCAAGAGGCATAATCATTAATTAAGATAAATTATAGAAGTCACGCACAGACGAAGCTATTTATATGGGAAACCTGTTTCTATTATAGTCTTTTGTTTAAAAAATTGGCGGATGTAATATTATTTATAAAACGGAAAGTTTGTTTGCCTGTAGGTACGCCATGAATTTGCACAACTTAGGACTGGCTGCATTAATTTTTTTTTGTCAAAACCATCGATTTTTGCGTTTATCATCAATCAAAAATTGTATATACTCTAAGAATTAAACGACCCGTTTTCGTAAAAATCTATGCTTTTAATGAAAGATTCCTGTAAAATAAGTTGATGCAAATTTCTCGAAAGTGTTACTCAGCAATAATAAAGAATTTATAGACGAGTGACAAAATGCGAAACAGTATGAATTCAAGACTAGTGTTATTTAATAAATCGTTACTTAATTTCCTGTGTTTTTATTTGTCTCCCAAAGCTACGACCCGTAAAAATAAAAATACTGTCTCTTACATCTTGATCATGGTCAAGCTGGTTAACTCTTAAAAGACTGTGCTAAAAAGTACCTTCGGGAACGATGGTGTAACACAATGTTACATGATTAAAAATCGACATCGTTTTTAATATGTGGAAAAAAAAAGTTTTTTTCAATACAGATAAGACTTTTTAAAGGTCCCATTATGTAAGTTAAACATACTTGCATTATTTTAGTTAATTATCATAAAATAATGGCATATCGAATTTGCGTGCGCTCACGCCGACGTATCATTACCAAATAAATTCAACGACGCGGCGACTGCAGTCCGTCTTTGTCTAACGCACGTTACGCGACTCTACCGTGCTCTTTCGATATTGTTTTCCCTTTCATCGAAACCCACGTCACCGAAAGCAACCGCCATCTCTGTCCTACCTGAAACGAGTGGTATTGTTGTGCCCTTTCTTGCTCGATTTAACTCCGATGTGCAATATTCTGCTTTCTTTTACACACTGGACGAAAATACAAGAGTAATGAATAAATATTTTTTAATTAAAAAAATCCGTGCATTCGTAACAGTTGAATTTAGTTATTTTGGTGTGAAAATGTCTATTTGATGATTACAAATAATGTGACGCTTTAGTTTTGGTAAATAAGGTAGATATTTCATATTTTCTATGACATGTAGACCTACGTTACATCACCGACACACAGGAGTTAATTTGAAAGCTCGCTTTGTCTTTTCGCATTTGAAGACCCCATGGCAAGAAGTTGTTAACTAACATTTTTGTCAAAAATGAGTTAATAAGCTGTCTAAACTAAATATTGAACGCTCTTTCCGTTGGAAATAAGTTCAGAACTTAAAAATAATTAGAACATGTTCAAATCATAGGGATGATGTTAACTACACTTTTTCATAAAAATTTAGTTACTGATGGGAAGAACATTTTATCTTCAATAATAGCATGTTCAATGATCATGCCATCATTCTGAAATTAACACGCCTTTAATTTGATTGGAATATTTATGGTTAATATAAATTTTACTCTGGCAGTACCGACATTAATTTGTTTTTATTTGAAGATTTTTATAATATGTACTTATATATTATTTTTCAATAATTTTAAATGGTACATACCATGTTTTGTATTATTAATTAACATGCCAGGTATTTTGTAATTTTGGATAATGGATGGTAAAAACGGAAAGAATTTGAAGGGTTGTTTGATGTTCGTGTTTTACCAATTTTAAAAAGCTGTTATTCTATTAAAAATGAGTTCCAGAGGCGAAAAAATGGTTGTTAACTACATTTTTTAAGGGAAAATTGGTATATTTTTATTTTTTTGTGCATAAATGCTTTTTTTTCTTTGTAAATATTTTTTTGATATTTTAGTGACATAAATCAACGAAAATTTATCTTGAATTAGCAATAAACATATTTTTCAAAGGCGTAATGCAAATGTATGATTATCTAAAAATGAATGGAATGCTAGTTAACAACTCTTGCCATGGGGTCTTCATTTGTAAATAAGACTGTATTTTAAAAGCAAGCTCTTAAATTATTTATTTTTGACCTCGGCTGTAAATTACCTTTCGCCTAATTAGAGGCCATTTCCGCGGCTAATTTCTCCGGCTCCGCGCAGGTAACCAACGTTGACAGGTAACGTTCGCTGGCCAAGCTGCGCCACCCGCGATTACATCAATGCCTACAAATACTAAGCACTAACCTAGTTTCCAACAGTTAATCCACTCACAAAATCTAGGGTTATTTTTGCCTCGGACTAAATGTACTCCTAAAGTTAATTCACAAATAGCTAATGCAGAATGTTTCTTATTGAAACAATCTCCAAGTGAAATAGTTTTCCATAATACCTCCTTCATAAGAAATGTTATTCGTGTTAGGGAATATTCTTTACAAATATTTTTGTAGGTAAAAGATAAACGTCGGTAGTCACCAACTTGTGGTGATCGATGAATGAGGAGAAGGTTGTTTTATGGTCACCACCCGTTATGTAACGGGAATTTTCCAAAGTCATGGAATGTTTGATTAATTTATTTACTCATAAAACAATTACAAGTTATACATAATTACGAAAATAAAGACTCAACGGAATAGGGCCTCCGGCCTACGCTGGGGTAGTTGAGAGACTGACATGCCCGTACAGGGCGTTGGCTAGTTTTATATGTTTTGAGAACAAAGAACTCTCTTGAATACGCTGGGGTAGTTGAGAGACTGACATGCCCGTACAGGGCGTTGGCTAGTTTTATATGTTTTGAGAACAAAGAACTCTCTTGAAGTCTAGCTGTGTGTGTGCTGACGATGCGATGACCTGTATCGACGGCTCGTGTACCCTGCTGTGCCTATGTATGTTGGTTATGTATGAGATGCCATATATTAATGCTTCACTTGATGGTGACCGGTTCCGAGCGAGGGAGTCACCCAGTACCAGCAGTACCTGATTTTTACTGGGAAAGCTCACCGAAGCACTGGCTGCGTGCGCAAGTAGCCTACCGTCAATTAATTATAATATAAAGTTTTCACGGGGAACACGTTTAATTATTCTAAATCAAAAAATTATGTCTTTCAAACTTTTCTATGGTATCTATACGTTATTTTGTCAAAATCAAACTATGTAGATAAATTAATATCAATTAGAAAGATTAACAACAACAAAATACTTGGATACCACCGGGATTCAAACCCGATTTTTTTACATTCAGAGGAATAGATAAAATTTGAATTGCTTGCTTTGAATTGGTGTAGTGGTCACGATGCTCGCCTTGATTTGATGATGATGATGGTGGTTCGAGCCCCATTCCAGGACACCAGCAAAATAATCCTGTTTTCACAGCATGAGCGTTTAGCTTATTTTGGAAATAGGATATTAACAAAAAATTATGTTATGTAGTGGAGTTAGTCAATTTGGCAGCAGTCAATGTATGTATATTTATATTTCTATAGAGTTTTTCATTGCACTAAGTGCAGTAGACTGTAAAAAATAGTCTTCTTTCAAGGCGAAATTTCTAAACGTGTAAGCTGAATGGTGAACAGAATGAAGTAGGCAGATAAAGTATATCGTCTAGACTGTCGCTAGACAAAAACATTATTAAAGGTTGTTCAAAACTATTCTTAATCTAGTCACGCTTCAAGACTGAGGATGGAATAACAAAAACATCCCTTAAGATTCAAATATTGTTTTGACTCTGTGAATAAAATAATTGCGTCAACTTGTCATTTAGAGATTATTTAAGTTTCTTTATCGGTCTGAGATTTTATAATCTGGGCAATTTGGTGTAACTTTCTCAGACGACAATCAAAATCTTAATAAAAGTAAGGAATAGGGATTAAAATCATATAATAAAATGAAATAATATATTTTTATGTATGTTTTTTGTTTTAGTGTTTGAAGAACACAATTTCTGGATTTTGTAAGACAAAGCTGTTCGTATGAGATTATGTATGAATATTTTTATTTTGAGTTTACATGCTAATGATCTGTCTTAAGTATCATTCACTAGCGGTGATATTTGGATACTGTTTCATAGGAATAACAAATTTCAACAATAGATGTAGTTGTATCAAATAAATAATGTAAATGAGGTATACATATGGAAATAAAAACACATGTTTTTGAGTTATGCATTTTTATTTTTCTCGAGACACATTTCGCCTTATGAACACATTATCAGTCTCATAAGGCAAAACGCGTCTCTTAAAAATTAAAATGTAGTATTAAAAAATAAGTGTTTTTAATTCCTCGAGTATGAATAAGGTGTTCTATAAACTGACCTCCGAAACAAAAAAAAAGTAAATGAGGTGCATAAATAAAATATGTTTATACAATTTTCCAAATTTGATAGATGTTTGTGTGATAGGTGCTTGTGTGAAATCCGTATGCATTACATTGTCAATTACATAAGTTTATTAATTTAATTTGTCTCTGTTTCAGTACAGACAGGTTGAAAGCCCTGTAAATGTCCAATAAAGACTTCCATACATATTTTCCCACATTAATAAGTTTGTCTCGTGAGACATAATAATTTATCTTGATTAAAATGAAATACGTGTTCCCTTAGAAAAACATTATAAATGGAATATTCTTGTTCTTCATCATGTGCAAGCGTCGGATATGTCTGAAACATCTGAAATGTTTGAAGCATCTGATATGCTTGAAATTTCGTGCAAATACATCTCCATTTCTCCTTATTCTTTTATTCCTTACTCTTTTATTTGGTATGCCAATATTGTAGAAGGCTGTATACCAGATTGCTTTCCCTCAACAATTCCTGTGATCATGAGCTTTTTAGTATTTCCATCGTTTACTCTGGCAATGTTTTTCAAATGTCCAAGAGATCTGTTGCATATTGTTTTTTAAATGTCCAAATTCCTGTGATCATGAGCTTTTTAGTATTTCCATCGTTTACTCTGGCAATGTTTTTCAAATGTCCAAGAGATCTGTTGCATATTTTTTTTTTTTTTTTTTTTTTTTAAATTAAATAAAGATGTGAACACGGAAATACGTGTCACATCAATATTCTTACTATTTTCAAACTAAGCTAAGCGCTTGTACTATGAAAATAGGACTAACTTGCTAGTCTGGAGTGAGGATCGAACCCGCAACCTTTGGATCACGAGGCCAGTGTCCTAACCACAAGACCAACAAGCTACTCAAATAATATAATATTGTATCCTAACTCCCGAAGAAATGAGACATTTGAAGTCCACAAGATATGTAGCATCATTAAGCACTACATATTAAAAGCATCTAATACGCTCCTTCTTTGCATCTCGCTGTGGTAGATTTGTATCCGCCTAGAGAGAGACTTGTATCACATCAATATCTTTACTGTTACTTACTGTAAAACTATACTAAACGCCCGTTCTACGAAAATGGGACTAATCATTCATAATTATGGCCATCATTCATAATTACAAGGTCGTACGAGGCAACGTAACAATAATCGCTGACGCGAACACTTGAATCGACTCGCTGATGAAAAAATTGACAATATCGGATGCGGCCGCTTCCTACAAGGCACCAACTCGCTGATAAGGCGTTTTTTTTTTCAGAATCGATAAGTATATACCTCCGAATCAATTCATATAAAAAATGCAGTAATTTCCAGCACTCCGACATGGCAGGGACACACTGTAGGTCTCGCCCGCGATGCACCACCGATACCGCCACGGCTCTCTCTACGCCGCGCCGGCTAGCTGGAGTTGCTCACTGGCTACGACCTTACAGTCACCCTCTCGACTCACTCGAGGTACATGGCCTCGACAGTCCAACTGTACTCCCGGACTCTACGGTCCTCGGCTGCAGACTTCAGCGCCGCTTCCTCGCCTGTAAACCTTCATCGACTCTTTCCGGACAATAAAACGCCCCCACCACACTCCCCAAAAGACTAACAAGATAATCTCGATTTTATGTATGTATCGATTACGTACCAATTCAATAAAATAACCTATTAAATTCAAATTAGATTGTCCTCGTAATCCCTTCCAGTGGAAAAAATATTCATGGATATTATTATTATCAAAAAAATGTCTCCGTGAAAGCGGTAAATTTGTATTCAACGCAGACATCGATTGATCTTTCTACCCGGGCTCATTAGACGACCAAGAAATACGCATTATTTTATACGCCGCGTAATAGAATCGTGATCACAATACTCATCCCAGAGCACGCGTGCTTAAGACCTCGCCAATGCGAATTCGATTTGCGCGAAAATCAATCAACGCGCTCGAGCGACTTGAAATTATTTCCCATTTTAAGCGGCTGTTGACGATACTACAAAGGGCCAACTTTTGTTAAAAAATATTAAGATGCGTACGTGGGATACGTGACAAATCAATACTCTTAGTATTTTGAAATTTAGCTGTGATATTAAGATTGCTTGCTGGTCTCCTGAAAGGAGGCTCGATCCCCCAACCATCGGATCACTAGGCTAGCGTTTCAATCATTTGACCAACACGTAAATTGCACGAGGTTGATTAATGCGATTCTTTATGTGAATAGAAGAATAAAAAAAATTTACTACATGAATAAATTTCGAAAACATTTTTTTCGTATAAATTTTTTTTTACTATAAAGTAGTTACGAATGTTACGTGACGCTATGAGGAGAGATAGAAAGATAGACGGCCGGACACAAAGATAATGATATTATTATAATTGGGATTGCATTCCAGACAGAAAAAAGGTCAGAAATGTTTACAAAAAGCACATTTTGGAGTCGCTTGTACCCATAACTATTCATTTTAGGACATAGATGTCGAACATTTTCCTCTCATCATTTTACTAGGAAGGTAAGGTAGTGTAGACTAGCTCTGATACCCCCAGAATTTGCAAATACATAGACTTCAAATTAACAGAGCGAATAAAGAACAGTTGATAGAATGAAAAGGGTCGCTAAGATTTGGTCATGTGGAACCTACGAGCGGCGCGGCGATAGAAAGGTAAAAAATATATATGTGGCGTGTATTGAAGGAAAAAAATAGCCTGTTAATTTTATTTAAATAAAATAATGGTCACAAGCATTTAAAAATAAACAGGGTGCTAATTTTCACATAATATAATAGTCGACGGGAATTATGCTCGTCAAATCGGGATCTTCAAAATTCGCTTCGCGCTTAGCGATTTCGCCTGGCGCGAGTAATCACAGGGCGAATTAATCGCGTTAGATGATGTTTCCCTGTTTTATGTAATGCGAATGATAATAGTCACCAAATTACATTTTCTCGTCTTCTCTCTCCATTCCTCCAAACTTTCCGCGAGCCGAGGATTAAAATGATGAAATTTAATTGGACACCAGAAGAAAAATAATATTATTTTCAAAGATAACCGGGGAGGCGGATATAAGCGTTATTGTTGCCAAATCTTACCGTTAGATGGTTTAAAGTATCGTCATTTCGATTAGTTTGTCATTTGGACACGAAGTTGGCTTCGGTTAAACTGAATGAGCATTTTAAACTTAATCTAGACTTATAAAACTCAATGTCTGTCTGTCTGCTTTCTGTCTGTCTGTCTGTCTGTCTGTTCTCTATACAAATCCACACCATTTGTCCGATTCGATTAAAATTTTTGTATACTTATGCTTTGGGACCCGACGGGTAACATATGCAACACTCCAAACGTGTCGAATTTTGCTCATATCGAACGTCGTATGGAGTGGAGACTATGGTCCTTACAAATAAAAGTGTAGAAATGCTCAAATGCACGCAACTGCTTGGAGTAAGCATATGAGACAGAATTAGAAATGACGAAATTAGGCGCGAAACTAGAGTAGTGGATATCATGGATCGTGTAGCGAAGCTAAAATGGCAATTAGCAGGACATGTTGCAAGGAAGGATGCTACAAGATGGCCTCCCAGAGTTCTGAAATGGAGACCTTGAGGGAATAAAAGAGGCATCGGAAGACCTCAAAAGAGATGGGCCGACGATATAGCCGCTGTGGGGGGAAAAAAATGGCTACAATTAGTGAACAATAAGGAAGGATGGAAAGAGAAGGAAGAGGCCTGTATCCAGCAGTGGAAGACGAAGGCTGATGAAGAAGTTGAACCAATTTCACGATGGTCTCTAAGTATGTTTCCTGATCAAAATTACAATAGTACATACTACTGAAATTTATATCACTGTGTCTCATTCAGTGGACACAAATGTCTCAGAATGTAGATATAAATTACACAACGATAGACCATCTATATTTTTAACATCTCCCCTAAAATTTGCCAGAACTAAACGTATCTTGCCGTAAACTAAATAAACCGATAATTTACCAAAGTGGAAAAACTCACCCGCGGATTATTTTAAATTCTTCCAACATTTCTGGCGGACCCGTAACAGTTGGCATTTTTTCGTTCGGAAAGTTTGATGGGAAACGCAAAGTCTTTAATCAAGAGAATTCTTTTATCTTCAAATGTCGGAATTCTTTAGGGGCGGGAAGAAAGGATTCGCGCCCATCCCCGCTGGGGAAGTTTATGGCCGCAATGAAGATTTCTATAATTGCCTTTGAAATATGACTCTTGGCCAAATAATAAGGGGTGTGATTGTCTTTAATTTTAAGGGTCCCGCTGAGAATGATATCTTTCTCCGGATGGGCCTATTAAGATAGTCGCTCCGAATATTGATGACGATGAATTCATTTTGCGTAAAGAATTAATTCATCTATGGTAAAATAGTTATAATCGTCATCACATCACAACGCCTGGCGAGTCCTGGCTTTCTCCTATTTCTATATTAATATCTATCATTACAAACCATTTATATTCAGTGCTATGTTTCTAAAAGAGATTATATCTATATTATTTTTATTTCATGGTAATTTTTTTTTTCATCCATTGAAGACAATAGGTAGTTGCATCAAATATGTAAAATAAGTGACAAATATATTTCGGGTGAAAGGTGAAAGGTTGTCGGTTTTGCTTGCCCAACGTAAATTGGCGTGCGGCGACTTTGGAACCACTCGCCCTGCCGTTCAGATCAATTTCGTATTTGCTCGGAAACTGTGACATCTTGATTACCAATATACACTGAATTATTTAGTCTGGGATGGTGCAAGAACAATTGCCAAAGAATCATTAAAGTTTTGCGAAGTTGAAAAAGCAAATAATGGACCGATATGTCCGTTTGACAGAATGACAGATAGAGCGGCCGCTATTACTGTTTCGTTTCTTTAGTGTTGTCTGACCAAATTTCCATTCAAGGCTCTGACACCGTCACCCGACATTCTGTACATTTACACCCTGTCAACTTCTGTTACGCGACAGGGACGCCCTCTCTCGCACGCCAATTCATAGTGGTACATAGTCACTAATTTGTCGTGATCGATGAATGAGGAGAAAGCTGCTTTAGGGTCACTAATCGTCTTGCAACGGGAATTCTTCAAAGTCGTGAAATGTTTGATGATTTTATTCGCTCGACAAAACGATTACAAGTCAAACATAATTACGATAATAAAGGCAATGATAAAGACTCGACGGACCAGGATCTCCGGCCTACGCCGGGGGTCGTTGAGAGACTGACATGCCCGTACAGGGCGTTAGCTAGTTTCATATGTTTTTCGAACAAAGAACTTTCTTGAAGTTTAAGTGTGTGTGCATGCTGACAATGTCCGGGCATCGTGCTGTGTCCCTGCCTCAGTTTTGTTTACGTGGCAGACTCGCCACGTTTGTGTGTTTATATATATATATATAAATATACAACTTTCAAAAATTTGAAAGATGTAAGGTTGCTTTTGGGTTGAATCATGAACGTTGCCTTAAAACTCAATTTTATGTATTCATGCCTAGAATATCACATCCACCTCCTCCGTACTTCAAAGAAAATTGTTATATCAATTTAAAAAGATTGTTTCTTTCATTTCAAAATATGCCTATAAAGAACGAAGCGTTTAACAGAGTTCTGTACTCCATTTACCCATACTCATATTTTCCCACGCATTTTCCAGCCACTGTCTTCCTTTCAAGTTTCCTTTAAATAATGATGGATATTTTAAAAATCGCTTTATTATTCTTGGAAAATTATGCAGCCCTCTCCCCAAGAAGGCTGTGTCGGTCGAGGGTGGTTGTACACTTAGAGTATATGTTGTACACTAAACCTTTTTTAGGATCGCGCCTGGAATATATTCTATTCATTTTTATACAAGCTGCATAGTTTTTCTTTTATATCCTTTGGCAGAATTGTTATTTTTTCGGTTTGTTCGGAGGGAAAAATAATGGATTTGTAGAAAATCAAAGTTATCTATGAATAAATTTATTTAATTAAATTTTAAAAAAATTATTGGGGTAGAATGTCTTTATTTGAAAATATACGAGATTAAGTGTACCAAAGATAACTCTATTGCATGAAAACTAATACAGTGTTTCGGGGTTATAATTTTTTTGATGTTATAACAATATATTTGTTCATATTTTTTTAAGGAAATGCTTCAAGAGTAAATGAATTTATCATAATAAAATTGATTAAAATACTGTTTAGCTAAGGGTTTTCCAAAATTATTTAATAAGTTTAATTAAGTTTTATTTAACAAACTCGAGAGCAAATACGAAAATCGTGTACTAGGGCCTCTTAATATTTATATTTTCTTAATTTTTTTAAACAATGTTCAGTGTATTACTTTTGTATAAGAAAAAAAAAGATCTATCTAAGGTATCGTTCTAAAAAAATTATACTTTACCATACACATTTTGATATACATGAATAATAAAAACATACATTTTCGAACAAAAATTTCGAAATATGCAGTGAACGTCCGGCCTTAATATTTATATGATATAAGTTTACTTGTCTCGAAGCATCAAAGGTTTTTTTTTGTTTTTGGTTTTGTCACGCTCGTCGCGATATTTACACAATTACAATACAAAGTTCGTTTAGGTCAACGCAATTGTTTTCGGCTGGAAGCATTATTTCTATTACGTGATGGAGAAATCGAACCACTGCTTCTTGTTCCATAGATTTCAATTTTAAATAATATTTGAAAAAAATATTATAAATAATTATAAAAGATTATACCTACTTAAGTGATACATTCAATGGGTTTATATTCTCGACAAGATTAAAACAGTAAAAAACCTGTTACTGATTTTATAATTGATAGCTTGACCACAACTGATAAATGTTTTAATAAAAAATGGTGTAAACTTAAAATTGTAAAAAATGTAAAAAATTACGAAAAATATAATGTTCAAAATTAACCAGCGCTTGTGGCAACTTAAAAACTTTTCTGGTTGTTCCAAAAAGTATTTTACTTATTTTATTATACAATGCGAAGATAAGTTTTTATTGCAATAAGGCATTGTAATAAAAAACCTTTTTTTGTTTCACCCTTATGTTCGAGTAGGTACATGTGGACAAATAAGATCCTGACGAAACATGATAAAAGGGTGCTATATACGTTTTTTAGAATTTGAGAAATGAGGGGGTTGGCCGAGTTCAGTGGGAGAGGTTAATGTTTAAGTGGTGTTGAAGTTTTGTATTTGTGCATCGCCGCACACGTAAATCAGTTAGGGCCGGTCTTATAAACGAAAGACCAAATATCCGTTAGTAAATCGACAATTAACGGACCGATTGCCGTTCGTTAGTAAATATTACTTATAAAACTTTTTTGATCGTCCGTAAGTATCGCAATATCGTACTGCTCTTGTCTATGATTTAGGGCTGTCAGAGGCGAATTATATCTCTTTTCTATGGAAACTAAACATAAATTCTATAAACATAAATTAAAATTTCTCGCTCGCACCGGATTTTTGGGACACTTCCCACAACACTACACTGGCAGAAACCCCAATAAAGTCTCCAGCAGATAATAATATTGCCAAGAGCATAGAATCTCAAGGCAACAAGCAATTGTGTGGTTGGTGATAATGTCAAATTCCTACGCGTGCGCCTTTTTAAATTTTGCCCAATAACTTCTAGAACCTCTTAAGCAGACCTTTTTGACGAGCGAAAACGGTAGATAAAATCTTAGTCATCTAAAATATTAAAATAATCCACACGTATTGAACACTCTGTCGTCGAATTTGTTCTTCATTCGACGAACTTGCTAGCTCGATATCGCCATCTGAAAACATTTTTCCTTGAAAATGTAGCAGCAGTCAGCACAGTATTTATGTACATGTTAGACAAACAGCATGAAACGCTAATTGACAACGGATCTAACCTTAAAAAATAATACGTCAATCTGTCATACTTCTGTCAATTTCAACTAACGGATGGTAAACTGATAGTTCGACTGTCGGTAAAATTTTACTAAAATTTGACTAACGGTTTGTTATAAGACGAAAAATTTGACATTTGTATCAAATTTAAGTTTATTTGGTCTGAAATTTAACTAAAGGACGTTTATAAGACCGGCCCTAAGTCGATAATATAATACAACCACAGCCAAAACAACCAAACAGTAGCGCTGATGTCCTTCGCTGAAGAAAACTGAAGGCGAGCGATGGAATGAAGATTGATGTCTTTATAATGTTCCGCTGCAAATATTACTAAGGGATGGCATTTTTCTATGCTGAAGAATGTTTTAAGGATTTTATAGATTTTAATTAAATATTCAACCGAATTAAATTAAATCTCCGCAAATTATTTCCGACAAGCAGGTAATAATTTTTAAATTATTATTTCATTCTATTTTTGTTTCGGAGGTAAGCTTATAGAACTCCATAATCACATACGAGTATATAGAAATAAAAGCAATTATTTTTTAGTTCTACTTTTTGATTTTTATCAGACGCGTTTTGCCTTATGAGGGCATAATCAATCAGAGATTGATTTCATAAAAATTAGAATGTAGAACAAAAAAACAATTGATTTTATTTCCATTTGTCTAAATTTTATTTGTGCAAATTATTTTTATTTGCACTTAATGAATTACGTATATGTAAATATTATTTAATTAAAATAAAACACAAATCACTTTGTTTTCACCACTTTATTAGAAATAATATCTACATATTTCGAGAACAATGTTTATTTCTTCAGGATTGTTTGTGTAGATGTAGATTTAATATCTAATAATAATAAAGCGGTGAAAACAAAATGATATGTGTTTTATTTCAATAATAATGTCACTTCAAAGTTTCAACCTTCATTCAGAAGAAAAAATATTCTTTGAACAATTATTATTTTATTGTAAAATTTTTGAAAAAAAAAGTTGGCGTTACATCTATCCCAATGCAGCTAGTTTGCTGTGACTAAAATGCAACATCCCATAGAATAAACAGAAACAGAAAAAATGTAATTTAATTTTTAAGAAATTAAATATATGTAATGTAGCACATCTTATTTGGAAGAAAGTTTTTTGTAAAAATGGAGCAGTTAAAAAAAATTAAGATAATTTTTTTTTAATACACGATTGTTATTGACAAATGACTGATTCAATTATAAAATCCATATACTACCTCACATATATTTCATTTTTAACAAGCGTATGACATTATTTTCTGTCTTGGGAAACGTGCAACGTAGACTATTGCATATCGGTCACGGCGGAGGAGCTCCATGGATGACATGATGAGGTCATTTAATTTTTTTTCAAAAATATGTCATTAAAATAATAGTTTAACATGTACCTTAATAAGTCTCATAAAAATATTTATTATGTTGTAAAAAATCAATCGATTTCAACAAAGTAATGTAATTTCAGTTTCAGTTCAGCTGTTCAAAAGTTCAGAAGAATTTTACCTATTTTGATGTTAAAATAAAACACAAATTACTTTGTTTTCATCACTAAATTAGATTAAAAAATCTACATGTTTCGAGAACAATGTTCTCTTCGTCAGGATTATTGTGGACATGCTTTGTACCTTCCATGTAATTAAAAGGCTTTGCGTAGATTTCTACGAGAGTTATTTCAATATCATTTTAATTATACCCGATTTTGAGCAGTTAACGTCGGCGCCCAGGTAAATTCCATTTTAATTAGTTTCCCAGCAATGCTGATTATAACAATCATTCTAAAAAATATAAAGCATGTCCTACAATACAAATAATATTACAAAATTGTATATTTTTGACCATTTTCTCAAATAAACCGTATCATCTATTTTGAGGTCGTCGTTGCTTATATATTACGTACTTATTTTGTTACCGGATTTTTTTAAAAATACTGATTTGCTTACTTAATTCTAACAGTAAAATTTTAATGTACGTTAGGAGAATTTAACGACAGAGATTTACCGCAAAGTATCCTACTCAAATAAAAATGTCTACCATTCCCGGCTGTTTAGCATAATCAATTCCAATTTAATTCCATAAAGTGCATTTTGATATTGTTTATGTGCGTGGATTTTAGGTGCGCAGGGAAACGATTGTAATCTAAAACAATCATATTGCATCGCAAAGTAACTGTCATATATTTCAGAGGATTATGAAGTGGTTTATGGTAATGGAGATATGAACGCGTCCGACAGGAGCGCGGACCGCACGTTTATATGGCCTATTCAATAGTGTGCTCGCTGCCTCGCATTTGAGTAACTCGTAGAAAGCGACTACGTACCTGACTCGATTGATCAAATTCATTTCGATACAGAGATAAGTTTTCCTGTCTGTCTTACATTGTGCCTTACTGCTTGCAACCCTTAACGCAACACTCGCGATACTTACACCACCTTTTCGAACACCGAAGAGAGCACGGACGCTAGAAGCGGGTCCCTTTCTAAATATTGCAGCCCTCTAGATTGGTAACGCCTACCACCATATCAAACCCTCTGTAGGTTTTTTAAAAGATAAATAAACTGGAAACGTGATTTTCGGTTAAGTATCATTTCAAATATCACGAATAACAATTTAGAAAGATTGTTATAATCAGCATTGCTGGGAGACTAATTTAAATGGAATTACCTGGGCGCCGACGTTAACTGCTCAAAATCGGGTATAATTAAAATGATATTGAAATAACTCTCATAGAAATCTACGCAAAGCCTTTTAATTACATGGAAGGTTTAAATTACAGATTAAGATGAAAATATTCAGAAACAGCTCTGCCTACGACTGTCGCGTTCCTGGGATAAATTGGAACAATTAACCATTATTTATATCAGTAAACCGTATTTATAATTAAACATCAAATTGTAACAAAAATTTATTAATTAATTACTTTTAATTTTATACTTAACAGCAACAATATTCTGGTGACAGAGAATACAGTTATTACAATTATATTATTTTATAAAAACACATTTCATTTTTACTTCCATTCTTTTAACTCGTGGCGTCTGTTTGCTTGACGAAAACACGTTGGATCGATTTTTAACCCTTTTTCCGTGATCCAATGAAAGGGAGTATTGTAAAAACTTCGTTTTTATGGGTTACTTTTTTCAAATTAGATTTGCATTTGCATATTTTTGCGAACATATGCAATGAAAACATAAAAATCTAAATTAAAACAGCATTCAAAGATTATCTCTTTATAGAAGCCTACCAATGGATACTTCATTTATACCACTCCGAGAAATTTGTTTAAAATATTGCTTTACAAAATAGTTTTAAATCTAAAAAGCTTTCAACAATAAAGATAGTAACCACACCTACCAGACTATTAGAAATACCAGACTGGAGCCTTTTTTCTCCGTACAAAATGCGTAAATAAAAGCTTTCAATTTTAAAATAATGAATTTTAAAAAATTAAAACCACTTATGAGTCACCATAGACATTTAATTGTTTTTGAGATTTGTAGTAAACCACTTGGAAACAATCTATTTTAAATTTATATTTATCAGTTGGATGGTTTTAACAATCGAAAACTTATTCACGTTTTTGTATCTAATTTATTTTTTTCTGAAAGCCAAGCCTTGTCGGGCAATCGGCTATCGGGCAAAAATATACTCACTTTAACCCAAACAGGCTCTGCTTAGACCATAGTATATTGTACGGCGTTATTATTTAGGGGCTGCGTAAGACAAAAGTGCCCTTATCTATATATATTAAAAAATGGTGCACATTTGGCAATATATATGTTTATATATTTGTATGTTTGATTGTTTATAACCAAAATGACCATTTCAATTTTTTTCAGTTTTTTTCACAGTTTTCGCGCGCTTTTTTGCGATTTTCTCTGCAAGTATACACGATAAAAATATTTTGTAAAAACATTATGAAAGATAATTAATTTCCGCGAAAAAATTTTGTACTTTTAATTTTTTTTTCTTCTTCTTTCTTTTCTACGCCCATTCGAGTAAAAATGGGTTTATTAAAATAGTCTCTTATTAAAATTAAATCCAAGTCTGAATTTCGGGCAATACCGGGTAGAGACCGCTCGCCCTTCTCAAAACGATGCAAACAAATTAAAACTCGCAGACAAATTCATTCGCTAAAGTTACCTCGAAGAAAGACGTTCAGCTAACTGCATAGAAGTGAAACAATTTGTTTTCAAAAAAACACGGAAACGGATTAAACTGCAAATTTATGTACGCCGGGTTGCGCAGTTTCCTTCCAATTCAGGGAGACAGAGACAGAAAGACATTCCTCCGCTCAACGACGCTCTCAACTATTTTCCTGTAAAACAACTATCGTGACAATTCAAGCATTTCCTCACAAAAGACGACACAACTCAGCATCGGAACTCGGTAAATATTCACTTCCCTTCCGAATCCTCGAGCTGAAGAACAACCTTTCTAAAGTTTTTCTTAAACGCTACTGAAGAAGCGATTTTACTTTTATTTATGTGGGTCGCATTCAACACCGGGAGTTCTCACAGAAGCGCTAAAAGCTCCAGGGGTGAGAATTTCTAAAGTAAAATGCAATAAAATTAAAAAAGAATGTAGTGCTCACGGAATGCCAGCTTCTCAACACTTTTTTGTGCGACGGCTTGGAAAGAGAAAGTGAAATAAATAAAAAATCTGGGCACGGAGCGTAATAATATTTTTACTCCCTTTCTTTTAACTCGTAGCGTCTGCTTGTCTGCCGAAAAAACTTTGGATAGAATATTAACTCTTTCCCATCATCCAATCGAGCTGAAAGATTGCAGGCAGACTCGTGGCGACGATAAAAATGATGTAACAAATTTTCATTTAAAAATAATAATTATAGTGTAGTTTTGGAATTATCGAAGTTTTAACGATTTATATATTGTTTAATTTTCAAGCCCGACGCGTGGAGTAGGCGGAAAACCTGTTTCAATGAGAAAAGGAGTGTAATTAAAACATGTTTTTTTAAATAATATTTTTTTTTTCAAATTTTAATCAGACAATACCTACTACTCATATATTTTCACACATTTTATAACTATTCTGTTATAATTTGTAGAAAAAAAAACGTACACAGCACTGCTCAATCATATCGATCTAGCGCGATATTCCTACAGTTAAATGTGCTTAAAATTTGCTGTTGATAAGATTTAGCGAAATGAAAATTGTAGACTTAATTTTGTCTGAAATTTGTAGGTCAACATTGCCGTTTGCAGCTTGCAACATTGCTTTTCTACAGTGCTTTGAAATATCCATTTATCTCAAAAAGAGCAAATTATTTAGTTCAGTGTTTTTGGGTAGTAGTGTGAGAAAAAAATGTGAAAGTTATTTGTGAAAATCGTGTAGCATTATGGAGTTAATCATTCGATTCAACGCTAGAATCTATTTCTTCGTTTTTTTTTGTGCCCTATCCGTTCAATGAATGTTTTCTATTATGTTGGCTACCATCACTTTGTGTATCGCGGCCCGGAAAGGCCCTACGCCGGACTGACCAAACCACTTTCTCAGGTTTTTCAGCCATGGTGTTCCCTTTTTCCCAGGGACCAGACTTTCTGCAATCTTTCCCTGCATTAAGAGAGGTGTAAGATGAACGAAAACCGTGATGGTTTGACCACTTTTAGATCTGGAAAAATGGAGACCATTGTTATGGCCTAGATTGGACTTCGGTAAGATGGAGATCCACCAATACTTGTCCTCGTTAATCCTTTCTTTATTCCTAATTAATTCCCACTCCGTCCACCACCTTTTAATACGCCTAGCGACATCTGTTGACCGCTACCACATCTTAGTTGTCTTCGAGTGAAGAAACCGCATATTGAAACTACCGCATCTATTGTTAAGGCGGTACATTCACTGCAAATGCATATTTCGGCGTTTTTTACGAAAATATGGGTTTTTATTATTCATTTATATCAGAATGTATACGATAGATTGCAATTTTTTTAGGGCGATAACTTAGATAGAACCTTTATTCTTATATAAAAGTAATAAACTAAACATTATTTACAATAATTAAGAAAAATATAGACATTAATCCACAGGCCGCGGCAAAAAAAACCTTTTTAATGTTTCCGGGCGTAGAGTGGTTCGTTTAAAATTTCTATGTAAGCATAAAATGTTTTTTTTATACGTATAAAGTTTACTTAATTATCTAGAATCCGTACGTAGGAAATTAAGAAATATTCAATTATAAAAAAGATATAATTTTTGAAACATGCTTAAATATTTACGTTTTTTGGTCATTTTCAAACGTTGTTTATTCATATAAAAAGATGATTTTAAACGATATATTGTATCTATATTCGCTCTTTGAGTCTTCATTCACTATTAAAAAGCTAATTTTTTTATAAAAAAACACGTTAATTATTATTTTTAAATAAAAATTCTAAAGTATGAAAAACGACATCGTTAACGTCAGAATCCATGTTAGATGCCGTCTGGCCACGGCAGGGGTCAGTCGTGTTCATGTAGCCGAATATTCCTCGTCGTTTATTTCACTATTCCTTGTACTTTTACGCCAAATTTGACATTTATATGAATTATTATTATATAATACGCTCAAAAGCAATTGATATCTCCCATATATTAAGGTTTTATATGGATTTTCGAACGGTTTCATCCTTTTTAAACTTTGAACTTGCGTCACATGTCAGTTTCGGTATTATCCTAATTCAACAATTGTTCCAGATCATTTGAGGTATCAAGATACATATTGTGCGCGCCGTGCGCGTGCGCGTTCGCGTCTCCCATATATTTATTTCTTGTTTAATATTAAAGGTATTTCATTATGATATGAAAAGTATTTCAAAATTATTAATATGTTTTTTAAATTCTATTCAGTAAGTAATTATTGGACGAAAATTAAATACGGGAATTTGTCGATAGACAAAATAATACATTTTGATATACGCAGTACGCACGTGGGGCTAGGTGATTGTTTTGTATTGTCATATTACGATATGCATTGATTTAAAAAGGAGTTCAGAATTATTACTATGATTCTTAAATTATTTACGGAAAATAATAAGTCGACTCAAATAATATAAGATCATTTGTCTAAAGTTAAATAAGTAAATATTTTGATACGTGAGGTACTTCTGTGGGGATACCTGACGCGGACGAAAGCAAAGAATATATGACCATCTCTTTCTATCAAACCTTACTGTTTTAGCAACGTATGTACCATAAACATGTAACGAACGTGTAATTTTCACTCGTTTTGCGCTCAGATGACATGTCGCGCACGGCTTGAAAGGACATGATCTATCGATGTAATTTGACAGCTATGCATGTTTGTGAATCGGCTGTGCCGCCTTAAACTGTGGATTGTGTCATCTCGGTATATCTTTTATTAATCGGCGATCGACGGGAGTGTGGTGTCGGCATCTGGACCAGAATCATTGAAGAAAAAGGCATCCTTGCACCTCACACCAGAATCCAGTCATCTCAAAGATAGGATTTTCATATTATTTTAGAGTCTAGATTCATGCTGGGATTTATCGTTTTTGTTTTCATCTGCCAGCCAACTTCTCGCCTTGAACTGTGAATTCCCGCAAATGAACGCTTCTCTCCACTTGAACAAATCTCAATGAACCTTTATAATTCTAATAACCGCATTTATTTTGCTATAAACCACTTCACCAACAGTGTTAGTTAAATTAGTATAAACCATCTTGTCGAAGACAAGCATGCACTAAAATGCCTACAAAACGATCTGGAATCTACGAGGGAGACAAGATTATATGCCTACAGAATGATCAGGAATCTACAGGGAGACAAGATTAACACGCGTGTGATAAATATTGGTAATAGGTTAACAATACTATGGTAGTAGTGTATAGTGTTGTGAACATAGTAGTGTAGTGTTGGTCGTGACGAAGAGGTGGGTACGTCTCGAAACCGGTAGACCCAAAATCTGGTGGTAGTGTTAGTTAAATTAGTATAATTTATATAACTGTTATAATGTCTAACCACAAAATTAATGCTTTAAATATTAGTATTTTTTTATATTGTAGATACTGTGTTGATATTGTATTGTTCCCTTTACTACAAAATTACAACATAAATATATCACCGCACGTTTTTCCATAATAATGTAAATTAGGAATCTTCTATCATATTATATTTAAATATAAACATAAATCAACCCTTTTCGTGATAGACATAATCCAAAAAGACAAGTAAAACGCCATCTACTGTATAAAACTGTAATTACTCAAAGTCTTGGGAAAAATGTTCGCAAATTATATTTTGATAAAATTTTGAAGGAATGTCTCTGAGATATAATTTTTTAAAAGTAAACGTACAAGGTCTAGGGTTGGCCCGTCCTAGTCATTTTAAGATTTTTTATGAATCTAAATAATATAATTGTAGGACGCAATTCTTTAATTATGTTTTGTATGTCTAGATTTCCAGGGTCAAGTTTTTTTCAAGTCAAATTTAATAGGAATTTCCTTATTTCCCTTCCTCTTCTTGTAGATTGGGTGATATTCTTGACGTGCACCGGTATTTTATTGAAGAGTCGTGGTACTGTGTTCTCTGTTGTTCTTGCTCTGTAGAAGTTGTTGATTTTTTTCACATTGAGTTGCCTATTTGCGATTTGCCGAGTTCTATGGCTATGATTTATTAGTTATTTTTCCTCTTCATAGTGCTTCATGATTATTTTATAGTGGTACATTTGTTTAACAGGGAGAACGTCGCAGTATTCAAATAGTATATTTTCATTGTTTCTGCTTTGGACTCTATTTTCTGACTTATTTCTGGGGGTACAATTATTTTTAGAAGTCTTTTTTGCATGAATTTTCCCATATGCGTTTTGTGATGTATCTATATGTATCTACTAACGATGATGTATCTATTAAGATGACTACACTGCTGTTGATAAGGATACGTGTTAGAGTATACATGAATAATTAACGAATCGATCAGATTCCTCCTCAAAGCCACATTAATCAAATTTGTGTACGGTGTTATGGTACAGTGCCGATGAGATACAGGATTGATGAAATCGATATATCATGAAATTGATATAGCTCTAGGCACTAAACTAGTGTTGGGCAAACTTTCTTCATGGGGGGCCAGAAAGTTTTAAGAAATTTCAGAGGAGGGCCAGAAGTATAGCCAAAATGCATTTGGTTTTAAAATCTATATTTTAATTATAAAACTTTACACACAAACGCTAATATAAGTTACAGATTACAATTATTTAACTTTGTGGTGGCCCGAGACACATGCACACAGACACCCGTGTAATGAGTTACCACAGATGCTGACGTCGAGTACGGCAGGCCGTCGCCCTCGATACAGAGGTTGAGACAAGATTACTGAGCAAGGCAAATGTAAGCCAGACCGATGACCGAGTACAAAGGCGAGGTATAGCAGAGGGCATAGACTATCGGAGTGACGAAACGCACCTCGCTGATCTAAGCTAAATACCCACACGCGCGGCCGAGTGAAGAGGAAATCATAACACCCCCGATTCCTTTGTTCTGAATGACTATATAAGCACGCGCCCGCAGAAAAAACCATCTCACTTCAGCGGGGCTTCTCGGATACAGCGGAAGCCCTTGCCATCATACCTTCGAACGTCACGCTTTCAATTGTAATATTTGTACACTACTGTATTCTTTATAACTTGTGTTTTGTAATCGAATAAATTCTGTCAAACCATCGCGACTTTTACATCATCAACCGCAGCAGAGATCTCTACAAACGGAGTGGTGACCCTTGAGTTCAACTCTATCCGAAACCGGAGGACTCATCCATCTCCAAAACTTTTATTCGAAGGCCCTGCTATGGTAGGTGTGTGAAACACATGAAATTGTTTTTGATTGGCCGTAATGTCTTCAAATGCAGGTTTGAGCTGCGACGAAGTAACCTTTAGCAGCGAGAAAAGGTGCTCATCAGTTAATCAATTTATGACTGAATTTTTCCGCAATTTCATGGTCGAAAAAGTCTGTTCGCAGACATATGACGACCCAAACATCGCTATTATTTTCTGGGCGTGATCAATTATCTTTTGATATTCAGATTTTGGCAGTTTTCTGTAAAAATCTAATTTTTCGGAATTTAAGAACAATTGTTTTAAATGGGGGTGCACTGCATTTCGAAAGATCGTCGGCGGGACGGATTAAATACTTTAGGGGGCCGAAGCTGGCCCGCGGGCCTTACTTTGCCCATCACTGCACTAAATTCATGTGCTATAATATAAAATTAATAGTGTTTTGTCTTAACACTGGATGATAAAATATGAAAATCTAAAATTCTTGCGATTCATTAACTTTGAGTATTTCGATTGAATAAATCGATTACAATCTTTTGTTTCCTGTCTCTAATCTAGTAATAAGGATAAGGATGACTTTAAAAAAAATCGGGTGTTTATAAATTGATTTGTAATGATTGTAATTATTTTTATATAGGAAAAACGTGTAAAAATTTTGAAGTTTGAGTTAAGGAATACTTAAGGTGTTGAAATAGCAAAATTTTTTCTGAATTTTCTAACCACCATTTGGCTATGCTATGGATCATTCTTTTGATATTCATAAGGATTTACAAATTTTTCATACAAATTATACAGAATCACAGTTTGACAAATAAGAAATTTTGGAAATAAGAATAATTGAATATTATAAATAACCAACTTCTTTTTACAAATAGTTATCTTTTAAATGTATTTTCATGTCAAGTAGGTACTTTATTATTTTTTGTCCATTCATAACTTTTTAAGAATTTTTATTGTCTATACTTTGCCTTTTGAACTTAATTTTGTTAGTATACATTTGTATCCTGACGAAGGGGCAATGGATTATGAAACATGTTGATATTTTCAATACAAAAGTGGTGAAAACTAAGTTTATTTTTATTAATTATATGAAAAATATCCGACTTATTTTTCTCTTCAAAATACCAAACAACGTGACTGAGAGCCCTACATTTTTAAACACGATTAATATACTTGCAAGTACTAGAAACACAAGAGTGCCTGCACCTTTTTTACAGAATCAATAATGGAAATAAATGGAATGTAACTTACCAGTCAGATAGTTAAATCTATATATATTATGCATCCGATTATCTACTAAACTAAACAATTTTAACAATATTTGTAGCATTAATTTATAAATTTATTCACCCTATAAATATTCTTCATGTTTTCCGGCATCTTATCATATATTCTTAAATGTCTCCATGTGATCATGTTTTTTCCGATTTATAGTTTTATAAATATATACATCACTATTTACACGAATTTTATTCAATAAATATTTGGACATTTTGCTATGGAAAATTCGGTGTGCAAAATATGAGAATATATAGGTGTAAGTATTTTTTGTGCAAATAATAGAACAAATAGGTACAAGTATTTTTTAATTTCATTTATCAAATTAAGTATTCTTCTCATATCTTCAATTATTCTGTTGTGTTTACCTTTTTTGAGATGTGCATTAAGTGCTTTTTTGTATTACTTGTAGTTTTCTTTTTCTTTTTGTATAATAAAGGTGAACTTTATCACAAATAAATGTATCGTTTCGTATTGTAAAATGATTTTTACTGCCAATATATAAATACAAAAATAAGGGCGATGTTTATGGGTGCATGGCGTTTTACAGTCATGAATTTACGAAACATTTATGGTTTTTCTTTTATATTTGTTTGTTTATTTTATGAGGATAATTAATAAAAATATTTTTTTTCTTTATCTTTGCCTTATTTATCAACAGGAGGTATTGTCATCAATATACTTCATTTTGTTCTGTCCTGGGCTACATCCTTGGTAATGTTTGACCAAAGTTTTTCATTTTTCTTATCTTCCTTTTTGTCTTTATGCTTATGGATCTTCCTCCTACTCCGTGTCCTTACCTCCTGAAAATGACTTCTTTTATAATTTATGGTATAGCTTCTTTCTTAAAGAACTAATCATTTGAGATAATACTTAGGCAGGATACTTACGTAATTACAAACCAAAAAGTTATAATTACAGTCTGGCAAATAGTTAATTAGTAAAATATTTAGTTTTACATTTAAAGCGTATTTTCTTCTGAATTTACTGCTATAAGAGAAATTCAAATCTCATTTTAATTATCTTTTATAAAACAATTACAAAAGCATTTAGACGAATTCATTATTTCTGGTAAGAATAGATTTTATGTTTCATATTCGCGTGGGGCACAGAAAATATGTAATTTTGCATAGACTTGTTTCATGTTTTAAAAGACGTTCAACGACGAAACGTATCATTGAACGTTGAACATTGAAAAAATTTATGTTTTATGTCTTTGCCTAGTACGCAATGTGATATTTATGCGCTGATATTTTTTTCCATAATATACGGTCGTCTTTATCATCCGCTAATTATTTAAATGTGGTTTTGTGTGGGTAAGTTTTTGTTTCTATCCGACTATAGATTTATTTAATAAAATTTCAAGTCCCCGCAAAGTTAATGGTGCTCTAAATGCAAATATGGCCAATTAGAATCTGTCAAAGGAAGCTAGACTAGCGGTACATAATAGCGTTCTAGTGCCAATCCTGGTGAAGCCTGGAATTGGCAAAAGAGGAGTGAAAGTGGACGAATGCGGTGGAAATGCGGTCACTAAGACTTTTTAAATTTTGTGCTTATTATTAATTTATTTGTAATGTTATCTCACATAGTTGCATTATGATTATCGCATATTAGTTTTTTTCTTCTTATATGTAGGTACATAGTACTACTTGCTATTTAATATATTTTAAATATAATGATACTCCTCTCCTACTCACGAGTTATATTACTCATGTAGAAGAGAAACCGTAAAAATTGTCATTATCTTTATTACAAAAAAAAATGTATTTATCTATCAAATAAAAAAATAAAAAATGTCCGTTCTTGTGCTCTGTACGAGTTTTCGCATTCGAAAATAATTTCCATGCTACTGTGCTCTCTGTCCAACGTTAGAAAATAACTCTAACATGATTGTGCTATTTACGAACCGTTTGAAACTATTACTATAGCTAGACCCATTCAAAAGAATGTGCGCAAAAAATATATGTGTTGTGACGATGCAAAAAATGAACAGAAAATAAGTTTTTATAGTAAGTAAGTACCCTTTTCCAACTAAAAAATATATATTTATTTGGAATATCATATTAAGGCCTGTAATACTGGCTTGCCAGGCAACTTACTGAACAAAGCTAGGGAATGGTCTTTTAATTGTGGTCGACCTATAAACATTTATCTGGAAAATAAATTCGTTCGAAAATAAGTTCGCCACGCCTTCAAATTCCGAAGAAAAAAGTATATTTGGTTAAATTAGTTTCTTTTTTTAGAATCCTATTCCTTTTTAAAACAAAAACCATGACTTAACGTTTCGTAAAGAAGAGCAACCACAGATAAGACTCATTAAAAATGCAGGTTCGCTGGAAATTACAGTATTCCTATTAACATCGGATCTGGAACATGAATTATTAATGGAGGCTTAGAGAATATTTTTTCCTCCCTTGGGATTACTGTTCCTCCTTCAAAATAAAGCCTTTATTGTGAGGATATTTATTTTTTACTTTCGATTCGCTGTTTCGTTTCTACCTAGAAATAAAACGTGACGGAAAGGTTGAGGTGCGCAACGCAGCAAGTCTGGAATAAATTATTGTATAACTTATCGTTTTCCGACGTGTCGTAAAAACTGCGCCGAAAGAAACCTTCTCCAAAGACCGTGTCACATAAATTATAGAGAGAAGCTGTTTTTGAAGTACATATAAAATTTCCTGTTAAACCGCATATTCAGCAAAATGCAAAATACACTCTTTTAGGGAGTGACAAATAATATAGTGGGTATATAAAAAAACTTTGTCTTTGTGTCAGAGGAAGATACTGGGAAATACAAAAATTTATTAAAGTTTTTATTTATCATCTAAGTGACTTCACACGAATTTAATTGGAACTATTCGTTGATTCGCAATAATTTCGCACTAATCATTATCTGTGGGACACTTCATTTTCATTTTTTGGGTATTCACAAGTCTGTGTTCGCACTTGTTTATTGTAATAAAGTAATAAAGTATGTTAAGAAGTCAGCGGACAAAGTGTATTTAAGAGGCCCCTCAAGAAGTCTAATTAATTAATTCGACTTCTTGAGGATGAGGTAGAATTTTTTGAATGTTTTTATATTAATGACAGTGAAATTTTCTTAATACGCATGTAAAATTTAATTAAAATAATCATTTTAATGTTTTTATGTAAAAATACGTTTAATTTTTGTCTTAAAACGATATATTTAACAAGTGTTTGAAAAAAATTAATGTCTGAATAGCACCACTTCTTATTCAAACTGTATTAATCAATTTGTAAATAAAATATTTGGTCTTTATTTGAAAATATATGAGATTGAGTATACCAAAGATAACTCTATTGCATGAAAACTAAAATAGTGCTTCGGGGTTATAATTTTTTTGATGTTATAACAATATATTTGTTCATATTTTTTTAAGGAAATGCTTCAAAAGTAAATGGATCTGTCATAATAAAATTGATTAAAAGCCTGTTTAGCTATGGGTTTTGCAAAATGATTTAATAAGTTTACGTTAAATTTAGGAAAATCGAGAGCAAATACGAAATTCGTGTACTGGGGCCTCTTAAGACACTTCATTTATCAAAAAGGCAAAAATGCATCGTTTGTATGTGAAAGCTTTGCGAAAGGCTTTCCTAACAACCTCAACCGTAACTTATGAGAAAATCTTGTTCTTATTTGTATAAAGATTTAATAACTTGTTCCGTTTGAACGCTAAACCTTTGAGATTGAAGACTTTGTTTATTGCGACTTAAGGAAGCATGCATTGGAGGCTTCGCAGGAAGCTGCTCTGACGACGCCGACGCCCGAAGTGTCGCCCGCCCGACGTTTATTGCGTTCTGGGGTAGGCGCCCCTCACGTCGCTGTGGCAGATCAAAAAGGTTAATATTTAAATAAGCGCACGTTTATTTATTTACTAGAGTTTTAAACCAGCCCTACGATGAGCGTGACAGACACGTGTATGATTTATAAAATTATTTGCGTACATATCGCGATCTTAGTAGGTATAGCAATAATTTATCAAGTGACGTTTATATTATTGCTAGAATCGGCGCTTACTTTATAAAGATGCATTATTTTCTTCAAAATGGATGGAATAAAACAATGCTATTATTTTATTAGTGTTTATTTATATTTTGAGAATGAGTGATGGAAGATTCTGACTAACTGACATTTTTTGTATAGTTTTCTAGGATATTCTGCCGTGTATTTGTGACCTCTCCTGCCAACGTTTCGGATCCCATTGTAGGGTCCATCATCAGGGCTGATGACCGTTGGCCAGAGAGGTCACATATACCCAGCAGAATATCCCAGAAAACTATACACAGAAGATTCTGAACGGCCGTGAAAACCTAAGGACATTTTTAACTGACATTTTGGTTTAATTTAACTTTTTATATCATTATATAAAATAGTAAAATTTATTAGACAGGTATATTAAGTAGTGATCTCAAAAATGTCGAGTTAGTAGTGAACTCAAAAATAAGTAATTTCCGACTAAGTTAGTAGGTACTATTATTATTATTAACTTCTCACATATAATTCTTATATTTTGATTGTCTATACTTCGATTTTAGATTTGTTATTTAATTGTATCCTGACGATGGGGATCTAAACGTGTTGATATTTTTCAATAAAAAAGTGGCGAATACAAAGTTCATTTTTATTAATCATATTAATAATGTCACCATAAAATTATTTCGCCATTTTTTGACGAAATATAAGTATTTTCTGAGTAATGTATAAAATAAGTGTGTATTATATTATTTTAAAAGTAATTAAACTTTAATGTGTTTCTTACGCATCTATTAATTTACTTCATCCAAAGAATTAAAATACTATGTTAAAATCAATATTTTCATCACTATGATAGAAATATCGTTATTAAATTTGTCAAATTTTGACGGAAGATTTAATATATGGTATAACAATCACCATTATAACAATCTTGCTATGTTGGTTGAAATAATTAAAAGTCTATGTGATAGGTTTATACATGTATTTTAGGATTATTATGTTAGTTAAGTGCGCGCTTCAAATGTCGGTAACTTTTTAGTGGAAAAACTTTTTAATCCTATTTATTTGGCGCCAGACCGGAAGAAGTTTAGCGAAGGTGCAAACCACGGAACAATATCCGCTAATGTGATAATACATCATTTATTTACCCCTTAAAAGGTATAAATAATTTATGTTAGGGAATGTAGGAATTTCATATACTGCATATCTCTAGGCCAGCGGTGGCCGGATATTAAACGCGTGAGAGCGGGAAGACGCCGGGAAAACATAAAATAAAATAGGTCTATTAACAAAATGAAAAAAAAATATTACAAATTAATATTTAAAAAAAGTAACCCATAAAAACCAAGTTTTTATTACACTCCCTTTCTTTGTAAATTAAGTTTACCATCATGTAATTAAATAATTGATTGACTGAAAATGAAACATGTCTAGACAAATATCTATGTCAAAAATCTCTAAAAATATATCTTTATTATTTGATTTCTTCCCAAAAAACCGAAGTGTGCTGTCATCTGTGAACCAATTGTCATAAATTTTCGAAATTCGTAGTGAAGTACCTATTATACCTACCGACCGAGTAATTCAAATTTTAAATATTCCGTGACGTTATCGGGCCGCCGGCGCCGTTGGTAAAAATCAAACTTTTGTAATGATTCCAATTTGGAAAAACCATTAAAATTTCTAAAAATCCAAAATTGTTATATAATTAAAATTATTTATTAACGAAAATTTGATAGATGTTTTTGATCATTGCCACGAGTTGGCTTGCAAAATTTCAGCTCGATTGGATCACGGTAAAAGGGTTAAAAATCGATCCAAAGTTTTTTCGTCAAAAAAACAAGCAAGCAGACGCCACGGGTTAAAAGAAAGGAAGTAAAAACAACGCAATTAAGCCAATTAATAAAGATGTACAACATAAGTTGGAGCTGCTAGAAGACGAAAG
This sequence comes from Agrypnia vestita, assembly GCA_016648135.1. Taxonomy (NCBI): domain Eukaryota; kingdom Metazoa; phylum Arthropoda; class Insecta; order Trichoptera; family Phryganeidae; genus Agrypnia; species Agrypnia vestita. The sequence goes on from JADDOH010001944.1 coordinate 332,991, forward strand.
AAAGTAGAATGAAAATAATAGAAATAGGATCACTTAGGCATATGTATGAGGAATATATTTATGAAAGATTAATAGTGAAAAAAATATGATGTAAAACTAATTGAGCTTCGGCGGTTTGGTCATACTGAAAGGTAAAAAAGATATAAGTACAAGAGGGCGGCTGCGGTGAACTTGGCATGACCAGGTTTACCAGATAATATATAACGGATTAGCCCTGTAAGGAGCCTCGTCATTCGTCGAGTGTGCGAAGATATATGCATGTGGGTGAAGAGAGTTGAGTCGGGACAAGAGAGTGTAGCGTTTCTATCCTCTCTGCCTACACCCATAAGAAATGGCGTGCTGGTAAGCTAGTCAGCTAATAAATAAATGTAATAAATATTTTGAATTCTAAAAAACATTATTATCCCAAGATTTATGACTTGTAAAAATAATAAAAGTGTAAATAATCATAATATCATACTATAAGTTAAACTTATACACTGAAAATATTATAAAATTAGCAGGGAAAATTGTATTAATAACGATAAATTCATAATTACGAGGATGATATCAAATTTGTATTTTGTATTTGAAAACAAATTCAGAATTCTTTATTTAAATATCCATACTAACACTGGTTGACAGCTTAATTTATATCAACAGTATCAAACTGTATTTTTATGGGAAAGTAGGTATAAAAGTCTTTTTGGGTGTACATAGGGCTTACGACCTATCGTACGGCTGGCTTAAGTGATCACTTTACACAATGTAACGTTCGCCATTTGCACCCATGATAGAATATACCATGTCTGTTAATTTTTGGAAGATGTATATTTTTTAAATATACATTTTGTGAAGGTAAGTATTATTTTATAAATAGTTAGTATGTTACCCAAAGCACAAATATAATCTAAAAATAATGTTTTTAAGCCTTTTCAATTTAATATCATGCTTGAAAATTACTTTTCTAACCTGTTTAGGATACCGCCTTCCATGAAACAGTAGGTTAAATAAACTGTGATAAAATGGAAACAATTAATGCTCTCTACTGAAATTCCAAAGGAGAACAAAAGATATCTTTAAAATTTCTGTATAGGGTCACTTCAGACCCTTAAATTATCATCGAAGTTACAGTATGCAGAGGTCTGGTTATATTAAACTCATATATCACAACTTCGCAGGGTGGTTTAGAAGGTTCTCCTGTTGGGTGGAGGTCGCAGATGATATAAAAGTATCTGTATGGGTGTAAGGTAGCGTAGATCAACGCCGGCCATATTAAATTTAAGCAAAATTTAAGATGAATCAATTATAAAGATCTATCCTCCGAAAAAGTATTAGGATACGAACTTGGAACTATAGGGATAGCAAATTCGTTATATTAACAATTTACATAAGATTTAGAAATATTTTAGGCATCTAGTATTTTGTAAATGAAACATCTATTATTCATTTTAAATTAGCTTTTAGCTTTGTATTGTATTTTAGCCATGAATCCCCAAAACCTTTGAATAATACACACTAAGTGACGCTACATTGAATCAATCCATTGTTTATATTAATCTGGATTATATTCGGTACAACTATTCGGTACCTACATATACTAAACAACAATAATTAATTATATTTACTATTGTATTTTGTCTTTACTTTGTAGTTATTTATTATGAATACAATTAAACAAATTAACTTAGTTTGTCAACACTTTATTTTTGGTAAAAAACAAGTTGCTTCGGAAATAACGTTCCTTCATCAAGGTAAACTTAATACTATAAAGTAACTTTTTATAATTTTTTTAAAAATATTTTTTTATGAATATATAAGTTTATATAATATTTTACATATATGATACACGTTATTTAACTTTGATGGATTTTTATCAATTTTTTTTTACTGTTCCGTGAAAGTATAAACTTGTGTATGGAACCGGAGAGTGTCACAAACGTTATCGATATCTGGTTTTTTAAATAATATACAATACATACACGCAAATAAATATATATAGAAATATTTAAGGATAAGAATGTAAAGTTAATATTAAAAGATTATTAAGATGATATATTTCAAGCAATAACAAAGTATGATAGGATGAGGTGTACAGCAAAAATAAAAAAGTATTTAGCATTGTCAATAATAATATATAGCAAAAACATAGCAAGTAGGTGTAATACAAGTTATCAGGAAGTAAAGATTCTGTAGGTATTAGTAGTACAATGCATTTAGTAGACCCACTGCATATACCACACGAAACAATTCACTCAGAGACCATGAAAGCAGGAAAAGGAAAATTAACATAAAATCTAGCGAGATGTTAGTACAAAGTTAGCGAGAAGATAATTAGAATAAATTTCTACAAACGGCTTCCTCTCTTGATATTGAACACTATTTATTTAAGTCGCAGCAGATGAAATGTAGTCATATGTAAAAATATATTTTTTAAATATATTTAAAATTTATTAAATAAGTGGCAAACACATCGAATTTCTCATATCTGTTTTTTATAGTTTTTTCATATTTGTTTGAAAGTTGATGCACCTCGCCAATCAAAAAAAGATTTTTGTGAGTGGTTTATTTGTTTTTTTTTTTTATGGTAGCTTGGAACCTAAAGACTTTTCACAGAAAGATTTGAATTGTTTATATAATTTAATTAAATATTTTTCCTCTAGCTGGTCGTACCCAGCGTTGCACGGGTTAAGCATTAAGTAAAAAATAAGTTTGTGAGGGAAAAAAAAGGTTCCCCTGTTCTCTAAAAAACAATGTTTCCATTTAATGTTAACATAAGTTATTGTAACATAACTGTAATACTTAGATACATGGTATCGCAGATTTTTTTTTAGATATTAATGTCATCTATAAAACTGTAGTACATCATTTTGCTCTATTGTCAATAATTTCCACAGCGTACGCGATATAAGTTTTTTTTGATATTTTTTTCACACGTTGGGTTATATTATCGAAGTTTACATACGGATTTCTAACTTTTTTGAAAATATTCTATAGCAAATATTCATCAGGGATAATGTAGGATTCTAAATGTAAAAGAATTTTTCAAATCGGTCTTGTAGTTTCGGAGCCTATTCAATTCAAACACACAATCAAATCTTTCCTCTATATAATATAAGTACAGATTATTTATATTGTAATCACATATAAGCGACCATTTGAAGGCATAAAGATTTGATAATAATGAAAACCCACCCTGAAAGCTTTTAAAACGCTGAAGCTTTTATGAGATTAGACGAAAGAAACCCTAACTGTATCTATTTACACGCATTTGCATACAAAAATCTCGAATCATTTCACGCCTTGCCACGGTGTTACGAGAGGGAGAATCCCTACAGGGTGGGAGCAACCCTACAGGGTGGGAGCAACCCTACAGGGTGGGAGGATTCTAAGCTGCGGATACTTCTCAAGATTTATATCTCGGCCTACCAAAGTGAAAAACGATCGTTCTGCAAAAATCAATACAATCGTTTAGGGAATATCACGGATTTCGCAGGAAGAGGAATGAGTACCCAACCTGAAATATTCCGTTATAAAATAAGAGCTGGTCTATAGAGGGTTGCTTCAATACCTCGAAGCTGAGCTGGCTAACCCAGATTCGTACGTGTCGTTATCAATCTACACGTGGAAATTTCGGTTCACGCTATAATAGAGTTTTTTTGATATCATTGAAATATTTAGCATTTACTATATGGTGCACAATTTTAATTTAAAATATGATTTTATTTAAACTTTGATACTATACCTATATCTGATGATGAGAGAAACCGCTCCTAAAAAGTAGTCAACAAAAAAATTGACAACTATGTAAAAACGGTTGAAAAAAACCACACAAAAGTAAAACATTTTTTGAAAACAGTGCTTTTTAAAACATAAATTTTAAGTAAGTAAACTGATAGATTTTGCAAATAATTAAAAAAAATTTAAGACAATAATTTATAATATAATATTATTGAAAAAAAATATCTCACTGGTCCATACAGCCACACAAGGGCCACAAAGTGGAGAAATTTTCTTCATTTTCAAAATAACGTACGTTGGGTAATTCATTAAGTGTTTAAATAATCTAGTTTTTGTCATTTTAAGAAAACATTCTAATTTAAAATAATTTAAATATGAATATCTTTTTTCTCGTCTTATATTTAATTGTGTATATTGTATACATTGTCTCGTCTCGTCACCGCCGGACAACGGGATTATCGCGTGTTGGCATCTGGAAGGGGCGCCGAGAAACAAATGCGAGTCGAAACTTCCCAGCCTTTCTCGACCAATACAGTCCACTTCTCGCCTCCTCTTCCTCTTAAACTTCCTATTCCTAATCCCATTTCCCGCCAAATATTTCCGCCATCCTCCACGTACGCGGCGAATCGCGTCGCGTACAATGAAAATTGCAAATTTATGGACGAGTGTTGCGGTCGTTATGCAAAAAAGAATTATTATAAATAAAGAATTGATATCGGTAATCTAAAAAATTCAGATTATTGTCATGTTGCGTAGAATTGACTTTTTAAATGATAAGGAATAATGGAAGATAAGAGTTAAAAGAAGTTATGATATAAACATGACAGTTGATATCTGGTAAAGCTTTTATTCAAGCTGGACATAGGATATTCTTAAATAAAGTAAACATATTCGTTTTCATGAAAACCTATACAAGAATATACGAGAATTGTATCTCCCATTTTCCTTAATAATATTTCCTTCATACGTGCCAGAAATTTATCGAAAAATTTCATGGTAAGTTGCAAAATTTGTCAGCGAAATTTTTAAGTTTTCTTTGTAGTTGGATAGAGATTTGCGGAAGATTTATCGTGTTTATTCCGGTCGCCCTGTCACTTTGGGGATTGAATTACCACTCAACTAGGAAGAACATTTTACGGAGGCCACTGTGGTTATTCATGGATACAGGCAGGAGCGGATTTGTCACGTGTATAGACGAGATATGTCCCGGGGCGTTGAACGATTACTGCTATCATTCATTCTTCAGGCGATTTGTATTGTGGTTTTTCTATAATAGTTTCTTCTGGGTTTGATTTGTTTCATCGATATTTACGGTCGTATTTTAGAAAACATTGCAGTTGTGGCGAGCCAGACCTGCCTGGACTTCTATCCCCTCGAGCGTCCCAAACGGACCAATCGCGCTCGAGCGATTACCGCCCAACGAGAAGCCGAGGCGCCCGCAAAGTAGCACCTCACTCTCAATCCGCCCGGCGCTCGCGACACCACGTTTCAACTCGTGCTCCGTACATTGTTGTAACCGCATTCTCCTAACATGTAAAGTTTATGGCATGAATAAACCATCAAGTTAATTGTGTGTACATTTTTCTATTCATCGCGCATCCCGATCCGCCTTACATACGCATTCACGCGCCTTCAGGGTTTCACTCGACATGCATCAGACTGATTGTGCATTTCGGCAGAGATGCAGTCACATGGTTCCTTCGCGAATATACACGCGCAGTAATATTCAATCATATCCGCCACACTGGTGATACAGATTTGATATATAATACTACACAACGCATCTGCCAAACAGCTATAAAGCAAAATCTACTTCTACAAGTGTGTCGATGCAGTGTTTTTTGATATTTTTATTCATCATCATCATCTATGGCATTCAGTCAGGGCCTTTAAAATTTTATTGGCAAAGGTCCTGGATTACATCTTCATGACTATTTTATGCAGTGGGCTCCTTCTTGCTAATGATATGCCCACCATTGGCTTCTTCTTGCTAATGATATGCCCACCATTTTTGGAATTCTACTTGGTAATTTGGACACTGGAAACATTTGTATCTTCCGGGACATTCTAATTCTTCAGGCTCTCCTCGATCTAGACCAAACACCATCAATTGGTAGACATATAGTAATAAGTTATCCAAACACCTATTAGTTGACCGGGAACGTGGCACAGATTATTATATGCCAAATGGGCGATGGCTTCTAATTAACTGGTTACACGTGATGACGCAATGAAGGTATGCACAGTACTAAATTACTCATTTACAATATACATTTGATCATAAACAATATAAATACATAGCGTCCGAGCCCAGCTTGGAAGACATGATTAGGTAATGTGTGGGTCAACTTCCTGACAGCCGATTGCACAACAGCCGTTTGCCCGACAGCCAACTAACTGCCCGACAGCCCAACTCCAGACAAAAACTTACTTCATGAGATAAACGTAATTAGTATTACGTTTATGAGACATAAACTTTATTTAAAAACTAGCGGTCCATCCGTAAAAAATCACAGAAGAGGCGTAAATTAACGGTTCGCATCTTAGCTAAGCCCCAATTTTACAATGTGTAGTGAATATATAGTATATTATGACGGGCCACGGAGAAGCGATTGTGCCTATGTCGTCTAGTCGCCGCGCTGCCGTTTGCGCGTTCGAGGTTTGATTCTCTCTCCAGCCGTGTAATTTCGTTTTTTAGCCGTTGCCGTGGACAGAGAGGCAACGAAATTACTATATTTAGGTAATGAATATTGTGAAATTACAACCAACTTATAAATAACAACGGACGTTGATTTTGATGTTTTCTCTTTGAAAGGGTTTATAATCTGCTGAGCGCTTACTTTTAAGTCGTATATTAAAATATACTTTATATTTTAAAGTGATTTTTTAAACAATAGTTTAATAAAACAAATAAGAATATTCAAAATAATTAATAGGTATGGAATGATGTAAATTATTTTAATCAGGGAAAAATTTAACATCAAAATTCTGTTTTAAATTTATAAGCAAACTAATATCTAATATCTTCATCTGATTACATTAAAATATTAACAGATAAAGATATAGGGTTGTTATTTTAAAGGTATATAACTTTAAAATTAAATAAAATACATAAGATATGTGGTGATGGTCGTTTGTTGGAATGAAAACTTTGTGCCATTAGTATTTAAATAACGAAAATTTTTTAAAGGTTTGACTTACGAATTCGCAACTCTTTATCTAGCCACAGCTGACAAATTGTGGTATCGTAATCGAATATTCATCTCTAAAAAGAAAAATATATATATATATATATATATACAACCGAAGAACTTACGCACGTTTTCGTTGGCATATGCAAATGAGTATCTAATAATTTGAATAAATAATAATTCTGGTTCTATTAATTCTGGGGCACTAACTAAGAGGAATGAGCGAGCACTGGACGTTTTTGAAAGGAAAATTTTGAGGCGTATCTTCGGACCCGTTCAAGAAAATGGACTTTGGCGCAAACGTTACAACAATGAGCTCTTTACTCTGTTTAAGGAGGCAAACGTCACAAAATTTATAAAACTGGGAAGACTTCGGTGGCTGGGTCATATGGAGAGAATGTCCGAGAATCAAGCACCAAAGTTCCTGCTGAACTCAAGGCCAATAGGGCGAAGGAGCTTAGTAAGACCAAAATTAAGACGGAGCGACAACGTTCTCAAAGACATATCTGCCTTGGAGCTTCGGAACTGGAGAGAGCTGGCACTAGACCGAGATGAGTGGAGAAAGATTATTGAGGAGGTCGAGACCCACCAAGGGTTGTAGTGCCAAGAGTGATGATGGTGATGAATAATTCTGGAAGTTGGCTCTTCGGTTGTCGTAAAGTCGGTCGGTGAAGTTGACTGGCATCCTAGGTAATCGTAGTGTTTAACACCTCTGAGGTATTTGGTTTCCGTAACTGGCGGCCTCTGACGTAATACGAGCGTGAAATAATTTTCAAAGGCCGTAATACATTCCCAGCCCGCCCCTGACGCAGAAATAATGTTGGTTGACGTAAGCTCTGCAAAGCCGGACGATTGTGTGCTCTATTGTTTTTGTTTCGTCAGACGCGAGGGTGTGTGTGAACACCGTGCAGCCTTCTCTCACATACACAGGTACAGGTTGTGTCGTGTTCTGCGACTGGAGGCTGCAATAATAGGCTCAGGGGACAGGAGGGCGGCCCCCGGGGAGGGATGATTGAATTATTGCTCGGGGGAGGTCATTCTACAACCGAACCTCGTCGTCTTGCTTTTATCTCCTGTAACGTCGTTTCGGAAAGCATTTCCTTGATCTTGGTTTTAATCTTATTTATTATTTTCGATAAAAAAATAATTTTTAAAATCATATTATACATGTCCCACAGAGACGAAACTGTATATATTTTTTTTATTAAGGGAGAGTAGATATATAAGTCTTTATGGGTGTACATAGGACTTACGACCTGTCGTACGGTTGGCTTAAGTGATCACTTTACACATATGTAACGTTCGCCATTTTTCGCCTATGTACACCCATAAAGACTTCTATACCTACTCTCCCTTAATAAAAAAATATATACAGTTTCGTCTCTGTGAGACATCTATAATATACATTAATTGATTATTGATGTCCCTGTGACAACAATCCAGTTCTCTTCTGAAAAATTTGGACGTACTCAAAATATTCTGAATATTTTTAGACACTAAAATATATGGTGTGTAACAGAGCTAGCCCACAATACTTTAAAAATAGATTCCTGCTTTAATTATGAGTCGAAAATGTTCAAGCAATCATGACCTAATATCAATAGTTAAGGATATACGTGACATCAAAGTTTGCATTTTTTTCAATATTTCTGACTATTTTTTTGTAAAACGTTGGACTGTCATTACAGTAACTTAGATCGAATATGAAAATTCATTGCCTTTAATACGAGTCCAATAAAGTGATAAAAATATTCCAATTGTAAATTCTGCAGGGTTTTTATCATTTTATTTAACATGTATTGGGACGAATGATTTTTTTGTATTCGATATAAGTCACTTTAATGATAGTCCGACGTTCCACAAAAAATAAGTCAGAAATATTAGAAAAAAAAAATGCAAAATTTTGATGTTGTGTATCTCCAACTATTGTTGCATGGTCATGATTGCTTGAACATTTTCGACTCATAATCAAGGCAGGAATCTACCTGTAAAGCACTGTGGACTGGCTCTGTTACACCATGTATACTTAACAGTTGTTAAATTAAAATTAATGAATAAACTGCTTTTTATAATTCAGTAAAAAATTGATTATACAGGGTGTCTCGTAACTAGTAGCAAAAACTTCGGGGGAGTCTTCTTCATTCGACTTTGAAAACAAAATATTGTTTACACTCTGGGTGAAATGTTGACGGTTACGGTTTAAGCTTTGGTTCCAAACAGACCTGTGTTCCAAGCAGGGGCGTGTAGTGGGAACGTCGCAGCATGACTTACGTGACCAATTATTTGGAAAAAAAATCGGAATACAACATATATTTCACAATTGTTATCATAGCATTCACATTTTGATACACCATAAAAATCTTTAGCACAAATATTTTATTTCTATTTTTTTTCAATATATACGTTTACAAAAAAGTCACTCTTCAATGTTCACACTGCACGCGCCTGGCAACTATATATTCGTACCCAGAGTTGCGTGGGTTTCGGATTAAGTTAAAAATATGTTTGTGGATGTAAACAAAGGTTCCTTTATTTTGCAAAGCCTCTGATAAAAACAATGTTTCCATTTAATCAACTCTGTAACGGATGGGATGTCCAGGAGAAAAATCTAACCTATATTACCCGCTGGGACCTAAAGAGTCAGTTTGCAAAATTTTGATCAGATACAGATTTGCATGAAACATATATCAGGAGGTGAATTTGTGGTAAAGGACAGGGAGAAATGTCGCCTACGCTACCCGCCGAGTCCTAAATAATAAGCAAATATAATGCAAAGTCATATCTGCTCCCAACTCGCCTAATGAGTCTGGATTCAGTCCCTCGAATGAAACTCCACCCCAGGACCGCCGCCCGTCTGGCCGGTGACGTCACGGCCGATGATCTCCAGCGATGACAACACGGAGCCGGCGTCCACACACCAGCCGCCCCGGCACGCAGCCAAGCCGCTGTCCCCCGGTGGCTATTGCTATATTTTTAGAAATGTTTACGCGAATTTTGACCCCAGCAACAATAAACTCTTGGACCCACCGAAAGGAATGTTTATGCATTTATTTAAATATAGCTCTTACCAAAATTACTTTCTTCTAAGGTGGGTCGGGCTTATTGAGCAAGCGAGGCAGATACATGTAACATCACGTCGACCCTCGAAACTATTGGTGCGCAAATAAGTTTCCGCCGTTTGACAAAAGTTGGCCACCAGTAAGTTAAGCTACAGATACACATGCTTATAAGTGGCACGCCACTTAGTGGCATGCTCATAAATCAACCGGCGGTTGATATTGGAGCATGCCACTAAGTAGCTCATTACTATAAATGTGCGTAGACACATGCCACTAATAAGCAAGGCCTAAAGAAGGTCGATATTGCACATGCTCACGTGCCACTAATAAGCATGTGTATCAGTAGCTTTAAGGTACTGATACACGTACTTATTAGTTGCACGTGCAGTATTGACCTTCTTTAGCCATTACTTACATGTGTGTACGCACGTTGCTAGTAATAAGCATGCTCATTAGTGGCGTGCTCAAAAATCAACCGCCAGTTAATTTATGAGCATGCTAATGTCATTCACCATGAGAAGGGGTATCTTTTGAGCATGTGTGAACAGGCTAGCTTATTATGAACATGCTTATGTCATTCGCGGCTAGTATCGATCATCAATGCGATCTTCTCAGTCCGCGACAGATGAAACAAATATGGCGCGCGGGGAGATGATAAAACATTACTTTTCGTGACTTTTTATAGGAATCACGAATGTCTGAGTAATAGTCGGTCACCGCTATGTAAAAATAATATAGCAAGAAATAATGTTTATGATACATAATAAAATGGCATGAATGATTCAAATCTTACAATAAAAATTATAAGAAATATTTTGATTTATAGGCTCACTTGAATTTTCTATTTCAGTTTTCAAGAGTGTGTTCAGTTGTTAGGGCATTCTAGTTTTGAGCATGCTAATGAGCATGCCAGTAATAAGCATGTGTATCTGTTCCTTTACCAAAATTACTTTCTTGTAAGGTTGATCAAAAATTGACCACCAGTAAGTTATGGTTAAAATTGTCAGATGTAAAAAGTCATTATCGGAAGGTTAGACATCTGTCAACAATATAACCTAATGTTAGTGATTTTTTAACAGTATAATGTATTCTTTTGTGTGCGAAAATGTTGAGTTTTGAGCCGAATAAGCGGCATTTGCGGAAACTTTTGATTTACTTCTTCAATTTGAAGAAATATGCAGCTGAGGTGCATCGATTGCTTGTAGAAGCATATAGTGAGGCTGCCTTAAGTGAGAGGAGTTGTCGCGAGTTGCATCTAACACGGTGAATTTGACATCGGAAGAACGTAGCGGAAGGCCGTGTAGTGTACGAAGACAAACGAAACCATTACTGGGGCTGTCTACAGAACACAAATGATGATATTGAGTCGAAAACTCGCCAACTACTACCCAGATATGACAAAATTATACTCCTGCATGATAATGCTCTTCCAGAAGTTGCGGCGCCGGTTAAAACCTATTTGGAAACACTCAATTGGAAGATTTTACCCCACCCGCCGTATTCACCAGACATTGTTCCTTCTGATTTCTACTTGTTTCGATCGATAGCGCATGATCTGTCTGAGTAACATTTCACATCATATGATGATACCAAAAATTGGATCGATTCGTGGATAGCCTCAAATAATGAAGCATTTTTCCCACGCGGTATCTCTATGCTGCCAGAAAGATGAGAAAAAGTGTACATAGTGGCAAGCGGCAAGCGATGGACAATACTTGGAATAAAACAGTAGGTTCCGTTCTTTCACAATAGACGCCCAATTTTTGATAAAAATCGTCGGAAACTTATTTGTACACTTATATATTATTTTTATCTCATCTCATCTCATCTTCTTCCCTTTGTACTATTCGGATCGGGGATCCATTGCATCGACAAAGCGCCTCCATTCGTCCCTGTCTCACGCTGATTGTGCGGCCTCCATCCATTTTATTCCCATCCTTTCCTCACACAGTTTCTGGAGTTGCCTCGCTCATCTGGGGCGGCCCACTGGACATCTTCCCTCAGGAATCGCACTCAGTATTTTCCTAGGAATTCGGTTTTTAGGTTCCTTTCCGGCTAAACTGGTGATGTTCCATGTGCAGATCCTTATATTAATAAAAATATATATTAATAGGTTTCGGAGCTAATGGTCCATACATCGGTCCATACAACATGCAGTAAGAATCAAAATTCGAAGTAAATGTCGAAACAAAAAATAAATATGTGGGATTTGAATAAATGTAATAATTAAGATCCAACTTGCTAACAAATTTAAATATAACTTTTTGGAAAAATGTTTTGTTTATTTATAAAAATTAATTTGCTATTAATCCTTTGAATTTTAATGTATCAAGCTATAATCTTTTGTTATTTGTAAGGTTAATTTCTAAATCCAATGCTGTTTTGTTTCCAAACGATGGTTAGAACAGTTATGGCTATTTAAACGTATTAAGTGCTTTTTAATTCTAATATCAAAATTTATGCAGGTTTAACATAACATTTTTTATGGATCTGGATTATCGAGGTCTGGATCCCTTATCAATAAATAACATGTGCGAAAATAGCCGTAACAATCTGTATGATAACATTAACCTAAAGTACTATATCAATCTATACTCGTAAATTATTATTCTATCGGCTGTTTTTATTATTTTCGAAATTTCTTAGTGTTATAATGGTTTTATGTAACAGTTAACATGAGTAATACATTATTTTATTGTCTAATTCCTACTGAATCTATGTATCTTCAAAATATATAATATGAATAGTATTATATCTAATACATACATCACCATCCTAACCTCAAATATACAAGTCCAACGTTCTCCATAGATATCGTCCTACTACCTTCCATCTGTTTGTCTTATTTCAGGTTTATTATGGAGCAGCCCTTAATGACCGAGCCATCAAAGCCTCCTTAATTTTATGAATTAGCGAGGCTCATCATACAGGTAAAAACGCCCACGTTACACTCCATTTTCTTTAAAAGCTCCGAAAACATTTCAGAAGATTCTAATAATAAAATATACAATATGATATAGGCATCCACAAAGACATCTTTCAATGAAAATGTATATACGAAATAAAAAAATATTCGTCACTTTGAATTTGTCATCTTAATACTCATCCCTATTGTTTTTATTTATGGCGAATTCTTTGAGGAAAAACATCATAAAATATTTATTACCATTTTGATCTGTTAGCTGGAAAATAATAAAATATGAGAAACAACCAACATCTCAAAATCTCCCGAGGATTACATGTTTACGCATGTAAATACATGGTGTATCTCATTTTCATCAATTAAGAGATACATGTTTACGCATGTAAATACATGGCGTATCTCATTTTCATCAATTAAGAGATACACGTTATGTATCATGTACGAACAAATATTCCAACACACTACTATACACATTTTTCCGGCTCATTATTTTTGAGTGGGTGAGAGAATACCCGAGATAAGAAATGACTAGAAGCGTTCTTACAAAAATAAGAAATATTCTCAACTGCCGAAACCTCTTTGTACCACTGTCTAGGGGTGACGCAATATAGTTCTGCGGAAATTATAAATGAACTTGAGCAACATTCAAACAAATACCCTGCGAAAAGGTCCAAAGAAATTATTTTTATTTGGAATTTTAATACAAATGAAACAGATCTTTCGTAATTCGTAAATTATTTCCATATTATTCACGGTATTTTTATTTCCATCACCTTCTAATAATAACACTATATTTGTTGTGCCTTTCTACAGTTAAATAATTGATATGGCAATAACTTTATGATTATTATATTTTACACTGAATAAAGTTTTGTAATACACACACGTTCAGTTATTTTGTTAGTACTATAGTTTCCAGAGGATCTTATATCATACCTGGTGACGAAAGAGACTGTTCCTCTCTAAACTATATGTAGTAGTGAGTGACAAAATAACTTAACGTGTAATACAAATTTATATTTAGTGTAAATCAAAATAATTCTCTCTTTGATTTCCAATATCCAATTTACAACATAAACAAATTCTTAAATGGGAACATTTCAATTAAATGACTTCAATAATCAAGAATTTAATTTTTTTTAAGAATTCATGCTTTTAATAAATATAAATTCAACGTTTTCGGCAATAAGGAAATATGAAATGAATATATTTAACTGTCCAAACTAGCAATAAAAGAAAACAACAGAGATGAATGAAAACTACAATTAATTAAATATTTTTCTTCGTATTCTTTATAGTTGAGAATTGTTTCCTAATGTCGTTTGTTTATTTGGGCCACTGAAATACTTTAAGGTAAAATATGCAAATGAATATAAAAGATTTCTGCGAAGCTGGAATACGAGAACTTTCGGAATGTTTGAGCAAGCAAACAAAATATCACGGAAGGAAACCACTTCCAAGTAGATACCACTCTTGTTGCAACAATATTGATAATATTTAGTAGTCGATGCTCCAGGATATCCTGTTGAAAGACCAACATACTTGCGCTGCATTGGGAATCATGAGGTTCGGTATCCAATTGATGACCTCTAAAGAAAGCAAGATTAAGAAAGTTGAGGTCATAAAAAATAAAAATACTAATTTTAACACTTACCGACCGTGGTCGTATGATTTTTAGAGACCGACCATTACCAGATTTTCAGCCGAAACCGAAACCGGATTTCAGCTTCTGTTCTGATTTCAGTCGAACTAACTAACTAACTAACCATCACGCCGTTTCCCCGAAAGAGTAGGCAGAGAGGATTGAACGCCACACTCTTCTATCCCGGCACACCACTTTTGCTTCGGCCACATTCATATATCGTCTCATACAATTTTTACGGTCGTTGCGGCTTTTAACAGGGCTTATTATGAAGCTTATTTAAATATGTTAAAATTATACCCTGAAATCTATTGTATCTTTCCAAGACTTGCCCATAATAAGTGATTGAGTAAAGTAAAATAAAGACGTCAATTTAAATAGTAAAAAAATATTTGGAAATATTATCTAGAACCACTTGTACAAAAATTATTTTAGTGAACAAATCTATGAAACTTAGAAAAGTCTTTATACGACAATCAGATATTTTTTTGGCCGAAAGCGAAACATAAACTTCGGTCGGTCATTTTGGGCTTCGGCTCATCATTTTCTTTGCTTAGCCTGTCAGAGAAGACTAGAAAGTGGTTCCAAAAAAACTATAACCACAAAATGTCAGTAATATCAACACATCGATCAGATATCTTTAATGTTTAGCGAACTTTATCTCAAATTCTGTCAACAAGATAATATCTTTTAACTAACTCAAAGAATTCCTGTTCAGTTTACACCTAAATGCAAAAAAACTGATGAAATATAATAAAAATTACATTAAACATTCTGTTATTCCACTAAAACATTACTTTTAAAGTAGGTATTAATCGTAAAATTAGTATCGGAAGTCGTCAATATGACAATTTTGAAAGTCTAAATTATTTCGGAAAAAAAACAGTCAAAATATGAACATCAAAATTGATAGCTAAAGAATGTCTTGATACTTGCCAATAGAATAAAAATAAAAATAACAAACGTCAGGTTTGCTAGAAAGCAACGCTATTTTGTGTAATTTCTTACTGGCAATAAAGACAAACACATCTATAAAGGGATAACCGATTATAATAATTAGATTGTATTACACTTTTTTTATGTAGGTATTATTATAATTTACTTTTACCTGAGACATGGTTATGTAAGAAATCACTTGATATTTGATTATATAGAAAAATAAATTCAAATGAATTGTTCGTTTGATTTAATTCTTTACAATATCGTATAAATTCCGTCAATGTTGCATAGTAACATATAACAATCACATATCGACATTTGTCCGCTGCATAAAATAAAAATATATCGACAGTAGTCCATGTTACATAGCAATATAAAAAAAACATATATGGACAGTTGTCCGTGTTACATATCAATATATAACAGATATATATTGACAGCTGTCCGTGTTACACAGCAAAATAAAACAAATAATTCAGAATATTTTGAGTTTGTTCAAATCTTTCAGAATTTGAACAAACTCAAAATATTCTGAATTGTAAATACTGGTCAAAAAAGGAATTTAACAAAAATTGGAAATAATATTTCCTGGCGTATCCTAGTGTAATGCAAGTATTCGGATGAATTTCATTACACATAATAAAAGTATATTGCCTTCAAAATTCCGTAAAATCAATTGTAGATTTTCTCATTAGCGACATCTGTGGGGATTTAGGGGAATCAAAATGGCTTTGTACAGGCCGCATGGAAAAGGCGCTTACAACTCATATATGAAAGCTTCACGCAATTTGAACATATATACAACTTCCAAAAAATGAATAAGCATGGTATATTCTATCATGGGTGGAAATGGCGAATGTTACAATTGTGTAAAGTGATCACTTAAGCCTACCAAAAGACAGGTCATAAGTCCTGTTACACCCAAAAATGACTTCTATACCTACTTTCCCATAATTAATACAGTTTCGTCTCTGTGAGATATCTATAATATACACTAAATATATTATTATATCGACAGCTGTTCGTGTTACATGGCGATATTAAACAAACATAATAATATATCGAGAGCTATCCGTGTTACATAGCTATATAAAACACACAAAAGAATTGCTTTCACGTGAAAGTGTCGTATCGAAGTAAGTTAATTATTGTGGTATTTTATTTTCGTCGACCTCGAAAAATCGGAATTTATACTCTGAGCTTTGCATGACCATTTGCTCGCAAGATTTCTACCCGCGCAAAACGTTCTTTGTAAATCGCAATGGAATTAGCTCAGAGAGCCACTATCAAAATATCGCCTTTCTCTTCCAAACAAATAGCTCGAGTCGAATCCTGAAATACACGAATGGTGAGATTATCATTCACACATTACGATTTTTATGATCTCATGTGGGTATGGGTATACACTGTACACTCACACACTTACGATCTATAAATTTTCCATCTCAAACACCTTCCGGTTCAAACAAAATATCACACTTCATAAATTTCATCTAGTTTCCTCTTGGTTCTACCAACCAAACTTCGCGATATATTTTGAAGTTCTGTCCCTTTGCAATGTCGCTACTCGCTGGCCATGCGTTAGTGGACCCCATGGGATAAATGAACTTTTGTGACTACCGAACACGAACACAACAGTTTTGACAGCGATACCATATAATTGAAACGAACGGCCATGCGGTATGCGTTATATCGACCAACGAAATAAATTAAGAGAGTACCTACCAGGCGTTCAATATTGCGATTCGATAAGTGCGATAACGGGCGTGCGAATATTCTAGAAGATGGATACAAAATGTTCCACATGTGAGTGACTAGTGTAAAATTAGTGAGAATTAAAGGAAAGCGATCTAGTCAAATTTGTGTCGACTGACTTCGTGATTAAATAATATTTTTCATTTCATGTTTAAAAGTATATCGTTTCATTTCATTTCCCACGGCCGTGAGCCCGTGATGCTGATGCGTGATTGCGTTTGAGCTACATTGACTGAGCCTGACCAGTTTCGATACAATAATATTTTCGTCAAGACGGACGCGCATTAACTGATCCAAAAAATAAAATATGCGGAAAAATGCAAAAATTACATTTTTGTATCTCACATTATAAATCATTACGTGATTTATTTTCTACCGGCCACATTGATCACGGAAATATGGAGCCGTATATAATACGGGGTCAGCAGATTGCAACCGACGATAACTGGCTGACATCTGCAGCACAATACATTTATTTCATAGATGGCGCCAATATGTCGTACACACTATTTCCGAAATATGATTTAAATTATTTACGCCAATGTTTGAATCTCTTGGCTCGCTCGATTTATCTGCGTCGACGAGAATTGGTAGCATCCCACCCCACTACCGTAAGGGTTGTGAAAAACACCCCGCTACGTTTTCCTGCCTTCCAAGTGCCCGCGCCTAATAATTTTCAGAGGGTATGTAGCACTCGAAAATATTTCGCTTAGGAAAATATTTTTTTTACAGTAACCATAATTAATACCCTTAAAAGCTTTGTCCGAAAGAACATTCGTATGCGAAATTATGATTAGTCGGTTAATTTTACTTGTATGATCGTAGGATACGAATACGTTTTATCGCATCTAAGGCTATTTCAGAATAAGAATGAGAAAATTTCATGCTTCCTTCCTGAATTACAAAAATGAACCTGGAAATCGCAATACTTAAGTTATGATTATTATATTATGCGTTTTGTTTCATTTGAATAGTGAAAAAAACATTTACATTTTAAATACCCACCGAAATGAAAATTGTTACCGAAGAAAACAAGTCAACTAAAACGAAATAAAAAAAAAGGATAATCGAAACACAAGAACCTTATAAAAGTATATTGTAATCATCATGCAACTATCATTCGAGTCACTATTTTGAAAGCTACGTATTAATATTAGTCACTGTGGTCGACCACAGTCAAAAAACCATTCCCTAGCTTAGTCCGGTAAGAGGAAAGTTGCCTGGCAGAGACCGTATTACAAGCCTCAATGTGATATTCCAAATAAATACCTATTTTTTAGTTTAAAAAAGGTTACATACTTACTAGAAATACTTCATTTGTGTTCATTTTTTGCATGGTAACAATACAAATATTTTTTGCGCACATTCTTTTGAAAGCGGTCTAGCTATAATTACTAATTTATATAGTTTTTATTGAGTTTTAGTCATGTGTAAATCATTACTCATGTCTAATTTCTCATCTACCGAACCCATGTACAGGTATATGTGTATTCCTTTATAGGATTTAATATACTCATAGTGTATGTATTATATATTATATTTTGTGTATTTTCTTTTGGGATTTAATATATAAAAAAATAAAAAATAAATATTTAAAGCATTTACGTAGTGGTAAGGCATTTAAACAAAATATGAATTAAGTTATAATATATATGTTAAAGTGTATAACAACTTGTATAGTATAGCATATACTCACGTGCGTGTTAATCTAACCGAAGGCACTAACATGCACTAAGTTTCCAACCAACGCGCGCTTGATAAATATTTTGGGAAGGTGCTAGTGCGTAAATAATACTATGGGTGGTGTGTAGAGGTATTTATATGCTAGTATAGTAGTTGTGCATACGTCTCGAAACCGGTAGACTAAAAATGTCCGTAGGTGGCTATGTACTAACATAACTATACACCAGTATATGAAATCAATATATATATA